>OZ037739.1:2188433-2788433 GCA_964035505.1 Watsonalla cultraria | reverse complement strand
TTTTCTGTAGCTGTAGCACTAGTTTGTAATGAAGCGTTTATATACGTTGATAAGGCATGTGTAATGACGTAATACCTACGTCATTACAGTTGCATTCTAAGACTTAGGTAAAGTATATTATACCAACTAATCAAAGGTGACTGACTGACTGACATAGCGATCTATCAACGCACAGCGCAAACCACTGGACGGATCGGGCTGAAAGTAGATTGGCATGCAGGTAGATGTTATGACGGAGGCATCCGCTAAGAAAGGATTTTGATTAATTCTACTACTAGGGGATTAAAGTTTGTATGAAACCAAATTTAAGCGGGTGAAACCGCGGGGCACAGCTAGTTTCGGTATAAAACCGTGTCTAGTAGTAGCTTTAACCCATACAATTTGACTTTAAACATGAAAGACTCTTTGGTCTAGTGGTTGCAAGCGCAACTGGGGAAATCGAGGACTTGGGTTGGATTCCAGGATCGGGCAAAGTGATATAGGGTATTTCCATGTGTCATTTCTTAGCAACAGCCCTGAGTTGCTTAATGACAATAGCTTGCCCCCTATTACATGGGACTTAAATATAACTGGTGAAATATGGGTGTATTATGGGTATCCGTCTGCCTACCCCTTCGAAGAATAGAAGCTTGAGCATGTATGTACAAGTAAATGACATTTGTTCATTGGACCTGTGTCCATGGGCTTGCATTTCGTATGTGATTTATTTTGTATTTTTTAAATCTATACATCTATATCTATATATCTATACAGATAAATAAAATTGAAGTGTCTGTTCGTTATTCCAAAATTCCAAAACAGCTTTTCACAAATGCATATGAAAGTATACACGCTATTGACACTAAAAAACAAAGTTTTACATTTTTTCTCTGTCTGTCTGTCTGTTTGTTCCGGGTAATCTCTGACCGGCTGGACCGATTTTAACGGGACTTTCATTGGCAGGTAGCTGATGTTTCAAGGAGTAACTTAGGCTATGAAAAATATTAACGTTCCGCGACAATAAGCAAACCTTTAGAACCTGGCGTCGGTATGTACTTATAATTCTGTATAATTATGTCATTCTGACGATTTGAAGTACTTTGTTGAAAGTCTAATCGAATAAAGATATTTTTAAGTTTGGTATTTTTAAATTTCTGCCCGCAGTTGCCGTAAAAATCTATACAGATATATAAAATTGAACTGTCTGTTTGCGTCCAAAATATTTGTTTTTAATTTTCTCTAAATGCATATGAAAGTATACACGCTACTGACACAAAAAAACCAGGTTTAAAATTTTCTCTGTCTGTCTGTCTGTTCCGGGTAATCTCTGAAACGGCTGGACGGATTTTAACGGGACTTTCACAGTCAGATAGCTGATGTTTCAAGGTGTGACTTAGGCTACTTTTATTTATGAAAAATATAAGGGTTCCGCGACAATAAGGATGAAACTAAATCTACGCGGGTGAAACCGCGGGGCACAGCTTGGTACATATACCAATAGCTATATCTCTAGAGAAATTATGACAAACACTCATGACTATTTTTACAATCTTATCAGTTGACGAGAGACGGAGTCAAAGTCCTTATATGTGACAGGTTAAGTACAAACACTTACAGTTCTGTTATCAATAACTTAATGCTCCGAGGAAGAGAATATTCTATATACTTGACTAAATTACTTTTACTGAGTTTAGTCGCTCGGACCAAGAGGTTTTTCAGTTTACCCTGCGTTAGAAAACTCAAAATATTTTTATTTGATTAGACTTATTATAAAGTAGTTTCAAATTGGCAGAAGGACACAATAATACATTATACAGGATTATAAATGTTGCCACAGGGTTCGGAAGGTAGCTTTTGAGCACCCGGCATGAAACTCAACACTTACTCTTTAATAAAATATAATGTTAAAGTATTCATTTTTAATTCAAAAGCTGATAGACCTAGATAGGAAATAGGGATTCATTTTTTTATATAAGACTAGCTGTGCCCCGCGGTTTCACCCGCGTAGAGTAAATTTCATGGGAGTCTAGCATCCGTTACGAGTTTTAAAAATAAAATTAGCCGTGTTTTAGGCTAATATTATTTTTAAAACTAAGTAATTTATCCTTGAAACTCAGCTATCTGCCAGTGAAGGTCCCGTTAAAATCCATCCAGCCGTTTACGCGTGATGCCGTGATCAAGGGAATTTGGGATTCATTTTTATATATAAGATAAGTATTATGTTGTACTTAGACGGGAAGGAATACAACTTTAACCCAGTTCCAACACTTAACAATGGCTTGAATCCATTACCTTCACATTATTGGCCAAATTCCAATCCAAGATGGAGCCTTGAATTCTTAAGTCGCCAGTACGTCTGGTCGATACTTACTGCTTCTATTGAAACACTTTATGATCAAAGGATTTATACCAGTAGTAAAACAACCTTTAGGTATCACATCCACCTGTATAGAATACTAGTGAACGTCACGCGTTTCAAGTTCGTAGTTCCCGTTCCCGTGGGAGTACGGGGATAAAATATAGCCTATGTTACTCGCTGATGATGTAGCTATCCATTGCTGAAATATTTTTTAAGATCGGTCTAGTAGTGCCTATTCAATGCAAACAAACAAACACATCTTTCCTCTTTATAATATTAGTATAGACTAGCTTTTACCGCCCCTTCGTATACGATTATTTTTTCACCAAATTTTCACAATAATATCATTCCAGCCGAGAACATATGTCAGGACAGACACACATTTTCATTTATAAAACCTACTAAGCGAGTTGGAACTAAATCTCATGACATCTAATCAAGAATTTAAAATTCGCACAATCGCCTCATGTAATGAATACAGGTGTGGTTTTACATTCGTGCTATATTTACGAAATGAATAAATAAAAAAACATTTACCCCCAAATATGGCACGAGTGCAAGACCACAGCCTGTATGAATAATATGATGTACCATGGAGATTGCCCATTTGCGAGTAGCTTCAATCCCAAAACGGGCGATTCAGCAAACCTTGATTTATCTCTGTATGATATTTTTATTCATATCTTCACATTGTAGATCATAGACACGTAATTATTGTTGATACTAATAATGTATCGTTACAATGGTTTGTTGAACGAAAACAATACCCATGTAGCAATCTTATCACCGACACTAATTTGTCTTCGCATTCGAACCAGTCAATATAATTTATCAGTAGACACAGGTAATGTTGTTAACCCATTTTAACTGGCGCCATTTACTTCCAAAACGATCGGAAGCAAATGACCTCAGAGCAATCATTAGGAATTCAAGTTTCCTAGGTCTGAGAAGAGTTCGCTTCATTATTAGGCATCACTAAATTTAGTGGCAAATGTAACATCTCTGCGTTAGAGCCGTGGGGGCTTTGCGGTTTGAGCCAGTGTCTGGGCTCTGACCCAGCAGGGGCGTACCAATGAGTTTTTCTAAAAACTTATGTACAGTGAGTTCACACCACGTGCTTTTAGGTGAAAGAAAACATCGTGAGGAAACCTGCATATGTCTGAGAAGTAATCCAAAGACCTATGTATACCTGAGACGGCGATAGACTCACCTGTCACGTTTGTACTTAATCATGTTGTGTGAAAAGTAGGTGTTGTTATTACAACACATCTGCCTATCCCTTCCGGGAATACAGGCGTGAGCATATGTGTATATGCCTTTAGGGATTCCTGAGGGAAGTTTCCAGCGCATCAAGGCAGGAGTATGATGACAGGATACTATCACTTTTTAGCAATGTTTCATAAACCATTAAAATTAACTTAGCTTATGACTAAAATCGTTTCCCTTTGTGGAATGTGCCTTCGGTTTTATTCTCTTTGACCACATTGCATGAGTCAGCGGTGCACATGTTGAAAATTGATTCCTAGCGTATAAATGACTCATCGCGTTTATTCAAATTTGTGCCTTTGCGGCGGAAATTACGTCAAATTCTTTGGAAGAACGCAGGCATTCTTTCTTATATGTATATTACTTACTTCCGCCCACGACCTCGCTGCGTTGTATTCTAGTTTTGAATATTATTATTAGCACCTAAATACTTTTAGGTACTTAAATACTTTAATAGATGGGTTGCCATAAAAAATCTTCCCCTTGAAAAAGGTTACACCACCTTAGGAGTTTAATCTCAAAAATTCTACTTCTGCTCACTGCCCCGCCTACCGCGTATTATCTCCAATAGTTTGAACTGGCGGCCAACTGTAATCTTTTAAGCAGTACGTATTAAGAACTTCTTAGCTTGCTAGCTAAACGGATGATGGTAGGTCTCTGCGTTGATATGTCACTAAGTGATTATTTTATTCGCACATTTCATGTTTTTATACTAGATATAAAGGGGATGAACGACCGTTCAGCCCGCCTGATGGTACTCGGCTACTGCAGTTGCAGCTTATAAACTCTTGCAACCAAAGCCTTTGGTACCAATGGTGTCATTGATCGAAAAAATGCAATTTTATGCACTACCAAGCTTAAAAGAACACTATTCTAAGAAACGTCACCACTTTCCCTCCCTTCATGGAGCACAAGCAATCTTGCTTACCTTGTGCACACAACATACTTTAAGGTAGCATTATGTGGCTGCGATCTTCTGCTTTCTTTCTCCCCACGGAGGACGTGAAACCTTGCTTAATTTGGGAATACAAACCCTTAACGCGTTCACTGCTAAAGACGCATCTACGCGTCGTACTGTTAGCGAATTTACGAAGAAGATGCGATGTTAGTAGTGAATGAGTGGCAGCATTATACGTCTGCGAACATCTGTAAGGTGGAGGTACAGTCCCCAGTCGGACAGCTCAAAATTTCGAGTGGGAGATCCAATTAGTTCGTTCAAGGGTAGGATTTTCGCCATTCAATCGACTTGTTAATTTAATTTAATCGTCACAATTTATCATACAAGAACAGTAACGCCTTCCTTCGATTGTGTCCAATAAGGGCACCCTATTGTGAATGGCAGTCGAACAAGTGCATACAGTCATCAACAGTAGTTTAATTAAATGTTGTATTTGCATATAATAGTCTGCAGATAATAATAATAAATCTTAAGATTTGCAAGTAGAAGTGGCAATGGGCAGGCCACATCGCTCGTAGAACTGATAACCGATGGGGAAGAAAAGTTGTCGAGTGGCGACCACGGACCGGAAGACGCAGCGTAGGCAGGCCTCCCACTAGGTGGACCGACGACATCGTGAGATTCGCGGGCAACCGATGGATGCAAATAGCGCATTGTCGTTCGGCGTGGCGGTCCAAGGGGGAGGCCTATGTTCAGCAGTGGACGTCTTCCGGCTGATGATGATGATGAATAATAATAATATATGTCTTCACGGCTTCCTTCATGTTACCACAAACACCCACTTTTCACCAAAGATGATTCCCCAGCGTTATACATAGATGGTGAGTCCATCGCTGCATTAGGCACTATACATATGTGGGGAGAGCGAGTGATCATGCTCATCCCCAGCAATGGGAAGATCTTGCAGCCAGCTAGGTGTCATGTCTGGGGAACACCGGCTCCAACTATCTATATTGGGAAACTTGTATAATTGCAATGCGCTCGAAAATTCTTATTGCGCGATTTAGGTTCTCGTGTACTTCGTGTAATTTGTAGTCAAACTTTGCAATGTTTAGCGAGTAGCGCCATCTATGTGGTTAGTGAAGAACAACTCATACACATACATACCTCTTCGGATTTATTCTCAGGCAGGTTTCCTCTCGATGTTTTTTTTCGCGATGGAACTTGATGGAACTTAGAAGAACTCATTGGTACAGACCTCAGGGATTTCAACTTTGTAACTTTACTCAAACCACTCGGTCACACCACGGCGTTTATATTAGTTTGTTAGGTACAAAGGTTCTCAATTTCAAGCAGGAAGTAGGTACTAGCAGTTACGTGGTTTGAATAAATCTTTTTTATTGTTTCTGGTATATATATATTCTTCTGCTATTTGCTATTGCGCATATGATGCGATCAGCAAAGATAAGCAACCATACGCCTAGCCAGTAGTTGGATGGGTGACCGCCCGAGTTCCCTCCGTGCCTCGGAGAGCACGTTAAGCCGTATGTCCCGGTTGTCAATTTAACATCTTTGGCAATCGTTACAGGTCAGTCAGAGGCCTAAGAAAATCAGACAACTGGTTTAACCCAGATTGCCGATTTTCCTCGAAAAAGGGGTTGCTAAGGTCAGATGGCAGTCGCTTTGTATAAAAATCAGGTGATCAGCCACATCGGGTTGAATCAAGTGCTGACCCCAAATACATGGGATAAGGCCAGGGAGATGATCTATTCTTAAGCTGAATGTTTGAGTGATTTATTTTATTGACCACATACTTAGAATCACTCAAATTGAAGAGTAGGTAAACTAATTTGGTAACCTCTATACCTATAGCGTGTAGACTGCATACACATACGCAGACAGTCTACTAATTATCTACAAAATTTGCTTGGGCTCGAATTAAGCTTAGGGGGCGTCCATAAATTACGTGAGGTGTTTTTTTTAATTTTCTGTCCCTCCCTCCCCCGTTGGTGAGATGTCGTGAGATTTTGTTCAACCCCCTCCCCCATCCCCCAATCTCACGTGAGATTTTTCAAAATGTGGGTTTCTTACGTAAACGCGTTATTATAGAAAGAAAAAAAACAATTTGCTTCGTGCTTTTATTTACGACTAGTTAAGACTAGTAATCAATATTGCTAAGAGTTATAAATGTAATAAAAATTTGGATTGAATGGACAAAAAAAGGTATTTTTTTTTTGTTTCAATCTGAACAAAAATTGCGTGATATTTGTCCAGACCCTCCCTCTCCCTAACGTGAGATTATATGAGATTTGACTCGACCCCCTCCCTCCCTAAATCATCTCACGTAATTTATGGACGCCCCCTTAGCCATTAAAACCAGTTTTTCCTAAAAAATCACTTCTCTATATGTGTCTGGAGTATACATATACTAATATTATAAAGAGCAAAAATTTCTTTGTTTGTATGTATTGAATAGGCTCCGATACTACTAGACCGATCTTGAAAATTATTTCAGCAATGGATAGCTACATCGTCTGGGAGTACCATAGGCTATATTACATCAAGAACTACGCGGGTGAAACCGCGTGATGCCCGCTAGTTTTACATAAGAAACCAGTTTGACTGATATAATCCGATTACGGTATCTAAGTACTTACCAAAATTACGGTTCGCGTGGATTTTAAACGAGTATAACTGATGATCGATTCGATATAACAGTTTTAACTCGTATAATTACCTGTGCGTATGTACTTTTACTTTCACCATCGAGATCCGATTCGAATTGAGATATCGATACAATCTTTTATTTCATGTATAACGTAGTACCTATGTAACATGTTGGTATTGCTTATATAATTCTCGCTGGTTGTGTAAGTGAACGGTAACATTACTACGGAAAATATGACATTGAGGTAATTAACATCCTTGGGTACTAATCATATCCATAAATAAGGTACGGTGGGATAAGTTAGACGCTGGTATAAGACCGTACGGTAGAAATTTCAGGCGAAATTAGCTATATGTATGTTAGATGTGAATATCTTTTTTTGTAACTGGATACATTTATATGAGGAGCTCGTGGCACAGTTGCTATTGCGCATATCATTCGATCAGCGAAGTTAAGCAACCCTAGCCCTAGCCAGTAATTGGATGGGTGACCGCCCGAGTTCCCTCCGTGCCTCGGAGAGCACGTTAAGCCGTCGGTCCCGGTTGCCAATTTATCATCTTTGGCAATCGTTACAGGTCAGTGGGAGGCCTCAAATAGTCTGACAACTGGATTAACCCAGATCACAGATTTTCCTCGTTAAAGGGGTTACGAAGGTCAGATGGCAGTCGCTCCGTATAAAAATCAGGTGATCAGCCACATCGGGTTGAATCAAGTGCCGACCCCAACAATGTTTGGGATAGGACCAGGGAGTTGATGGATACATTTATTGGATAAAAGCTTAATTATATACAAGAAACATTACTTAAAACTGCACGTAGAGAACTTGGCTGCGTGTTTTCCTCATTTTGCATGGGAACGTTAAAAAGCGCCCCAAGCGGTGATGGTAGGAATTTTACGTTTAAGGAGCGTCGAGTGTCGTTTTTCAATTATAGGAAATTGATACATAATATATATACGATAAAGTCCAATTTGTTTCCAATTTGAAACTTTCAGTCAAGATGTCGATGAAATACCTTGTAGAATAACGCAGCAGGACCGTGTTTGGGCGGCTTAAACAATCGCGAAATGTGTGATACTGATAAATAGTTCGGCCGTACTTATCAATTTCTCACGTCTCCTTTTGTTAATCTAATCAATGTTTATCATAGCACCACGTCGAGATGTTAACATCAATATATCGGCCGTTCTATTGTCTCGCTGTTTGTATGTGTTTCAATTATAAATATTCTTAATTATTAGTAGTCGGGAGCTATGAGCACTAAAATAAAAAATGTGTCAGTTTTAAAGTTACGAAATTGAACCTTATCCTCTATGTATTATGTATCGATTCCCTATGGTTGAGTTCGACGCTGAGAAACCTTACAGAATAACGCACCTGTACATCAAGTTCGGCGCTCATAACTTTTGACGGCTCCTGCATTAATAGTCTCTGCCCTTGTTTCGTTACTTATAAATATTTGTAAAACATGCATTCTCCTGCTTAATTTATAATTTTATGGAGAAGCTTTGTACTAAGTACTTTTTGTAAGGTAAACTAGACTTTATCGTACCTAACCACACAGTAGATATTGGATTTGAACAATATTCACATATCTTCCTCCCGTGCGATGTGTTCATAGGCTAAGACATAGCCTTCAGACACCTTCAAGTGAAACCATACTTATAATTCTTCAATCAATGCGCTTAAGGTTGCCACTTAAGGCACAGATTGAAATAAGTGACTATAAAGCAGATCAAAAGTTATTTTTTTTACCTTGCCTGTATTCCCGAAAGGGTTAGGAGGTACAGTGTAGCACGCAGAGGTGTTCTGGCTCTGGGCGGTAAATTCCGAATTGATAGAAGAAATTCGTTATGTTATATCTATACAGATAAATAAAATTGAAGTGTCTGTTTGTAATTCCAATATAACAGCTTTTCACTAAATGCATATGAAAGTATACACGATACTGACACTAAAAAAACAAGTTCTAAAATTTTTCTCTGTCTGTCTGTCTGTCTGTCTGTATGTTCCGGGTAATTTCTGAAACGGCTGGACGGATTTTAACGGGACTTTCACTGGTAGGTAGCTGATGTTTCAAGGAGTAACTTAGGCTACTTTTATTTATTAAAAATATTAGGGTTCCGCGACAATAAGGAAACTAAATCTACGCGGGTGAAACCGCGGGGCACAGCTAGTCAATCGATAAAAATATTTGTTCAAATAAAGACTACAAAAATAACCACGAAAACAAGACTATATAATAATATAAAACATATATAGTCTGTATGGTCTATTGTTTGTTTGTCTGTATGTTTCTTGCCGGTTCTTCTCAGAAGGCTAGTTTCCGAACCGGTGGTAAATTCTCGACCTTTATAAGTGCCTTACCAGGGCCTAAACTGAATATTCATGTATTCATTTTTTTTCACTTGTATCTTTCAAAGGAATTCAAATACTTTTTATCAAACTGTAAGCCTACCTACTGCCAATCTCTATTTAATTGTATTAAAATAATGATCTAAGTTGTAAAGCGACCAACTAGCCCAACGCATGGCCACCATAGCCGTTACATTTTAAAACTTAAACTTATGATGAACGTTATTATTTCCAGTTTAAAACAAGATGATCAATGCCGTGAACGAGTTCCTAGACGACCTTCGGTGAGTGCAAACGTCTTGCACTTGCTTTGAATGCACTTTAACTTACTAACCGATATATCTTACGAGAATTAACTAACATTGGTATTATAAAAGCAAATTTAAGGCTGTGGTGTCTGAGCAGTCGCCTGCTACGCAAGCGACGCAAGTTCCAATGCCGGCGGCCTGTACCTGTATTTCTAAAAACTTAAGTGCAGTGATTTCACACCACGTGCTTTGAAGTGAAGGAAACATCGTGAGGAAACCTGCATATGTCTGAGAAGTAATTCAAAGACGTATGTATAGTGCCTGAGACGGCGATGGAGTCGCCATCTGTCATGTTAGCACTTAATCCTTCTTCGGTGAAAGGTGGGCACTGTTCTTACACCTATGCTTAGCCCTTTGGGCACCCTTCTGACATCGAAGTTAATTATTCGACACTAATCTAACTAATCTTATACTTATCGCTTTTTGCATGAATTGCGTTGACTAATAATCACGAGGACAGGTTTTTTTTAATTCTCTCGCTATTTTAGCTATGATCGGACCCTTTCATTTACGGTACACGCACAGTGATTCCATTCTTAACGAGGTAGGTGAGCGTGAATGATAATCGGGGGTTGGTCACGTTTATAGCATAAGCTACTTATAAGCTAACCTTATATTTATACTGTGTTTATTGGCTTCAGTCATTGTGGGTTTCTTTGCCATCTATGTTATTAAAAAAATATTTGAATACTAGTGACCTGCGGTTTCAACCGCGTGGATTTAGTTTCATCTTTATTTTCGCGGAACCCTAATATTTTAAATAAATAAAAGTGGCCTAAGTTACTCCTTGAAACATCAGCTATACGCCAGTGAAGTCCCGTTAAAATCGGTCCAGCCGTTTCGGTGATTACCCGGAACAAACAGACAGACAGAGAAAAAAATTTAAACTTGGTTTTTTAATGTCAGTAGCGTGTATACTTTCATATGCATTTAGTGAAAAGCTGTTATTTTGGAATTACAAACAGACACTTCAATTTTATTTATCTGTATAGATGTATAGACTAGCTAGTGTCCGCGACTCCGTCAGCGCAGGATTTGATTTATCTTTATATTTTTAACAATTCACACAGAATCTTAATAAAGAATAGCGTATGTGTTTTTCTGATGTGTAAGCTTTGTTATTGTAAATTGCATTAACTTCCATTCAGTAGCTTTTACGTGAATGAGCAACAAACAAACATCCTTTCAAATTCGTAATATTAGTAGGACTAGCAGGATTAATAATCAACTTTCTCGTAATTAGAGAAAAACGTTTTGCGACAGTTTGTCCGAAATTATTTACTTAATTGTCGTATTTTTTTTTAATTACTTAAATTTATAAGATTTAACTCCGCTTTCGTTTACCTTAAGATGATGAGGTTAAAAGTTCAGACATCGTTCCTCGGACCGAATAAGTAATTGTTAGTTTTCTATGTAACTATATGTTTAACTAGCGGACGTCACGCGTAGTTCCCGTTCCCGTGGAAGTACGGGGATAAAATATAGCCTATGTTACTCGCTGATGTAGCTATCAATTGCTGAAAGAATTTTCAAGATCGGTCAAGTAGTTTCGGAGCCTGTTCAATGCAAACAAACAAAAAAACAATCAAATCTTTCCTCTTTACAATATGAGTGTAGATTGAGAAGCCAAGCTCGATGGATTCCGGCGAGGTCATTAGTAATTACCGCTGACGTCGCCACAGGCAATATTTATTAGTGTGAGCTAAATAAACATATTGCGTGCAATGTTCACTACTGTTTTATCTTTATCTGTGGTTCATTAGTGCTCTTGTTAACTAAGTGATAAATGCGGTAATTTGTGAAGACAATACGCGCTTGCAACCTTGGCTTTAGACAGGAGCATTATGATTGTAGTAATGAGATGAGTACTACATATTGAAGGCAGTTTAGAAGAAATGTTCCGACATTTATACATCTATACAGCCTATATACAGATAAATAAAATTGAAGTGTCTGTTTGTAATTCCAAAATAACAGCTTTTCACTAAATGCATATGAAAGTATACACGATACTGACTCTAAAAAACCAAGTTTTATATTTTTTCTCTGTCTGCCTGTCTGTTTGTTCCGGGTAATCTCTGAACCGGCTGGATTTTAGTGAAACTTTCACTGGCAGGTAGCTGATGTTTCAAGGAGTAACTTAGGCTACTTTTATTTATTAAAAATATTAGCGTTCCGCGACATTAAGGATGAAACAAACTCTACGCGGGTGAAACCGCGGGGCACAGCTAGTTACTCCTAAGCGTGGTAAGTATTCCCCAACACCATTTGGAGTTCATCTTCGCAGAATAAAAAAATATGCCCGAATAAGAACTTACCTTTTACGTAAAAGAAACGTGATAGGACTAAGTAACAAGCTGCTTAATTTGTCGACTGACCTCAATATCTCACTGTAATGTGTCGCGAAAACAGTAGCTACATGCCAGTGAAGATTGTAAGTTAATTAAGTAAAGTACCTTACATTTTTTACTTTGTCCGTAAAAGTCTGCCAGGGCTTTTAGTTTTACTAAACATGGAATATCAATGAAAATGAATTGAGTTATTAAAAAAAAAGCTAGGATTATAAATTTTTTTTCGAAGAGACATCCTTCATCTGACCCGATCACCTAAGGGAACTATTGCTTTAATTTTCTTAAATTGTCTATATAAATAAAATAAAATAGTACTTAGTTCTAGTAAAATTGAAAGAAAAATTATAAATAATACACAGACAGGTTTTAGTGAGTATAATTAAATAAATGTATTTAGAAGGGCTCGGGGAACGAACCTGAGCATCCCACTTCCTCTGGAACCTGAATGTGATCTCGACATTTTTTATTTAAAAAAATATGATTTTGTTAAAAAAAACCGACAATCCTTGAACCCCGTCTTCCTGATAAGAGTCGTAGCTGTTAATTAATTCTGAAACATTATTACGTGTTTGTCAAGTTATTTTTAAAGAGATTTACATCGATCTATCACGTCGCGTCACAGTGATAATTTGCTCTTGAAAATTCCACGCTGTAAATTGTTACATGGCTGTTTGTTAGTCAGCCTTTGTCTATTCGTGACACACGTTTAAAAAATGTGATAAAAATTGACGTTTGAATTTAGGCGCCAACATGTAAATTTTTTTTTATTGTGCATTTTGTGTTGTGAAGTGAATGAAGTACATTTAAAAAAAAGAAAACAGTATTTTTTAATTTGTTCCCTAATTAGTTATTTTTATGGCCAAAAGCCTTGAAGAATTAATAATTGTTAAGAGAACAGCTTTAAGATACCTCTTAGCTCGAGAGTCAAAGCTGTTGTCGCTGGGAAAGAAACCGATAAATCACAAAATATCCAATTTCATTCGGTCTCATAAAGAAAGTGATGTGTGGTCGACTTTTTTGGATACACTAAATGAGGATTTAACTAGAAATATTCATATTTATGAGTGGAGATCAAACAAGAATCCGGAACGACGGTCACATTTCAGAAGGAGGTATCGGTTGGATTCCACGTCTAGAGCGATATTTCGACTCTATACAGTGCCTATTGGGTAAGGAATTGCTACCTTTATTGTTTCAGGAAGTCAATTTTATTCCTAGGAGCTTACGTCAATGCCTGATAGCAAAATTAAAAATAAAATTTGTAACGTACAAGAGCCGTGGTGGCCTCGGGGTTAGAGCAGTCGCCTGCTGCGCAAGCAACACAAGTTAGAATCCCAACGGGGCCTGTACCTATGAGTTTTTCTAAAAACTTATGTTCAGTGATTTCACACCACGTGTGAAAGAAAACATCGTGAGGAAACCTGCATATGTCTGAGAAATAATTCAAAGATGTATAGTGCCTGAGACGGCGATGGACTCACCCTCTGTCACGTTGGCATTTAATCATATTCGGTGAAATGTGGCTGTTGAAAATTACAACACCTCTGCCTACCCCTTCGGGGAATACAGGCGTGAGCATATGTATGTATGTAACGTACATATGCTCACTGCCTGTATCCCAATAAAATTTGTAACTTGTTTAAATTCAATATAGAGACATTATGACCGACCGTAGAAGTGGGGTTGGTCTCCTATGAATAATAATTCGCGTAGAAGTGAATAAAGTCTAGATAAATTATTTATTCAAATAAAAAATCTGCTGACAAGTTATACTATTTGTACGTAGTAAGCACGTACTTAAATGTGTAAAAGTGGGTTATATTATTATTAGGTAACTACTAGCCCTTCTGGCCCGCGACTTCGTCCGCGTGGTATACTTTGGGCTAACACTAGCTTTACCCCGCGACTGCGTTTGCGTAGCGTGATGATATATATCTTATAGCCTTCCTCGATAAATGGGCTATCTAAAACTGAAATAATTATTCAAATCGAACCAATAGTTCCAGATAAGCGCGTCCAAGCAAACAAACAAACTCTTCAGCTGTAGATATTCTTATAGATTGCTATAATACATTAGGTCAAAAGATCCTATGTGCTGACTAACGCTGTAATTATCGTCTAACGAAATATGTATGCAACACCGCACAGACATACATAAAGGGAAGCGAAGTTATGTGACTGTAGTCGGTCGTGACTAGGGTTGCCAAATTTTTTTTACAAGAAATAAAGTATATTCAGGTCTGTGAAGAATTATAAACAGTATTTTAATTATTTATTGTTGTAAATACATATTTTTTAGAACTTCTCATGCAAATTTATAATTTACAATCTTTTTTAAAAACTTCATACGAAAACAGTATTTTATACTTCTATACTTTATTTTTGTTCAACAGTAAAAAGTATAATTGAGTCAAAAACAGTATAATACTATTGAAAACAGTATAGTTGGCAACCCTAGTCGTGACTTAGCTCTGTTATTATCTGTCGTTATTATTTAGCAACTAACAAAAAAAATAAACACCACGCGTCTATTTCGTGTCTGATCATATTTGCGTTAATAATTGTGCCAACTTCATGTCTTCCAACAAAGGCCCCGGGGCCCTACCATCATCGAAGATCGACAATGATTTTCATGCTTTTTCATGCCATTTCGATTCATGCTTCATTTCGAGGAACCAAATTTTTTTATAAATAAAAGTACCCTAAGTTACTCCTTGACAATCACGTTAAAATCGGTCCAGCCGTTTCAGAGATTAACCGGAACAAAAAGACAGACAGACCGATTTTTAAATCAATTATATTTCCCGCGCGGGACATGGCCTGTAGACAACGTAACATTATCCTCACGCTTCGCTAGTAGAAACGATACAAAATGTACGGGAATGACATATGTCACGTGGTTGAATTATGTCATTTCCAGAATGTTACTTTGTCTAGGCCTACAGGCTCAGTCCCGCTTTTCGAAGATAACTCGAGACGAATAAGACTCAACTTTTTAACGATAGGTTAAATCTGATTTAAAATATTCTATTTTTATTGAAATACATTTTCTATTGCTATTTTTTGCTATCTATTGTCGCGTAAACGTAATTTTAATTCAAATTAAAAGATATATATTTGAAAACTTCTGATTATTATACGTTTTTTTACTATGTCCTGCTTTTGACTACGAAATAATATCGCTGTTTTCACTCAAAAAGTTTCACAATCCCGAAATAAAAACCCTGGCATCGCTGAAGAGCACCCACTTTTCACCTATGATAAATAGGTGGGGTGATAATCAGGGATCTTACTTAAAATTGAACTTACTTATATTATGTCATTTCGGATCTGGATGGTTCTTAGACACGATTATCGATTTGTAATTATTTCGGCACGTATCTCGGATTATATTTTTTATTGATTGATTAATTTAATCAAGGCCGTCACTCGTCATTCCACAAAAATCGCTTGCTATCAATCAAACATTCCAATATATTACAACATAAGCATTGTTCAATAACTATTGGTGGTAAATTCCTCGACATTCATAAGTGCCTTACCAGGGCCTAAACTGAATAAATCATTTTCATTAACTGTGCCCCGCGGCTTTAGCCCGGAACTCTAATGAATTTTAAGAATTAAAATGATTCCTACAGTCCAGTCAAATCCAGTGAAAGTCTTGTTAAAATCCATCCAGCCGTTTCGGAGATTAGGCGAAACAAGCAGACTGACACACAAACAGGCAGGGTTTGGGGGTTTCCATCTGTAATTCCCCAGTAACAGCCCGGAGTCTGGATTAGTGGCCGGTTAGTGGCGATAGGCTCGCCCTCTATTACATGGGACTTAAATATAACTGGTGAAATGTATGTTAGTACTTATATATGTATGTGGGATGGATGAAATGAGTTTGTATGCGGTAATGATAGACAATGTTTGAACGTTTAAGAATGGAAGAGGAAGAATAAGATTGACGGATGACAGGGAGAAGAAAAGGAAGACGATAAACGACGAAAGACGAAATATATTTTTATTTAATTGTGTAGAAAAGGAGATAAAGAAATTGCAACGTTTTATACTTTTATTATTATTATTATTTAAAACCATTAAACTACATGTATGTTAAATTAGATTATACGTTACTATCAAACATTCCAATATATTACAACATAAGAGCATTATTCATCAATATTTATCTTCTAAACTAAGTAGATATCATTGTATCTTATCAATACGCTGGGCTTTCAAGATATATTTACCCAGTTATAGTGTAGCACCTATCGTGTCCAGAACTACACCATTTGGATTATATTATTGGTGAGTCATTAGGCTATTATCTAATGCTGTACTTAGAATACATAAATAAAATGTTCGGACGTTATCACACAGCGTTATCGAGTCCCGAACTAAAACTTGAACTTTGGATACTGACTAAGTAACTAAGTATATATATAACGGATCTATGCATATATTTTTACCGACTTCAAAAAGGAGGAGGTTCTGAACTAGACTGCTTTTTTTAAATATTTGTTACGGAGTGGAGTCGCTGAGTTAGCAATAGTTTTCATTGTGTTGCACAATGATTCCATTTTACTAAGGTAGGCAGCCTGGGTTATGGGTGTCTGAGAAAAAGTCGTTTAATTCAATTAATTAATCTACGTGACAGATGGTGAGTCTATCGTCGTCTCGGGCACTATACATACGTCATTGAATTACTTCTCAGGCAATTGCAGGTTTCCTCATGATGTTTTCCTCGTAAAGCACGTGATGTGAGTCACTGCACATAAGTTTTTCGAAAGGCTCATTGGTGCAGGCCCCGCTGGGATTCGAACTTTCTCTTTTTCACCACGGCTCCTTTTCATATTAGTAATATGAAAAAGTCATCCGAAGGCGTGTCGGTTATCATAATGATAACTTGCTAGCTAATACTTATATACTGTCTGTTTTACGCTATCAATACGTTTATAATAAGACGGTAATGACACACGTGGAAAGGCCAAGTTTACAGTATCACTGTGCCTAGTGTAAATTTTTCACGGCCGCCGTCACAAGTCACCGCGTCAACGTTAACGCAGATTTATATGGGATCGGAGCAGCGCTTCTGTCGGCCTAAATATGACACTATTGTGAGCCCATACAAATCTGCGTTTACGTCGACGCGGTGACTTGTGACGGCGATTTTAAGAAAACTCACACTAGGCACTCTGTAGAAAAGTTCAGAAACTCTTTTCTGCCTAATTTTAATAACCATCTGCCTACCTTGATAGATGCCTTTCCTGTTATCATGTCAAAGACCTATAATGATACTGCATTTGATGCCTCGTAATTAGTTGCTGATAAAAACATATTAATCGGTAAATTTAACATCTACAATTCAATATCTAGATATGTCTGTGGCATGATGGCGCTACACGTAGCACGGTGAAAAGTTTTATAATAGCACTTTACTAGAATTTAAGAAGCGCCTTAAACTATGTATATCTGAAAAATTTTTCTACAATATCAATGATTTCTTAAATGTCAATTGGTGATTTCAATCTTGTTGTACAAAGATATTTAATTTTAAGTCAAATTTGTTTTAATTTTTGTTTGCGACATAGGTAATTACTAATCACAGATCCCTTAATTTGCACGCCCCCGGGGTTAACATGCAGAAACTAATTGTTATCCACCTAACACCAATATTGTCAGTCATGTTTTCGCAAATAAATTCTTCTTTTTCTAGCTAATTCTACTTATTAATTGTCGATGTATTTATTGTTTAGAATACCTCAATATTATCGATTGCCCGTAACATAGATTTGAAGGCCAACATTCGATTCGAAGGCCCTAATAAGCCTCACTGACCGTTAATAAACATTTAATTGAATAGAATCAGGGGCCCTACCACAACCTCTTATTGCCATTATAGTAACTCATATTATGAGGCAGATGTATATGACGTGTATAAGCCTGTCACTGTCACACTGTGGAACTATGATGGCAATAAGAGCTTATGGTAAGGCCCCAGGAGTTACTTTGCTTTGGAAGTCCACGGCTATAGAAAATATATAATGCCTTGCTATACTTGGTGGAGGCAGCAAGGGCTTGTAAATTTTCTATAGTCAGCCTATAGGTACAGATAATATTGAAGTGTCTGTTTGTAATTCCAAAATAACAGATTTTCGCAAATGAAAGTATACACGGTACTAGAAAAACCAACTTTTTAAAAAATTCTCTGTCTGTTTGTCGGTTTGTTCGATTTAATCTCCGAAACGGTTGGACCGATTTTAACGAGACTTTCACTGGTGGACAGCTAATGTTACAAGGAGTAACAAAAAATGTTAAGGTTCCTCGGGTCACCAATGAAATGAACGTCTACGCGCAAAGCTAGTCATAAATAAACATTTCTTCAAATAATTAAAACCAGACTAACAATAGCTAGTTCCGTCCGTTTTATTTACGAGTTGTTATTTTAATTCCAGCGGTGGTAAAATGAGCGAAGCGCCGATAGTGACGGTGGAGCAAGGCCAGCTGCAGGGCAGAGTGGTGACCAGCCCCACTGGCAAGGCGTTCTACAGCTTCCAGGGCATCCCCTACGCCAAGCCCCCGCTTGGATCACTCAGGTTTAAGGTGAGATTGAACATAACCAATAACCATACATACGGGTCCCGTCATGAGTTATGAGCGCGCAGCTAATATAGTGGGGATACTGCCGATGTTTTTTTTCGCCTCGCTCCATACAGACAGATACAGGCTTATAAAATAACTACTGCGCATTCAAGGTACACTCCCGACGCTGTCCGAGGCACGTTCTCCTTGACCCTGACGACGATATCACATTGCTTCAGCAAGCAATGTCTCAAAAGCACACACCAAACCGACCATTGTTCCGTCCTCGCCGGCGAGGCTCGTCGCGAACTCTACGTCATCGTCCCCCCCGTCCTCTGCTAGGGCCGGCGCGCGCCGAGCCACTAGCCTTAAACACGTCCCTAAATAATACAACTCAGATCCAGCTCCCTAGCTCAGCAACGCTCTAAGCCGAGGTCTGAGCCCCGCACCAGGGCGCCCTTAGCTGTGATGCTTAGTTTTTAAGTTTAAGCTCGGCTGGAGGCCCTTGGGTCTCGCCCTATAGTCCGGGTAAGCAGTGGAGGTAACTCCCCCCTACAAACTGCGAGAGACCATATCCTTAAAAAAAAAATCAAGGTACACGTTCATAACTCATGACGAGACCTATAAAAACATATGCCATTGCTAGTGTAATATGGGCGACACTATTGCCAATCACTCGGCAATAATACAGATGCCGCTACTGGGAAATTACACATAGAAAAATCCAATAATACTTTGCCCGACCCACACATTTTTACATCTCTATCTATACAGATAAATAAAATTGAAGTGTCTGTTTGTAATTCCAAAATAACAGCATTTCACTAAATGCATATGAAAGTATACTCGCTACTGACACTGAAAAACCTTGTTTTAAATTTTTTCTGTCTCTCTGTCTATCTGTTTGTTCCGGATAATCTCTGAAACAGCTGGACCGATTTTAACAGGACAGTTCACTAGCAGGTAGCTGATGTTTCAAGGAGTAACATAGGCTACTTTTATTTATTAAAAATATTAGGGTGCCGCGCTATGAAGCATGAAACTAAATCTACGCGGGTGAAATCGCGGTGCACAGCTTATACCTAAGTACATAAATATAGACAATACTAGGGTATTACTTCAATATCTCATGCACGGACACAGTCGCAATACGAACTCTTCCTATTTACTTATGGAACAAGGAAAGGTCACGCTTGATATTGTGTTTTGGGCATGTCGCCTTACGGCGGGTTGCGAAACAAAACAAACGTGTATCTAAAGGCAGTGCTTGGGATAAGGCCACGGCCTTTCATGACTAATTAAATACTTGATGATGTTCGCGACTTCGTCTGCGTGAAAGCTGCGTGACAATACATAGACTAAATTAAGATTAACTACAATCAAGATATAAAAATATCCTATGTACTTAGATGCTTTTTAAATGAAAGTAGTTAGTCTAAGTTACAGCTTATAGCATCATCAATGTCCCGTTAAAGTTGGTTCAGCAGTTTCAGAGATTAGCCGGAACAAACAGATGTCTGTCTGTTTGTTAGTTCAAGAATTTGGTTTAAACTTTCATATTTATTTAGTGAAAAGCTATTAATTTGGAGTTACAATCAGACAATTAAATTTTATTTATCTGTATAGAATATAGACAGTAGAAGATAAAATATTTTATTAGATTACATCCTTACGCAATTATTCGCAGAACAACAGCTTCACGCGATGATCTTGCGCATAGCGATAATGCTTCTACAAAAAATATGTCTGTAATGATGACATCACTTCGCAGTAGTTTTCTTAACTTCATATTCTTAGAAGAGGTTGTACGTCGTCTGGTAGAAGCCTCTCGTGACAAGCGGGCTGGTGTTACCTCGCTCAGAGAATCAGCATTGCTATTCAACGTGACAATGCCAGCCTTCTTGGCACGATCCCGAGAGACCGATTTGGGACAAGTTTTCTACTTGTATATCGTCACCGGAAAGGCTATAATACTAAAGCGCCAAATGGCCATTTTACAGTAGAGCGATTTAAAGTTTTTTTTTTAACAAAAAAATTCATAACTCTTTTCCTATAATTCCAATCGAAAAACAGTAAAGGAAAACCAATATCGTGAATTCATTATCTATGTACTGAAATAAAGATTTTCAGCATATTTCCTGTAATTCAGGAGATAGCTGTCGCTTTAGTACTAATGCTCTGTATAGTTCGTAAGCAGAAATTACTTATCTCTGTAATAATGTTTAAGTGCAGTGAACGAAAAGTACTAACAAACCACATTTCTCGAAATGTTTGTTAAGAAAAAGTACTAACACGCATTTCGGATAGATTATACACTCAGTAAATAGCACTTAAACACCATAAAATGTGTCAAGACCGTATGGAAAAATGATTTAAAGCACAATTAGATAGTATCATTGTAATGCCAAAACGACTTAAGTAACAGATAAAGGATCAAAACTTAATCTTTTTTTTCTTAACTGACATACTAACGTGTAAAACCTAGCAATTTGTACTAGCTGCACACTAAATTCATAGGAATACCAACTCTTATTGAGTAACGTTTTTGATTCGATGTATGGGAAAATAATGAGTGATAGGATAATTTTTGCTAAAATAATATTTGAAAGTTGACATGAATGTAATGAAAGTATGAAGGCATGTTTCCACTTAAAGCCGGAATTGATGACTCAGCGAAAACATTTAGATGTTGAGGAAGTTTATGTAGGAAGAGAGATTTAAGTGGTGAAGTTAAAAGAATAAATTGGTATTGTGAAGAGATTACTCTCTCGTACTTGAAGATTGTTCTTGCTCTCGCTTTTTCGTAGTTAAAATTGTACCTATACCATGATTTAAAGAAGACTCGAACATTGGGGAACCTCATAGTCACTATTATCTGCTGTAAAAGTTACCATGATTTTCCATAAATTGAAAACTTCTTAGCCAGAAGAAACAAAAATTTACTATAAATAAAGGGTCCAGAATCTAGCATATTCACATGATAGATCTGGACTGTATAATAGACAATACCGTTTTAAAAAACTCCGCGAGGAAGATGCAAAATATCTTAAGCATGTTATGTGTATGAAAGATGCAGCCATCTTCTGTTATAGTATACTATAAAACGTCTTTGAATGATGCTAGTGAGTGGAACGGTATATCGAATTAGAAACTAGTGAATGCAGATATAATTTGCCGAAATGTAGAATAAAGGATGAAAATGTGATAGAACTATCCGGTACGGTAAACCAGTAGAGATGAAAGATGTTAAAAAAAGGATGAATGTAAGTGGCTGACCCTATTTCATAATAAGCTGCGCTAGCTATGTTTGAAGAGGTGATCTCCAATGAATAGTGCAAGCCAAAGCTCGTACCCATTTTTCACAATAAGGCTGATGTACTAGACGCCAATTATTATGAAATACTAAAGCTCGTGTCCCATTAGTATGAACATTTGGGTAGTATGTGTGGTGGTAGTTACCATAGTAGATGTAATTAAAAATAGTGTGATAAGAGACAGTTGCAAGTTGAAGAATGATGTGGTGACCAGAATTGAAAGAAGTATTTTGAGATGGTTTGGACATCGAATGGATGAGTGAAGGCGATTATCGAAAGAAATTTATAGAGCGAATGTGAGTGGAAGTGTCCGTAGAAGGCGTCCAAGGAAGAGCTAGCCTGACCAGATTAACAATATTTTTCAGAAAGGTTAAATTCGGAGTACGTGGGCTTATGTATGTAGTTGGTGGCATACCACCAGTGGCATGTCCAGTCCTGCGAAGATAAACTCGGGCGATGTACGATAACCAGTTAAATGTTAAGTGTTAAATTTGCTTTGCGACTTGGACAAGGCTATATAAATCAGAATTTACTCAGGATGGACGAAACAGCAGCAGGTCACGGGGACAATATTGGACTACCTCTTCCTCTATAAACTGTAGGAAATAATATGCAAGACAATAATAACCCCTGCTGGTATATGTATGGATCTGAATATAGAGCTACGAAGGGGAGGGATGAAAGGAACTAACAATCAATTGAGATAATGGATGTGTGGCATAACTAGAATGACGGGATTAATTTAAAAGGGAATGTTTTATGTAGCACCAGTAATTAAGTTGAAGAACAAGCTTATGCCATGGTATTCGAACCGATGAGGACAATGATGTGAACAGTTTCGTCTATGAATTTGTATAGTAATTAATGGTAGAGGAAGACCTAAAATAATGGATGGATTGTGAGAAATACGATATGCGTAGATAGTGAGTCAATACAGAGATGATTACCGATAGAGAAATGCAAGAGCAAAATATTTCGCCGTCCACACATAACATCGAAGAAGGGTACGAGATAATTATGAATAAAATTTAGTTTTATCTCGCAAGCTTAATTGATAAAAAAATTTCTTCATTTAAAAAAATCATGGTATAATAGGTCTATTTTATTTAAAAGCCTGTAAAATTATTATTATAAGAATTACCAAGCAACTAAGTAGGGTGTTTCAAAGTTAGAGTTATTTTTTCAATAAGATAATGAGTTTAGAACCTTGTTTAATTATATTACCAGCCCGTGGACTTTGTTTCAATAAGTTTGACGAAGAAATATATTATATTTTTAATATTTTACAGAAGAACATCATTTCCATTCATTCTTTTCAGTAGAAATTGATTGAAACTAGATTGACACCCAAAATTAATAGACAATTTGAAGAAATATTTTGTAGATTGGAACATCTTTTTACTAACCTAGTCTGCCAGGGATGACTCTCGCACAAAATTCTTGGTACTTATGTACTAGCAATCATAACAAAACTTAATTCCAAAAGACTAAACGTAATATTTTTTGTCATTTTTTAATACTAAAGGAACCTTAGTCACATTTTGGGTAAAATTTACCATGCTTACCATACTTATGCGTCGATTACATTGAATGCAACACTTCTTAAAAGACACTCAAACATAGATCCGTAAAGTAAAAATACTAATCACGTCTCCCGTCAGAAAAGTGCGTAGACAGATTAAACTAAAGCGCCATGTTCATCAATACCTGCATAAAGCAAATTTACTAAACAACCCAATCCAGGTATGTTTGCAACCAGCAAAAAATACTGAAGTGACTATAATGATACAAACTACAGTATTTTGACTTGCTGAACAAGGAAAAAGTGGATAATGACAGTGAAGAAAAATACTTAACTGACAAATTAAAAAAAAAGGCCAAGATTTGTATTACGTAAGGATTTTTCGTTGAGTGGAAAATATGAAAAATCACATAATTTTCAGGTGCTGAAGCGCCAAAAATTGGCTCCGATCTTTATTAAACCTACACCAATCGACGCAGAAAAAAAAATCCAGTTCAACGATATATATAACTCATATTGGCCAAAATGGCGCTTTAGTAGTTTTGCTTTTCCGGTGACGATATGATGGAGTCTTTTTTCAGTAAAATGCTAAACCTCATAAAAAAGGTAAAAGTTAATACTCAACAAGCGAGCCCCAACGTACCGATAGAGTAATCTTAACAAACGCCATTATCACTGCAGATAACGATAACATGTTTTAGAGCATCTTTGGGTTTTCCAGTCTCTTACTATGTTATGTAACTGTTAGCAAATTCAGTTTATTTGCAAAAATCCTACAAGTGAATGCATCTGGTAGGTAATTTTTCCGGTTCTTCCCAGAAGGTTTCCGAACCGGTGGTAAATTCTTCGACATTCATAAATGCTTTACCAGGGCCTAAACTGAATAAATCATTTTTATAGCCAATTCGCAAGCGTCGATAGAAATAATTAAATATTTTAACATGCGGTAATCGCGTACTAACAGGGCCGTTTACGTGTTTACCATAACCATCGCAGTTTACAGATAGACAATAATTACAATCTTTGATTGTAAAGATGCAATTAGACTTGAGACCTTGGGCTTATTTTGGCCACACGCGTCTCATAACAAAGCAAAACATGGTACCAGATAACAGATATAATACCCAATCATTACTTGTATTCTTTAAATACATAATATTACCTAATAAACTCGAGACATCAAAAGAAAATGATTACTACAAAATCCAATCCGCCACCCTAGCATATCAAACAGGTATCGGTACTATTAGATCAACAGTGGCAGTTGATTGGACTTTTAGAATAGAACGAATGAGACATCGCTCATTCTCAACATTCCTACAAAAACAATGTGGAATCAGACGCAAACATTGCACTCAAAAATTCCATTTTAAATTTTCTTTAAGAAATATTGTCCCTAATAATTCATCTCTTATTTTCTCTATTCCAGGCTCCTCAGCCACCAGAACCATGGGAAGGCATCCGAGACGCGACGTCCGAAGGCAATGTATCTGCTCAAATAGAATCATTCGTCCTCAAAGACTACATCGGCGATGAAAACTGCCTCTTCCTAAACATTTACACCCCGAACCTGGACGGCCAATTCCTACCAGTCATGGTCTTCATTCACGGAGGCGGCTTCAAATTCGGTTCAGGCAATTCTAACTTCTATGGCGGAGACTACTTGGTTGAGAAAGACGTGGTTGTTGTAACCCTAAACTACAGGTGCGGCGCATTAGGTTTCCTTGGTCTCAACACGCCTGAGGTCCCTGGAAATGCAGGGCTGAAGGATATGGTGCAAGCAATTAGGTGGGTGAAGGAAAATATCCAGAACTTTGGCGGTAACCCTGGGAACGTCACAATTTTCGGTGAAAGCGCTGGTGCAGCCGCCGTTTCTTTACTTACAGCTAGTCCGCTAACAAAGAATTTGATCAGCAAAGCTATCATCCAGTCCGGTACAGCACTAGCCAAATGGAGTTACCAGAAAAATCCTCTTGAAAACGCAACAGCCTTGGCGCAAACATTGGGCTGTGAGTCGAGCGATCCTGATGAAATCCTAGACTTCCTAACAGCAACCCCTGCGAGAGAAGTAGTCGAAGCGCAAGAGAAATTGAGCCCTATGAGTGACCTGATGGAGAGATCACCGAAAATTTTCGGTTACGTTGTTGAAAAGGAATTCCCAGGGGTCGAAGCTTTACTAACTGAGGCCTTTATTGACTTGGTGACATCTGGCCGTACTTCTGATATTCCCATTATGATTGGGACCAATACGTTGGAATTCGCGCCAGATAAAATAGTTGATGATCTACAAGATTTAATTCCGCAAGAATTAAATTTGGTGAAAGATTCGCCTGAATCCTTAACCATTGCTGACACTATAAAGCGTATTTATTTCAACGACAAACCGCACGCCGTTCCTGAAAGCCTTATAAACTACTACGAATTAGTTTCCGATCTATGTATAAATGTGGATACGTACAGATACGTCCAATATTTGGTCCAAGTTACCAACAGGCCAATCTTCTACTACAAGTTTGATTATGTTGGTGAATTGAACGTGTCCAAAAAGTTTGACTTCAGCCAAGGTTTGAAGTACCCGATGCATATGGACGAGCTGGGGTATATCTTCAAGAACGACTTCCAACAGGATGAGGAGCCTACTGCCCAAGACTCTAAGATGCGAGAGAGAATGCTGCGGCTTTGGACCAACTTCGCTAAGGATGGGTAAGTCTTGTAAACACCCCTTCTACTTAATATTCGTCTATAGATAAAAGCTTTCAATGCATAAAGCATAACTTTACATTTGATCTGTGTTAGTATCAATGACGTACATATGAGCTAACGTCTGTATTCTTTGAACGGAAGGGCACATGTGTACTTATAGTACAGTACACCCAAATTTGGCCTAGCTTGCCACTAATCCCGACTCCGCGTGGCTTCTGAGAAATTACAGATAGTTAAACCTAATAACACTCCGGAATCGAACCCAAGACCTCGTTCTGCTGTTGCGTTTTCCGACCACTAGACCAACGAGTTAGTCCCATACGTGCATGTCCTAATAAAGTTATTTCCGCACAGAAACCCAACTCCTGATGAAAGTCACCTCCTGCCCGTGACATGGCTGCCAGTCACAAAAGACAACCTATACTACCTCAACTTGGGCCCAGAGCTCACTCTCCAGTCGAACCCTGACCAAGAGAAGATGGAATTCTGGGACTCTGTATACACCAAACACTTCCGCATCTGGGAACACCCTAAGACCAACACCGAAGAGGTCCAGGTAAGAGTACCAGTCTTTGTTGAAGAACCTGTAATTCCGGAACCGCAAGAACCTACTCCGGAACCAGAACCAGAACCGGTAACAGTAGTTGAAAACGTTACCGTCGTTAGTGAAGTCATCCCGGACTTTCCGGACACGCCAGACAATAGTCCAGAAGTTACCGAAACTGAGCCGATAGCAATCGTTTCGGAAGTGGAAGAACCTCAAATAATTTCTAATGGATTCGAACGGAAAACAAGACCTTCGAATGAAATCAAAATGATCCAACAAACCAACGGCGCTCCCCGTGACGTCATAAGGGCCAATGACCCTCCCGAAGACGACTTGCCTAAGAATATAGGAGTCAACAAATTCGTGAATTTCTTCGAATCACTCGGTGGGAAAAAGTAAGCATTGCAATAGCTCCTTAGGTCCCAGCAATGTGAACCTATTGAAGTTAGCATAGAGTTGAAAATCGTTATTAATTACACTACACTTTGAAAGTTATAAGATGATATAAGTTTTAATAAATTGTTCGGGTAGAAATCCACTTTTTAATGCTTATAACTTTTTAACGGCGTATCTGTCTATTTAATCAAATAATACGTCAGTCATTCACCTCTGTTTGGGAGTGGGTTGCCATATAAAATCCTAATGTTAGTTCACCTCTTGGTGGCTTTTTGGATGGGCTTTATATTTGAACACATCATTTCCCTGGCCTTATCCCATACATTTTTGGGGTCGGCACTTGATTTAACCCGATGTGGCTGATCACCTGATTTTTATACGAAGCGACTGCCATCTGACCTTCGCAACCACATTTAGGAGGAAAATCTGTGATCTGGGTTAAACCAGTTGTCAGATTATTTTTAGGCCTCCGACTGACCTGTAACGATTGCCAAAGATGTTAAATAGGCAACCGGGACCGACGGCTTAACGTGCTCTCCGAGGCACGGAGGGAACTCGGGCGGTCACCCATCCAACTACTGGCTAGGCGTATGGTTGCTTAACTTCGCTGATCGTATGATATGCGCAATAGCAACTGTGCCACGAGCTCTTCCACATTTGAACACATATAAATTTTATTATTTACAATAATAATCCATTCCTATTCACTAACTTCAATGGAAGTTACATTGCTGGTACGTCAATTTGTATTGTATTAATTTCATTCGATAAACCGGTTTTTGGATTAACCGAATGTCGAAACCGGTTTGACAAACCCCATATAAATTTGGTTAGCCGTTACTGCAATTAATACTTTTTTTTAACCTGTCATAACTAACCGAAACCTAAACCTGATTAAGGTTTCAGACCCGTACCAACCAGAAACTCAACCTATTATAGTCAAAAGACCTCATAGTAAGGTCCTATTTACAATATAAGGATCGTAGTTCCCAAATCCCCATTTGTTCCATTGCAATATAACTAACAGTATTTATAAATCCATATATTCGCAGTCGCACTCCACCTTAATACGATAGTCAATACTAGTCGGTGGGTAGATGAGCGCTAAAATGTATTTAATTCGCGCGATCAACTTTTTTTTACTGTTAGTAAATGTTTTGTGGGAAACATTAATAAATCTAAGTCGTTTACTAAATTATTATTCATATTTATTATTTTTGGCCATGTTTGGTAGATACCAAAATTGTATTAAGCTACGTTAGTGATAAATCGTCTATTTAAGTGTATGTATGGAGGATAATTGTATTATTCAAAAATATATTTTTCAAAATGGCATTCTTTTTGAGGAAACGATTAAATGTATTAACTATTATTCTCGTCTGTAGCTCTATGTGTATCGATGTTACACAATGGAAAACTAATATCCTTTGAGTGACTATAACAATATTTCTAATATCTCGTGGATCTATAAAAGTGCCCAAATTATATATACATTTATATTTTTCGTTACGTAACGCTTTGTTACGTCTAATAAAGATAATAAATAAATTTTATTTACATTAAACAATTATTATTCTGTCAAATTACCGATACTGGATTATATCATGTGTTTGTAAATGGAAAAATAATTTTATTTATAAAAAATAATAAAATATTGTAGAAACAATTTAATAAAACAGATTGTAACCTAACCTGTCTTCCTCATTATATGGTTAGCTATCATGTTATTTGCGTACATCAAAAATATCACAGGATTGGTCTTAATTATAAAATATATTTTTGTCGATCATAAATTAAAAAAGTTTTCAGATCATAAATTATTTTTCGAAACTATAATCTTATGTAAATATTCGTGCCAATTATATAAATTAAGAACACAGAATCAATTAATATTATTTTATTAGTAATTAGTCATTATCTTTTTATATAATTATTATGAGTAAATAAATATTAAGAAATTACTTTTTTGTTTCATTTATTTAAATGGCAATATTATTTTGAAGGCATAGAAGACGTTGGTAATAAAATACAAGTACTTAATTTTTTTCTGTTTATTCCAGTATAAAATAAAAAAAATAAAAAATATCCCATTGCACCTTCAACAAAACTTAATACTTGCAGGTAATAAATTTTTTTTAACTTAACACCAACAACCAAAGCAGTGTGCTATATTATTATTAAATAAATATATACATTTTAAAAAGTAACATATTTTTAAATAAATAAGTACATTTTATAAAAATATAATTTTACACGCGCTTAAAAGTAAGTAACAGCCCAAAGATTAGAAAAGACATCTCTTAAATATAAAACATGTTTGTATACAGGGTGTCGAGGAAATCGGGACAGCTCTTAAAATATGTGATAGGGTATAATTTAAGGAAGCAATTAAAATTATTATGACAAAAATATCTTCTTCCGTTTTCGAGTAATTGATGTTCAAAGTTGACTATATCAAGACCTTGTTTTCGCATAAAATTAAGCTGTAACGTAGTCACGTGAAATCTAACTACGTTTTTTTTTCTCCCCCGAATAAATCCTGAAATAATCCTTTATAACCATTTTTCGAAACCATTAACCTTCCCCTTAATTTAAAAAGTTGAATTACCGCGTACGTAATGTAGGTAAAAACGGCCGCGCGTTCATTCAATCGCTTAAGGCCGCGGGCTCTTCGGCCCTTAGCAACCATAGCCTATAACTACGTTATCGTTGGAGCTAGATATTTTACGACTTCAACATAGTGATATATTCATAAAACCCTACAACTTCTAGACGCCAACTGTTCCTTTTTCTCCGACACCCTGTATAAATATATTTTTTATTTTCATTAAAATTTTAACTATTGTGAATCATTGTATATGAATTTTATTGTAATTTATCACTATTGTAAATAAATGTACTTGATGCCAGCTCAATTTTTTACCGGTTCTTCTCAGAAGGCTAGTTTCCGAACCGGTGGTGGTGTCGAAGAATTGACATTCATAAATGTCTAACCAGGGTCTAAACTGAATAAATAAATTTCATATTGTAGCATAATATAATTTGTTCTTATATTTAAATACGTCCACAGCCCATCAGTATAACCTATTAAATAAATAATTTTAAAACCATGACCAGAATATTAAGAACTCTTTACGTTGCACACAATTATTCAATGAAGAATCTATCATACAAACATTTTCCTTTACCTACCTTCACTGATAAAATGATCAATGTTGCACCATTCATAACTATAGGCGTATTAATTCTTATGCCAGAAGACAGATGTTAAGTCTTCTTGAGAAGAGTAATTGTTGAGTTTCTTGCCGGGTTTTTCTCGGCAAAAGCAAGGTTGCTTGCTCCGAACCCGGTGGTAACATTTATAATCCTGTATAATGTATGTTTTGTGTCCTTCTGACGAACTGATAGTACTTTGTAAGAAGTCTAATCAAATAAAGATATTATTTCATTTATAATTTTGAACAGACTAAAATAAATTTGCCCGTTGACAGATCATTTATTAGTCAACAGTGCGTAAGTTCATCCCCTAGAACAAGCGACTATAGTCTACAATAACCTTTTACCATCAAGATCCAATGTTTGATAACCGATTTCGCAGTAAAAAAACATTTATAATTTACACTTTCCCTCCAATACATGTATCCAGAAGCTTCTCCGTCGATCGTCGTAGTCTTTGACCAGTTTCAGCTCCTTGTCTATGACTAGAGTGTGGTGGCCATCTTGAGTATACGGCAGCCATTTTGTCGTTTGATTCGACCATGTAGGTTTACTGAAAGTTTGTAAAAAGGTTACATGTCATCTACGTATATAAAAATGAATCCCCATTTCCCTTGATCACGGGTGAACGGCTGGACTGATTTCGATAATATTTTATGTTGTTGTGTTCGTTATTGTCAGATGGTTCTTATGAAAGAAAAAACTAAGAAAATTGCGTGGAAAATTTTAAAATTTATGATACTTAACCATCATATTAAATTCTTTATTATAGCGCTTTGGACAATAAAAACTTTGTGATGTAACCTAATGACGCTTGACATAGAATTGACGTCAACGTCTGTCGGGTCAGCTAGTCTTAGATAAAAGAGTCCTGAGACTTGATAAGTGTTAGTGGCAATAGGCACTCGCTCGCAGGCAGAGTACACACTATGGCGCGGGAGTGCGCTGGGGGACTTTGCATTGGATATGTGTGAGAAAGTTCATTCTCTGGTGAAATATTTACTCACCTTGCCTTAGATATGGCGATGAGCTCACCATCTGTCACAGTGGTACCAAATTTATCAATTGAGTTGAACATACGCAATCATATTGTCAGTAAAGTATTGTGTATTCGGCCAGCCTAATATCGTTGGTTGAGTTGATGTCAGTCAGAGGATCATGACAATTTTAAAATGTGATAATTACTAGAAAATTATACATACCCATGTTTAGCAAAGTTACACCATGCTTCATTTAAAAAATCCACCATATCATTGTCCATTTGCTTACATTTATCGGCTTTGCTCTTCCTATAGAACTGATACTGAATGATATCCCCATGAGAAGCACCTCTTATCCCCAGTTTTTGCATCACCCTTGTATTCATATTACCAGGGAATGAAAATTCATAGAAATATAAATCTTTCGATATCTTTGACAGACACTCAGCGAAATATAATATATCTTTGTTAAAATATATATCCGATATCAAATTTACATACGTTTCTAACGGATATTCTCTTACGCTTTTACTTTTGAAGTAAAATTCTTTTAGATTTTTGATAAAATTTTTCGATTGCAGACTGTCCCACTGCAAATTCAAAGCTCGCGGCACCAAGTAATTATAATCATCTTCATACAAACCATCTCCATTCTTGTCCTTTCTCAGAAACAAAGCTGCTTCGTGGGAGCTCAAACCGGTAATAATCGGAACTTTATGGTGACGGTTTTCGCGAACCGTTACTTTTGGGTGCTCTGTAAAAAACCGGTGTAAACCGTCGAATTTTTTTTCAATAACCGGTGATAAGTAAGCGTGGATTATGGCTGGGTGTCGACTTAATTCAGCCATAGTAAATGCGAATATAAGTTCATTTATTGGTACATGAAGTAAGAATTCAAGAATACTTTTTGGATCTGACAATTCTTGACCCAGATTCGAGGCAATATGCACAGCTTTTTCTATAGGATCCTCATTTTCTATGATGTAAAGATCCGAAAATGCAGTCCCTGATTGAGCTATAACTTTACTAAACATGCCTCTCGTCATTTCAGACACTACATACGACTGCACTATCGCAGCACCGGCGCTTTCTCCAAAAACGGTAATATTAGTGCTGTCCCCGTTAAAAACCGGTATATTCTCGCGCACCCATTTCAGCGCCATTACAGTGTCCTTAATACCCACATTACCAGGTGCTTCAGGTAGATGTAAGCATAAGAAACCTAGGATATTCAATCTATAATTCACTGTTACTAATATAACATCATGTTTTAATAAATAATCCGGCTTGTAGTAATGTCCATAGCCAAATATCAGTCTGCCTCCATGAACGAAAAATATGACTGGTAGTTTTTGAATTTTTTCATATGGCAAGCATGGTGTGTATATATTTAAATACAGGCAATCTTCTGACCCCTCTAGAGGGGTGCTAGAATACGGATTTATTTGTGCACATTTGTTGCCAGGTTTTGTCGCATCTCGGATACCCTGCCAGCTGCCTGGTTCTTGTGGATTCTGCAAAATAAACAAATTTTTTTTGTGAATATTAGAAAATAATATTCATAATCTCTGTTCAGAGATTCTAATGGTGGCCAGTAAAACAGGCTGGTTTCCCAACCGGTGGTAAATTCTTCGAAATTCATAAGTGCTTTACCAGGGCCTAAGCTGAATAAATCATTTTCATTTATTTTCTTCAAATACCAAAATAGTTCCATACATACCACAGGTTGCTCTGAAGGTTACCTACGACTTTCAAATATGCTATGTACATTTTGTTTGTGTGATTTTCAGTTGAATTTTAATTAAGTACCTTGTATCCTAAATATTTACTTATTCTCATACAATGAAAACAAAAAATAAAGGTGTTATATGTACAGTTTATTATTCATTGTATTTAAAATAGGTTTAGTTATTTATATTATAATTTTAGATTTTATGTATAGATCCCTACTAATATTATAAATGCGAAAGTAACTCTGTCTGTCTGTTACGCTTTCCCGCTTAAACCTCTCAACCGCTTTTGATGAAATTTGGCACAGACAATCTTTAGACCCTGAGAAAGGACATAGGCTACCTTTTGTTTATTAAAAATATTAGGTTTCCGCGACCATAAGGATGAAACTAAATCTCCGCGGGGCAAAGCTAGTATAGTATAAGTTTATTTTATTTTTAACACACATGTCACAGAGGTTCACTATTCAATCTGGCCCAACTGCCAATTGTTAGGGGCAACGCAAGCTTGCAAACGTGACGCTCCCTGTAAATGCGACGATAAGAACAGCCGTGGGTTTTAGTCGGTATGTATCCGGCATAACCCTTCGGCTGCCCCCGTGGCGGTTGGCGTATTCATGACAGATTGCCCACGGAAAAAAATTTTTTTTGGTTCCATCATGTTTTGAGCACTCGGTGATAATATTGGGTATAACTCAGCATGTATTTGTTTGCACTATCACCCATTGTAGTGTCTGTTTGTAATTCCAAAATAACAGCTTTTCACTCAATGCATATCTATACTGATAAATAAAATTGAAGTGTATGTTTGTAATTCCAAAATAGCAGCTTTTCACTAAATACAGAGTGTACACGTTACTGACACTAAAAAACCAAGTTTAAATTTTTTTTTCTGTCTGTTGTTACGGGTAATCTCTGAAACGGCAGGACGGATTTTAACGGGACTGTCACTGGTAGGTAGCTGATGTTTCAAGGAGTAACTTAGGCTACTTTTATTTATTAAAAATATTAGGGTTCCACGACAATAAGGATGAAACGAAATCTACGCGGGTGAAACCGCGGGGCACAGCTGGTATATTAAGCTAAAGTATGTAAAACTCACCCTGAATCGTAATCTTCCCAGCGGCGGTTTAGCATATGGTATACCTTCAAAACTGTAATACTTTTTTCCATAATATGTGACGCATTCCTTCCCTTGCAGGATACCTTGTTTTACTTCAACTTGGCAAGCCATAGCTGAAAATGACAAAAATGAAAATGAAAATGAAAATGAAACATATTCCTCAGTTTGGGCCCTCGTAAGGCACTTATGAAAAATTTACCACCGGTTCAGAAACTAGCCTTCTGAGAAGAACCGGCAAGAAACTCAGCTGGCATCATCTACATTTCATTGAAAAAATATAAATCATATGAAATCGTCAACAAATGTTTGGATATTACCTTTCTTCAATGAAGTTTAACTGTAGAGTGTCTTAAAACTAGCTGCAGACTGCATTTTTCCTCATGCTTACATAGAAAATTATAATAAAACTAGCTGTGCCCAGCGGTTTCACCCGCATAGATTAAGTTTCATCCTTATTGTCACGGAACCATAATATTTTTAATAAATAAAAGTAGCCTAAGTTACTCCTTGAAACATCAGCTACCTACCAGTGAAAGTCCCATTAAAATCGGTCCAGCCTTTTCAGAGATTACCCAGAACAAACAGACAGACAGACAGACAGAGAAAAATTTTATAACTTGGTTTTTTAGTGACAGTAGCGTGTATACTTTCATATACATTTAGTAAAAAACTGTTATTTTGGAATTACAAACAGACACTTCAGTTTTATTTATCTGTATATAGATGTATAGATTAATTATGCATGTCTAACTACTTTGCATAAATTATAACATTCGTGATGTAGATATGAGGTAGGTTTTTGGTACAATAGGCAACTAAAGTGACAAGTCATTATCTTGATTTTATTTATTTAACTGCAACAGCTATTCCACCAATGTTTAGTGGATTCTGAGAAAAAAATCTTGATTGTTTTGTAAAAGAGTCATGGTTACCATGGGGTTTGAGCCACCTACTATGCAAGTGACTTTAGTTTAAATCTCAGTGGGGCCTGAACCATTGAGTTTTTTTTAGCAATGTAGTGATTCCACACTACAGGCTTTTTGGTAGGGCGATAGACTCACCATCTGTCATGTTGATACTTAATCATCTGTGGTGAAAATTGGATGTGATTATTAGAATACCTCTGCCTACCCTTTGTAGAATACAGGCTTGAAGCATATGTATGTATGTAAATTGTTAAAAATATGTGGAGGAGAGACGAGGTGGCCTTGGGGTTAGAGCAGTTGCCTCCGCCACAAGTTTGAATCCCAGCGAGGCCTGTACCAATGAGTTATTCTAAAAACTTATGTACAGTGATTTCACACCACGTGCTTTACGGTGAAGGAAAAAATCGTGAGGAAACCTGCATATGTTTGAGAAGTCATTCAAAGACGTATATATAGTGCCTGAGAAGGTGATAGACTCACTATCTGTCACATTGTCACTTAATCATTTTGTGTGAAATATGGGTGTTGTTATGACAACACCTCTGCCTACCCTTTGGGGAATACAGGCATGAGCATACGTATGTGTAGGAACCCATTGACTTCTCCATTGTCCTTTGAAATGGAATTGATAATAATGAATAGTAGATAATTTTAATCTAAGTACAGAATTATGTTTGACTGATAATATTTCTTATACAACTAGCAGTGTCACCTTTGGACCAAGTCGCGGGGAAAAGCTAGGCTTATACTATATACGCTATAGGGGCTCTTGTTCCTACTTCATAGCTAAGATAGAATTTTGAGATAAGTAGTAATTTTAAGAGTTTTTTATTGTTCGAAGAACCATGATACTAAATCGAAGACTGTCGTCATATAAATTTATGACGAGATTTATCTTAACATAATAAATACTTAACATATTCTCACATTAACTTACCTATTTCCTCTTTACTAACATCAAGACAAAATAAATTTACGCGATTATTTTTTGTTAAGTATAATTTAGTTGGTAAATAACAAATTTTGAGTGTATAAAACCAATTATCTCCGGTGTGTATCTATAGAAGCTGTTGTTGGAAAATAGGTTAATAATTATTTTGAAGAACGAATTAATTAGAGCAAGAATGATATTATTTTGAATTGATAACAAAACAAACCTAACATATGCACAACACAAACAGATCGACTGACTGACTGACTATAGAATATAATCAAACTAAACCGACGGAACAGACAAATGACAAATGACAATGACACTTATGGCGTTGTATACCATAGTGTAGTAGCATAGAAAATTTCGCCATAATAGTCGACTCGACACTAATTTTGTTAGCAGAGATATGTAGTAAAACTTACGCATGTACGTACGTACACTTAATTTTCACTAGATTAAATGGCGATAAAGGCGAAATGGCGCATACCTAAAAATGAATAAATATTGAGCTACGGTAACCGCGCATAGCATCAGCTATACCAACTTACAAAGAACCATCTAATTATTGGTTGATTTACTTTTGAGGACTAGCATTAGCGACAAACTGGTTTGCTGGACTAACGAAATCATTTCGGTTTCTAGGACCCTGTGTTCCCTTGAATAAATCGACTAAAAGTGCATTTGTTGTTGTATTTTTTTTATTTGTCTGTGTTATAGTATCTATGGTAGGATATAGCACATCTCTACCTACTCAAAATGTCATGGCCGCGGTCGCCATTGCGTTGCGACATATGTAGCGTGACAAGTCATGTCATTTATGTTCAAGATATATGAAAAATTCCAATGGCAGATTCTTTCTTCGGGTTCGATACTTCGTTATCGGTGAGTTTAAACTCTTCCCCAAGTGCATATTCATAAGATTCAGCCGGAAACACACCCGACACTATGTTGTGAAACAACTCGCCAGCATGCCACAACTCAGGTTTATCACCAGTTTGTGGACGAATGGATTACTTTTCCCGCTATAATTGTACTCTGGGACACGTCTTCAACTGTATCTCTTCTGTATATACTGGGTTTATTAGTTGTAAAGCTTGTTTGATTCATTTATATATCCATACTGAACTTGAACTTATTTGGCAGTTGTTTTGTATCTCTTTAAGTTCTTGAGTAAAACACGTAGGTAGAACTTCTAGAAGTCCTACGTCGACGTAAGAATACGTCTATCCTTTTCACTATGTTACTTCCAACTTTTTTGTCATAATTATAAGAAATTTCAGTATATGATTTCATTCTGAGTCATCATGTTTTTGTCTTGAAATGTCCTTTATTTGTTGTGTGAAGTAATGCTAGTAATATTATCAGTGTTCTTGCAATAACTTATTGCCTACTTGTCTATCCGATGATTTAATATTACCACAACAACTGCAGCATGTTATTTATTACAATGTAACTGCAAACTTGTATTTCAAGATATAGTTCTATCATGATTATTATGAATTGGTGCCAAACTGCAGGAAAACATAGTTGTATAACATATATCCCAACCAATATCATAAAAGCAACATATGTTTGTAAACATGAATAAAAAATGTTGAACTGTTTATGTGATGTAAACCTTTTTGTAATATATCTTTTCCTCACATATTAATAAATAAGACATCTGTGCTAGGAAAATAAGATCACACTGTGTAGAGAATTACCACCATATTGTAAAAATCACATAAAGTAAAAGTAACACATTTTTCAATCAGTTATGATAAAGAATTGTTCACCTTACTTGTGAAATCAGAAAGAAGGAGATATATTATTTATTATAGGTTTTAATCTTAGATCTAGATCTGAAACATCAACAGGTACATTTAAGAAAAATCCAACTTTAAAAGAAAACTACTTGCTTCCAGAGTTTTATGAGAGAGCTTGATTAATGTGTGGTTAAAATGCTCTATGGTATGGCTAAAATAATAGTGAATACAGATTATGATGGCTGATATAGATCATAGGGCCGGATTATCCATTAGGCTGATTAGGCCAGCCAACCAAGGGCCCGAGAATAAAGAATTTTTTTTTTTTTTTACTATGATAAGGGTAGGAGCCCAGAGAATAACATTACCTAGGGTTGGGGGGCGTGCATTGGATTTTTGAGGGGTAGGCATAAACAACAAGTAGCTAGGTAGGGTTAAGTACATACCTATGCGACGCGGCGGAGCTACGTACATCTTGGTAAAGTTACACATACAAACATAAACACACACACACACAATACAAGTGAATTCAGTGATCACTATTTGTAACTTCTGCTTATGTGCTTATATGCAACACATGCCACTGCCTAGGGTCCCTGATAGGGTTAACCCAGCCCTGATTTCATCAACCACATGGGATTAGGACAGGAGGACAATGAAGAGTGATTCATTTTGCTCTTGTCATTGTAACACCTGGCTATGTGGCTTATCAAGGCAGACTGCTCTCATTCTGATAGCCAGCCAACATATTAATAAGTTGACTGTATTGTTATAGTAATTTATTCAGTAAACAGAACAAGTGAGCACATATTTCTAAAAACATGGATTGACAATTACAATAACTGTTAGAATGTTGAATGTTTTGTCCTGAACTTCTGTAAATATTATTGTTGCCTGAGTTTTTAGTCCTTCTCAGAAGATTGGTATCCAAATTGCTGGTAAATTAAGTTCCTTACCAGAGCCTTACCTGAATGAATCATTAGCATATGGAATCATACTTAGAATGTCCAAACGTTGGTACAGAAATTGAGCCCAGTTTTGCTAGGTTGTTTTTACTGATGAGAATCCTGTTAGAAATGTAGAATGCATTTCGTTTTGATAATCACAATAGTAAAATAACTATAATTTTTTGCCTACAAATTGCGGTCTTTAGCATATTGGTGCATCTATATCTAGATAATTCATGAAATAAATTTAATTGTAGACATATGATAGATTGAGATAGATTGCATAGATTTAAATCCCCTTATAACAAAACATCCCCTAAGATAGTCCTTGGTTAAAAAGTAGTTCCATCTCTTTCTGTGATATGGATTTCAAAAGGGACTGACATAGTTTGGTCTTGGTTTAAACCATGTTTTAAATCAAGGGAGAAAGTCGTTTATTTCCGATCCTTTTGAGTTATATTCCTATCAAACTATGAACTTGTATCACATGAATACCACATTTTGTTCAATGTGTTTTTGCCAGTTCCACTTGTATTGGCCTATTGCTAGTTTTGTTTCGTTACACTTGATCTACATCATACTATGCAACTGTTTGTTACAGAACTTAAATGACGACGAAGGAGGTGGTGAGCCATCAGAGGACGAGTATGATGCTCTCAATGACGAGACATTTGGACATGAATGTAAGTATATGCAATTAACGAAACAAATTTATAGAGCGAATGTGAGCCGAAGGGTCGGTAGAGGGCTAAGGGAGAGCAGTAGCTCTGCTCTATATTTATACAGATAAATAAAATTGAAATATCTGTTTGTAATTCCAAAATACTCCTTGTCACTAAATGCATATTAAAGTATACACGCTACTGACACTAAAAAAACCGAGTTTTAAATTTTTTCTCTGTCTGTCTGTCTGTTTGTCCGGGTAATCTCCTAAACGGCTGGACCGATTTTAACGGGACTTTCACTAGCAGGTAGCTGATGTTTCAAGGAGTAACTTAGGCTACTTTAATTTATTAAAAATATTAGGGTTCCGCGACATGAAGCATGAAACTAAATCTACGCTGGTGAAACCGCAGGGCACAGCTAGTTAATAATATTTTTCAGAAAGGTCAAATACGGAGCACTCGTAATCGCAGGAAGTGTATGAGGAGATGCATGAATGTGAATGAAGCGGAAGAAGTATGTAGGGATCGTAGCTTGTGGCGAACAGTGGTCTCTGCCTACCCCCATGGGATACAGGTATATGTAATTACAATCCCGCAGCGCCATCTAGTCCCAAACTAAGCAAAGATTGTAAAGTCTTGATGACTGATTTAATCCACATCACATTTAAATGTGTATCCTACTAATACAAATTATTAATGTGAAATTATGGATGTTAATCACGCAAAAATAACAGAATTCCCATGCGATTATTTCGAAAAGAAAATAATTAACAAAAAGCATGTGGCTGTTAATCATCATCTCCCTGGCCTTATCCCATGTATTTGGGGTCGGCACTTGATTCAACCCGATGTGGCTGATCACCTGATTTTTATACGATGCGATTGCCATCTGACCTTCGTAACCCCTCTTTCGAGGAAAATCGGCAATCTGGGTTAAACCAGTTGTGAGACTTTCTTAGGCCTCTGGCTGACCTGTAACGATTGCCGTGGCTGTTAATATAATAATAACCTCCTGATTTTTAAGTGTTATATATAATATAAATTGAATAATTATTTAATCTAGCGGACGAGTTTGACTGGGAAGTGGAACATGAGGCACTCGCTGGCCAGTTGGAGAGCAGTCGCCGGCACAACGTTGGCATCGACGACGCGGCCAACACGCAGCTGGGTATGTCACCTTCTTTTATATCATCATCACCACCACAACCATCATCACTATCACCATCAGGGGGCTTACCATCACCAGGAGCGTGCATTGCATATCAGCAGTGCTTCCAATTTATGATTTGTGTCATGTGTGTTTACAACAAAACGTATGTACCTACTCTGTGCCACATTGGTATGTTCGTAACCTGCCTACTTATTTGTTATGTCTCTGAAAATCCAATGCTCGCCCCTGAGGCAGAGGTGTTGTAATAACAACACCCACTTTTCACCGAATATGATTATGTACCAACATGACAGATGGTGAGTGAGTATATATATAAAACTGCTTCCTATAATATAATGTGATGTGTATTGTGCAGAGGAGTCGCTGTGCCAGCTAGTACTGGATGAGACGGACGCGCCGCAGTCGCGCTCGCTGGGCTCCAGCGTCTGGAGGCACGATGCGCCCTTCCCCGCCACGCGCACTGTGAGTACATACATACGTACAATTGACGTGTCATCATCTTCCTAGCCTTATCCCATGTATTTGGGGTCAGCACTTGATTTAACTAGAAGTATCTGATCACCAGATTTTTATACAAAGCGACTGCCATCTGAACTTCGTAACCCTTTTTTCGAGGAAATCAATCTGGGTTAAACCAATTGTCAGACTTTCTTAGGCCTCCGACTGACCAGTAACGATTGCCAAAGAAGTTAAATTGTCAACCGGGACCGACGTACGACCTCTTAACATGCTCTCCGAGGCACGGAGGGAACTCCCGCGGTCACCCATCCACCTACTGGCTAGGCGTTGCTTAACTTCCCTGATCGAATGATATGCGCAATAGCAACTGTGCCACGAGCTCCTCCGTGTCCGTTTGTAATTACAAATTAAAAGCTTTTCACTTTTATTTCAATTGTATAATTTAAATACTATTATTTTTTATTAAGGGTACCGATATAGGGTACATAAACAAGAATTATGCTGGAAAAACGCGGGTCAATGGAAATCTATACAGACAAGTGTCTGTTTATAATTCCAAAATTACAGATTTTCATCATGATAATAAAAAATCCATTAATCGTATAAAAATCAGGTGATCAGCCACATCGGGTTGAATCAAGTGCCGACCCCAAATACATGGGATTAAGGCCAGGGAGATGAATAAAAAATCCATTCAAAAAAATCTCTGTGTTTGTTCCGGCTAATCTCCGAAACAGCTGGACCGATTTAAACGGGAATTTCATTGGCAGATAGCCTATTTTACAACGAGTAACATAGCCTTCTTTTTGTTTTAAAAACCATTAGCTTTCTGCGGGTCACCTATGAAATTCACTCTACCTAACCTCGGGACACAGCTAGTATATGTATAAATACAATGTTGCCATTCCAGCCGGTGCCGACCCTCAAGAACGTACACACGGTGGAAGAGCTTGAGAGACAAATGCGACAAAAACAGATGGCGCAACAAAACTACTCTGCGCAGAACTATTTCCAGGTATCCATATATTAGTATCCAAAAGTCAAAGTCAAAGTCAAAGTCAAAAATATCTTTATTCGATTAGACTTTATACAAAGCACTTTCAAATCGTCAGAGTGACACAATTTACAGGATTATACATGCTACCGCCAGTGAATCCGTTAGTGAAGCACCTTGGGTGACACCTGTCATTTCATCAGGCAGATTTATAATTATTTCTAGCCGACGTCACGCGGTTTCACCCGCGTATTGCCCGTTCCCGTGGGAGTACGGGGATAAACTGTAGCCTATGTTACTTGCGGATAATGTAGCTATCCATTGCTGAAAGAATTTTTAAGATCGATTAGTTGTGTCGGAGCCTATTTAATACAAACAAACAAACTATCCTCTTTATAATATTAGTATAGACTAGCAGCAGCTTCGCTCCCGTGGTATTCGTCATTCCACCCAAGCAATTAAATTGTATGTTAAGTCAGCTTATTCTAATTCCATGATAAATTATTTTCACATAATGTGCGACAAAATTCTTTCATAATATGTGACGTTTGGTATATGTCCTGCTATCGATGTAAATATTCAAATACGTATGTGAAGTTCCTGAGACGGCGATGGACCCACCATCCGTCACGTTGCTGCTTACCCTTTCGGGAAACCTTCTACGTTAAATTGTATTAACATTTATATTTTTTATATTATATTTTCCAGCCGAGATTTCCACCTATATCAATACTACAGAGGCCACCGGGCCTTCAGGCGCCGGTCCCTTTACCCTTCGCCCCCCAACAACCAATGGGCCATATGAACCAACCACTCAACAAGATCGTGGGACAAAACCAAATGGGACAGAACAACCTCATGCAGAACCATTTAGGACCAAACGTCAATCAAATGAACCAAAATATGAACCAAATGGGTCAGAGTATGAACCAGATGGGTCATAATGTGAACCAGTTCATGCAGAACGCGAATCAGATGGGTCAGTTTCAGAACAATCAAATGGGACAGGGGAACATGATGAACATGTCCCAGAATATGCACCAGAATCAAATGATGCCGAACCAGATGGGGCAAAATATGAACCATATGGGGCCTAATTTAAATCAGATGGGCCAGAATTTAAACCCAATGGTACAAACCAATCAGATGGGTCAGAATTTAAACCAGATGGGTCAGAATATGAACCAGATGATGCCGAATGGTAACCAATACGGTCCGGGTATGAACCAGTTCCCACATATGATGAATCAACCTCGTATGATGGGTCCCCCGCCTGGTATTAACATGCCTCGGCAGAATTTTAACCCAAACATGGGGCAGTTTAATCCTAATTTTCGTGTAAGTATTTTTAATGTAAATAAGTAGTGTATTGTGGTGAAGGAAATAAGTGTGAGGGAAGTATCTGATGAATTAGAATCAATAGAACCAAATTTTATAAAAGTCCGTCCACAAATTACAGATAGTATACTCAATAGACAGACAGTAATTCCATAAAATGCTTTTCTATAACTATTTATAGCGTATAGTGCCTGAGACGGCGATACTCTCACTATCTGTCACATTGGCACTTAATCATCTTGTATTACACCTAATTATGAAGTGGGTGTTGTTAGTACTACACCTCTGCCTACTTCTTTGGGGAATACCGGCGTGAGCATATGTATATATATGTATTAAAATTATCATATTTTTTCAATTCAATGCACAGACACGTCGTTAGAATTTTATATATTAGATAATACTAATACTAACTCTAATGTAATTTCCACAGGCCCCAATGCCACCCCAACCAACAGACCAATCAGCAATGACGCAGCAAAACGCGATGATGAACCAACATTTACAGCAAATGAAGACGCAATCTATAAACAAACCAAACCAACCCAACCAACCGAGTCATCCCAACCTGTCGCCACAAAACAAGAAAACGCAAAAGGACAAAGACCAAAAAGTCCAGAAAAGCAGAATTTACCAGAACTCAAAAAATACACCGTCACAGAATATGACGGGGCAAAACATGACGGCGCAGAATATGACGGCGCAGAACATGACGGCGCAGAATATGACGTCGCAGAATTTGGTGCAGTTGATACAGAATACACACCCAATGTTGCAGTATAACAATAGCTATCACAACGCCAGCCATCATCCCATGTTGAACAATAAGAATTATATGTTCAACAATCAGTTCAATCATCCGATGTTGAACCAGAGACAAAATGGTTCCTTCAGCAGTACCATGTAAGTTATCTATACTAATCTATACCTACTTATCTATACATCTATACAGATAAATAAAATTGAAGTGTCTGTTTGTAATTCCAAAATAACAGCTTTTCACTAAATGCATATGAAAGATACACGCTACTGACACTAAAAAACCAAGTTTAAAAATTTTTCTCTGTCTGTCCGTCTGTCTGTATGTTTGTTCCGGGTAATCTCTGAAACGGCTGGACCGATTTTAACGGGACTTTCACTGGAAGGTAGCTGATGTTTCAAGGAGTAACTTAGGCTACTTTATTTATTAAAAATATGAGAGTGCTGCGACAATAAGGATTAAACTAAATCTACGCGGGTGAAACCGCGGGGCACAGCTAGTAATATTATAAAGAGGAAAGATTTGTTTGTAAGTATGTTTGTAATGAATTGGCTCAAAAAATACGGAACTGATTTTAAAATTCTTTCACCATTCGTATCCTACATTATCACTGATTAATATAGGTTATATTTTAATGCGGACGTCACTCGGTTTCACCCGCGTAGTTCCCGTTCCCGTGGGAGTACAGGGATGAAATATAGCCTATATTAATCAGTGGTAATGTAGCATTCAAATGGTGAAGAATTTTTTTAATCGGACCAGTACTTTTTGAGCCTATGCATTACAAACATACTTACATAAAAATCTCTTTATAATATTAGAATAGACAATTCAATCCAATACAATTCACCTCAATACAATCCATCTCAATACAATTCACCTCAATCCAACTGACTTGAATACGTTTAAGGCACTCGATGAACGGCGATGAGTCAAGTGGCAGTGAGTCGGATGAGTACGCCGGATTGATGTCTCAGCGGGAGAAACAATGGCTTCTCAATATACAGATGCTGCAGCTCAATACGGGAACACCCTATATACATGACTTCTATTATACTGTGAGTATATGTTTTTTTTATTTATATTTAAATATTGTATGATTTGTTTTCATATCCTTAAAAATGGTTAGGATAAAGTATATAAATAAATGATAAATATGCTCACACCATCCCAGAAGGGTCCCCGAAGGGGTAAGCAGATGTGTTGTAACAACACTCACTTTTCACCGAATATGATTAAGTACCAACGTGACAGAGGGTCAGTCTATCGCTGTCTCAGGCACTATACATACGTCTATGAATTTCATCTCTATCGGACATTGTAGGATTCCTTCACCGTAACTCTGAAGCGTGATGTGAAATAAAGTTTTTTATATCTATTTAAAAGCGTACTGTATAAGAGAGCCGTGGTGGCCTTTAAGATTGAGCAGTCGCTGGCTACGCAAGTGACGCAAGTTCGAATTCTAGCCCGGCTTGTACCAATGAGTTTTTCTAAAAACATGTGCAGTAATTTCACTCCAGTTTTACGGTGAAGGAAAACATCGTGAGGAAACCTGCATATGTCAGTAATTGAAACACGTGTCACGTTGGCACTTAATCATCATCTTCGGTGAAATGTTATTACAACACTTCAGCTTACCCCTTCAGAGACCCTTCTGGGATGCATATGTGATGTGATGTTATATTTTTAATGTGTGTGCGCAGGTATTCCTGGAGCGACAGGCCAGCAAGGAGAAGGAACACGTGAAGGAGGCTCACAAGGCGAACCAGCAGAACCATCCCTTCTACAGCGGTGGTGAGATTTACATACTGATCTATAGAATTGTACATACACAACAGGGGCGTGCATTGGATTTTCAGAGGGGTAGGCATAAACAATAAGTAGGTAGGTAGGCAGGTTAAGTACATACCTATGTGACGCGGCGTAGGTACGTACGTCTTGGTAAAGATACACATACGAACAAAAACACACACACATACGACACACGAGTGTATTCCATGATCACAATTTGTAACTTCTGCTTACCTGCTTATATGCAATGCACGCCACTGATACATACATACATACATATGCCCACGCCTGTATCCCATGGGGGTAGGCAGAGACCACCGTTCGCCACATGCTACGATCCTTACATACTTCTTTCGCTTCATCCACGTTCATGCATCTCTTCATACACTTTCTTCGGTTACGAGTGCTGCGAATTAGACCTTTCTGCAAAATACTATTAATTGGGTCATAGTAGTTCTTCCTTGGACGCCCTCTACCGACACTTCCGCTCACATTCCCGCTATAAATGTATTTCGTCAATCGCCATATCGCTATAGAATTGTATAGATAAATACAATTGTCTGTTTGTAATTTAAACTAGCTGTGCCCCGCGGTTTCACCCGCGTAGATTTAAACAAATAAAAGTAGCCTAAGTTACTCCTTGAAACATCAGCTACCTATCAGTGAAAGTCCCGTTAAAATCGGTCCAGCCGTTTCAGAGATTACCCGGAACAAACAGACAGACAGACAGACAGAGAAAAATTTTAAAACTTGGTTTATTTGTGTCAGTATCGTGTATACTTTCATATGCATTTAGTGAAAAGCTGTTATTTTGGAATTACAAACAGACACTCCAATTTTATTTATCTGTATAGATAATTTTAATATAAGTGTATATCCTTGTGTAGGTGTGAAACAAGAGACGCACACACACAGAGAGCGCCATAACTCAAACAGACACAATTCTACGAGTGAAGACGGCGGCACGCCTCGCACTTATGTGCCCGCGCAGTTTGAGAACTCGCTAGGGAAATTACAGGTAATTACGACCTTATATTATTGATTATAGGGTTTATTATGGTTTATGGTTACTAGTCTCAAAAGAGGATCAGGGCGAAAGATCTAACAGGTAATATTAGTTCTTATCTCATTGCTTATAGAGTTTATTATTGTATGTAGAATAACTAGTCTGAAAAAAGGATGTCTAAAAATTCAAGGATAAACATTATGGCCTGACTTGCTGACGATTCAGACACAGTATCCGACTATGCCTATTTGAGATTTTTTTTAACTGTTTAACAGTCAAATAAAAAGGCTTAAATGAAAATATGTGGAATAAAAGCTTTACCAAGAAGCGTGGCTTGAGTTGAACCCCTATACACGTTCTTCCTAATAATTGAACCCTTATAAACTTTGCCCCCATTAAAAATTGATACCCTATTCTCCCTTAGTGCGGCAGTGTGACAGCTCCCCGTAAGATCATCGACGTTGAGGTGGTGGGGACTGAACCCCCCACCGGCATGAACTCCAGGGCTCCCTCCAGGGCCAGTACTACTGCTCCTACTGAGGTATACAAAAATATTATTATTCTAATATATAAGATCGCAAGTTCCAATCCCAGCGGGGTCTGTACCTATGAGTTTTTCTAAAAACTTATGTTCAGTGATATCACACCACGTACTTTACGGTGAAGGAAAACATCGTGAGGAAACCTGCATATGTCTGAGAAATAATTCAAAGACGTATGTATAGTGCCTGAGACGGCGATGGACTCACCCTCTGTCACCTTGGCACTTAATCATATTCGGTGAAATGTGGGTGTTGAAAAATACAACACCTCTACCTACCCCTTCGGGGAATACAGGCGTGAGCATATGTATGTAGATATTATTATTCTAGACCAGTTTAAACTCAACTTTACTTATAAATATTCGATCAGACTTTACAAAGTACTTTCAAATCGTCAAAACGCTTTTATGCCTTTATTTAAGGCTAAATTTAAACTTTCATTGTTCCAAATTTTATTTTGTTTAGCATCAACCTGGGGCCTTACCATGAGCTCTTATTGCCATGATAGTTTCACTCATTTATGAGACAGATGTATGTGACGTGTATACATCTATCACTGTCGCACAACTGAATTAACATTGCAATAAGAGCTCATGGTTGGACCCCTGGCTATTGTAGCCAGGACCTCATGTTTCGCAGTAGCATATGCGACCACCAACGAAGCAGTCTGTCTGTTCTAAACTATATTTACATTTATATTTTTTACAACTATACATACGACTATAAAACTGAACGAATAGTCGTGTTTGTGTTTATCTGTGAATGTCATTGGAACTCTCGAGTCTCAGCCAATGTCAATTGATCGATATAGAGTAGTAGTATCTGTGGAAACACTCTACATTTTAAGAAATATTGTCTACCTTTAGATAGAATCATTACGAGGTATTTTCGAACGTGTCAAGGGCCGTGACGGTTCAGACTGTGCAAACTACAAACGATCCTCTCACTACAAACGTGCCGTTTTAAAATTTTGAATTACGAATGTTGGGTGCTGTCCATTTTTTCATGAGGCATTTCTTTTTTCAACTACAAATGAAATAAATTTCACTACAAACAAACAAACGAAAGCCTTCCAGATGGCAAAAAAAAATTTTGGTTTTTTTCAAGTCGGGTGCTACGTTCACATAGCTTGTGCGTGCAATACTATTCTGCAACACCAACTTACGTGTTCAAAGTACTTGTATACTATGATATTGTACTACAATAAACGTTCTACAAGTTGACACCAGTCTCCTCACTTCGCAGTAGTCATTGTTTGTGTCATGTATGGAGCGACATGAACAAATACATGCAAATTTGTTCCACTGAGCGCTCATATTTCGTGGCGGCAACTTGTAACCTTTAATGTGTGTATCAGGTCCCTCGAGAAATGAAACGGACGAAGCAGTTACTACTAGACATCGAGGCGTTGTACCTCATACTGTTGCGGCTCGAGGAGTTGAACGACCCCTTGGCCATATCCAATGCACTTATATTGAAGGTATTACCCTTATAACTATACATTATGACAAATAAACATACACACACGCTTTACACACTCATGCATACACACACTAACACACTCACGCTCTCACACTCCCACACTCTGACACACCCACACACCCACACACAAGCGCACACACACTCATGCACACACACACACACACACATGCACACACACACACACACACACAGACGCACACACACATACGCACACCTACACACACGCACGCACGCACAACCTTCAAGATCTTAACTAATAGATACCGCTTGTACTTTTTGATTTGTATAATATTGCTATAGATGAGTGAAGGGTCCTAATACAGGCATATGCTTAAGAGGAGAGTTCTATCACTAACAATGTTAACAAAATACTTTTTACTAATGAAATAAAGTTATTATTATTATTATTACATTTTTATACACGACACACGTGTATCTCGTCGGGAAACCTCCATATGTCTGAGAAGTAATTCAAAGACGTATGTATAGTGGTTGAGACGGCGATGGACTCACCCTCTGTCACTTTGGCACTTAATCATATTCGGTGAAATGTGGGTGTTGTTATTACGACACCTCTGCCTACCTCTTCGGGGAATACAGGCGTGAGCATACTATGTATGTGTATGTAAATTACGTGTATAAATTGCAATAAGAGCACATAGGTGGGCCTAAGTTACCGTTAAGTAAATCTTATTGTCCCTCTCTAATCGTGTATAAACGGTGTGTGTAGGAGAGAGAAGAGAAACAGAAGCAGCTGGAAGCGGCTCAGAAGGACGAGGTGGAAGAGGAAGACACCAACCTGTTCCTGAGGAATATAGAGTCCGTCCATCGGCGGCCGAAGGCTGATGCGCCCAAAACTGATGCTATTGATAAGAGACAGGTGAGATAATAAATAAATCTATACAGATAAATAAAATTGAAGTGTCTGTTTGTAATTCCAAAATTACAGCTTTTCACTAAATTCATATGAAAGTATACACGCTACCGACACTAAAAAACCAAGTTTTAAATTTTTTCTCTTTCTGTCTTTCTGTTTGTTCCGGGTAATCTCTGAAACGGCTGGATGGATTTTAACGGGACTTTCATTGGCAGGTAGCTGATATTTCAAGGAGTAACTTAGGCTACTTTTATTTATTAAAAATATTAGGGTTCCGCGACAATAAGGATGAAACTAAACCTACGCGGGTAAAACCGCGGGGCACAGCTAGTAAATAAATAAAAATAATGTGTATGCTAAGTAAATAAATTACGTTGAAAATAATAGAGAGTCGCTATGGCCGTGGGGTTTTAGCAGTCGCCTGCTACGCAAACGACGCAAGTTCTAATCCCAGCGGAGCGTGTACCAATAAACTTTTAGAAGGAAAATCGGTTATCTGGGTAAAACCAGTTTACAGACTCCTAGGCCTTTGACTGACCTGTAACGATTGCCAAAGATGTTAAATTGTCAACCGGGACCGACGGCTTAACGTGCTCTCCGAGGCACGGAGGGAACTCCCGCGGTCACCCATCCAACTACTGGCTTGGGTTGCTTAACTTCGCTGATCGAATAATATGCGCAATAGCAACTGTGCCACGAGCTCATGTATTTGCAGTGGTATATTTGTAAGAACAATGAATACTTGCAGGTGGTGAATTTAGCAATCAATCAGAAGCCGGCGCCTGTTAAGAACTTGTTAGACGAAGATAAAGACGAATTAGTGAATAAAATGTTCGCGGGACTGTTGCACAGCGACCGACTGGCGCAGATGTTGTCAGTCAGGAAAGGCAAGGTGAGTGGGTTCTTTAAATACTTAGTTTTCAGTAAAATTTCGACTGCTTTTCCACGAAAAGCAACTTTTGATATTGTTGAGCACAAAGGAGATCAATTGATGCTCTTTATTGTTGAACTAGCTGTGCCCCGCGGTTTCACCCGCGTAAATTTAGTTTCATACAAACTGTCATGTCCTATTTTATCTCCTTGAGGGTAGAATTAATCAAAATCCTTTCTTAGCGGATGCCTACGTCATAACAACTACCTGCATGCCAAATTTCAGCCCAATCCGTCCAGTGGTTTGGGCTGTGCGTTGATAGATCACTATGTCAGTCAGTCAGTCACCTTTGAGTTATATTTATTTAGACGAACTGGTTCGCGTTGGGTTAGGCACTCAATAGTCAGGTAGGAATGCCTCTCGTTAGAAATGCCTACATAAATAGAACAGGAACTACGTTGTGTCCCGCCGATGTATCCCCGCCCCTTCTCTTTGTACTCCCGCCGCCACTCGCGACGATTCCGTCAGAGACACCATGGAGACGCCGGTTTCCTCACCACTTTATTAATAAGGATTTTTCGGTGTATTTTTATTGGTTACTGGTAATTATGATTTATCGACCACTAGAAAACGTCTTGTATGGAGCGAGCGCGAATAAAGACACGCGCAAGTCTCCCTACTACTTTCGCTGAGCGCCCTAACTGCCCTAACTGAATCTGTTGATCTCCTTGCGAGGGTTAAAGAACTGAATTTTGACATCTTCTTTTTCGCTATATCGTTAAGTTCTGCGGTCAAATTGTTCCTTATATTTTGTATATTTGTGTGCAGAGATTGGTCTGTCGATTCGTCGCTCGAGCACCTCCGGGGCACGCAAGAATGCGAGCAGTGTGGGCGCGAGTACTGAGGGCACTGCCGGCGGCCGCTCGTCGCGACGCTGGCTCACTGGCCGCACTACACGCTCACTACAGGAAGTTAGTACTATCTGTGTATAGTATAGTATGGCCCCAGTACTGAGGGCACTGCCGGCGGCCGCTCGTCGCGACGCTGGCTCACTGGCCGCACTACACGCTCACTACAGGAAGTTAGTACTATCTGTGTATAGTATAGTATGGCCCCAGTACTGAGGGCACTGCCGGCGGCCGCTCGTCGCGACGCTGGCTCACTGGCCGCACTACACGCTCACTACAGGAAGTTAGTACTATCTGTGTATAGTATAGTATGGCCCCAGTACTGAGGGCACTGCCGGCGGCCGCTCGTCGCGACGCTGGCTCACTGGCCGCACTACACGCTCACTACAGGAAGTTAGTACTATCTGTGTATAGTATAGTATGGCCCCAGTACTGAGGGCACTGCCGGCGGCCGCTCGTCGCGACGCTGGCTCACTGGCCGCACTACACGCTCACTACAGGAAGTTAGTACTATCTGTGTATAGTATAGTATGGCCCCAGTACTGAGGGCACTGCCGGCGGCCGCTCGTCGCGACGCTGGCTCACTGGCCGCACTACACGCTCACTACAGGAAGTTAGTACTATCTGTGTATAGTATAGTATGGCCCCAGTACTGAGGGCACTGCCGGCGGCCGCTCGTCGCGACGCTGGCTCACTGGCCGCACTACACGCTCACTACAGGAAGTTAGTACTATCTGTGTATAGTATAGTATGGCCCCAGTACTGAGGGCACTGCCGGCGGCCGCTCGTCGCGACGCTGGCTCACTGGCCGCACTACACGCTCACTACAGGAAGTTAGTACTATCTGTGTATAGTATAGTATGGCCCCAGTACTGAGGGCACTGCCGGCGGCCGCTCGTCGCGACGCTGGCTCACTGGCCGCACTACACGCTCACTACAGGAAGTTAGTACTATCTGTGTATAGTATAGTATGGCCCCAGTACTGAGGGCACTGCCGGCGGCCGCTCGTCGCGACGCTGGCTCACTGGCCGCACTACACGCTCACTACAGGAAGTTAGTACTATCTGTGTATAGTATAGTATGGCCCCAGTACTGAGGGCACTGCCGGCGGCCGCTCGTCGCGACGCTGGCTCACTGGCCGCACTACACGCTCACTACAGGAAGTTAGTACTATCTGTGTATAGTATAGTATGGCCCCAGTACTGAGGGCACTGCCGGCGGCCGCTCGTCGCGACGCTGGCTCACTGGCCGCACTACACGCTCACTACAGGAAGTTAGTACTATCTGTGTATAGTATAGTATGGCCCCAGTACTGAGGGCACTGCCGGCGGCCGCTCGTCGCGACGCTGGCTCACTGGCCGCACTACACGCTCACTACAGGAAGTTAGTACTATCTGTGTATAGTATAGTATGGCCCCAGTACTGAGGGCACTGCCGGCGGCCGCTCGTCGCGACGCTGGCTCACTGGCCGCACTACACGCTCACTACAGGAAGTTAGTACTATCTGTGTATAGTATAGTATGGCCCCAGTACTGAGGGCACTGCCGGCGGCCGCTCGTCGCGACGCTGGCTCACTGGCCGCACTACACGCTCACTACAGGAAGTTAGTACTATCTGTGTATAGTATAGTATGGCCCCAGTACTGAGGGCACTGCCGGCGGCCGCTCGTCGCGACGCTGGCTCACTGGCCGCACTACACGCTCACTACAGGAAGTTAGTACTATCTGTGTATAGTATAGTATGGCCCCAGTACTGAGGGCACTGCCGGCGGCCGCTCGTCGCGACGCTGGCTCACTGGCCGCACTACACGCTCACTACAGGAAGTTAGTACTATCTGTGTATAGTATAGTATGGCCCCAGTACTGAGGGCACTGCCGGCGGCCGCTCGTCGCGACGCTGGCTCACTGGCCGCACTACACGCTCACTACAGGAAGTTAGTACTATCTGTGTATAGTATAGTATGGCCCCAGTACTGAGGGCACTGCCGGCGGCCGCTCGTCGCGACGCTGGCTCACTGGCCGCACTACACGCTCACTACAGGAAGTTAGTACTATCTGTGTATAGTATAGTATGGCCCCAGTACTGAGGGCACTGCCGGCGGCCGCTCGTCGCGACGCTGGCTCACTGGCCGCACTACACGCTCACTACAGGAAGTTAGTACTATCTGTGTATAGTATAGTATGGCCCCAGTACTGAGGGCACTGCCGGCGGCCGCTCGTCGCGACGCTGGCTCACTGGCCGCACTACACGCTCACTACAGGAAGTTAGTACTATCTGTGTATAGTATAGTATGGCCCCAGTACTGAGGGCACTGCCGGCGGCCGCTCGTCGCGACGCTGGCTCACTGGCCGCACTACACGCTCACTACAGGAAGTTAGTACTATCTGTGTATAGTATAGTATGGCCCCAGTACTGAGGGCACTGCCGGCGGCCGCTCGTCGCGACGCTGGCTCACTGGCCGCACTACACGCTCACTACAGGAAGTTAGTACTATCTGTGTATAGTATAGTATGGCCCCAGTACTGAGGGCACTGCCGGCGGCCGCTCGTCGCGACGCTGGCTCACTGGCCGCACTACACGCTCACTACAGGAAGTTAGTACTATCTGTGTATAGTATAGTATGGCCCCAGTACTGAGGGCACTGCCGGCGGCCGCTCGTCGCGACGCTGGCTCACTGGCCGCACTACACGCTCACTACAGGAAGTTAGTACTATCTGTGTATAGTATAGTATGGCCCCAGTACTGAGGGCACTGCCGGCGGCCGCTCGTCGCGACGCTGGCTCACTGGCCGCACTACACGCTCACTACAGGAAGTTAGTACTATCTGTGTATAGTATAGTATGGCCCCAGTACTGAGGGCACTGCCGGCGGCCGCTCGTCGCGACGCTGGCTCACTGGCCGCACTACACGCTCACTACAGGAAGTTAGTACTATCTGTGTATAGTATAGTATGGCCCCAGTACTGAGGGCACTGCCGGCGGCCGCTCGTCGCGACGCTGGCTCACTGGCCGCACTACACGCTCACTACAGGAAGTTAGTACTATCTGTGTATAGTATAGTATGGCCCCAGTACTGAGGGCACTGCCGGCGGCCGCTCGTCGCGACGCTGGCTCACTGGCCGCACTACACGCTCACTACAGGAAGTTAGTACTATCTGTGTATAGTATAGTATGGCCCCAGTACTGAGGGCACTGCCGGCGGCCGCTCGTCGCGACGCTGGCTCACTGGCCGCACTACACGCTCACTACAGGAAGTTAGTACTATCTGTGTATAGTATAGTATGGCCCCAGTACTGAGGGCACTGCCGGCGGCCGCTCGTCGCGACGCTGGCTCACTGGCCGCACTACACGCTCACTACAGGAAGTTAGTACTATCTGTGTATAGTATAGTATGGCCCCAGTACTGAGGGCACTGCCGGCGGCCGCTCGTCGCGACGCTGGCTCACTGGCCGCACTACACGCTCACTACAGGAAGTTAGTACTATCTGTGTATAGTATAGTATGGCCCCAGTACTGAGGGCACTGCCGGCGGCCGCTCGTCGCGACGCTGGCTCACTGGCCGCACTACACGCTCACTACAGGAAGTTAGTACTATCTGTGTATAGTATAGTATGGCCCCAGTACTGAGGGCACTGCCGGCGGCCGCTCGTCGCGACGCTGGCTCACTGGCCGCACTACACGCTCACTACAGGAAGTTAGTACTATCTGTGTATAGTATAGTATGGCCCCAGTACTGAGGGCACTGCCGGCGGCCGCTCGTCGCGACGCTGGCTCACTGGCCGCACTACACGCTCACTACAGGAAGTTAGTACTATCTGTGTATAGTATAGTATGGCCCCAGTACTGAGGGCACTGCCGGCGGCCGCTCGTCGCGACGCTGGCTCACTGGCCGCACTACACGCTCACTACAGGAAGTTAGTACTATCTGTGTATAGTATAGTATGGCCCCAGTACTGAGGGCACTGCCGGCGGCCGCTCGTCGCGACGCTGGCTCACTGGCCGCACTACACGCTCACTACAGGAAGTTAGTACTATCTGTGTATAGTATAGTATGGCCCCAGTACTGAGGGCACTGCCGGCGGCCGCTCGTCGCGACGCTGGCTCACTGGCCGCACTACACGCTCACTACAGGAAGTTAGTACTATCTGTGTATAGTATAGTATGGCCCCAGTACTGAGGGCACTGCCGGCGGCCGCTCGTCGCGACGCTGGCTCACTGGCCGCACTACACGCTCACTACAGGAAGTTAGTACTATCTGTGTATAGTATAGTATGGCCCCAGTACTGAGGGCACTGCCGGCGGCCGCTCGTCGCGACGCTGGCTCACTGGCCGCACTACACGCTCACTACAGGAAGTTAGTACTATCTGTGTATAGTATAGTATGGCCCCAGTACTGAGGGCACTGCCGGCGGCCGCTCGTCGCGACGCTGGCTCACTGGCCGCACTACACGCTCACTACAGGAAGTTAGTACTATCTGTGTATAGTATAGTATGGCCCCAGTACTGAGGGCACTGCCGGCGGCCGCTCGTCGCGACGCTGGCTCACTGGCCGCACTACACGCTCACTACAGGAAGTTAGTACTATCTGTGTATAGTATAGTATGGCCCCAGTACTGAGGGCACTGCCGGCGGCCGCTCGTCGCGACGCTGGCTCACTGGCCGCACTACACGCTCACTACAGGAAGTTAGTACTATCTGTGTATAGTATAGTATGGCCCCAGTACTGAGGGCACTGCCGGCGGCCGCTCGTCGCGACGCTGGCTCACTGGCCGCACTACACGCTCACTACAGGAAGTTAGTACTATCTGTGTATAGTATAGTATGGCCCCAGTACTGAGGGCACTGCCGGCGGCCGCTCGTCGCGACGCTGGCTCACTGGCCGCACTACACGCTCACTACAGGAAGTTAGTACTATCTGTGTATAGTATAGTATGGCCCCAGTACTGAGGGCACTGCCGGCGGCCGCTCGTCGCGACGCTGGCTCACTGGCCGCACTACACGCTCACTACAGGAAGTTAGTACTATCTGTGTATAGTATAGTATGGCCCCAGTACTGAGGGCACTGCCGGCGGCCGCTCGTCGCGACGCTGGCTCACTGGCCGCACTACACGCTCACTACAGGAAGTTAGTACTATCTGTGTATAGTATAGTATGGCCCCAGTACTGAGGGCACTGCCGGCGGCCGCTCGTCGCGACGCTGGCTCACTGGCCGCACTACACGCTCACTACAGGAAGTTAGTACTATCTGTGTATAGTATAGTATGGCCCCAGTACTGAGGGCACTGCCGGCGGCCGCTCGTCGCGACGCTGGCTCACTGGCCGCACTACACGCTCACTACAGGAAGTTAGTACTATCTGTGTATAGTATAGTATGGCCCCAGTACTGAGGGCACTGCCGGCGGCCGCTCGTCGCGACGCTGGCTCACTGGCCGCACTACACGCTCACTACAGGAAGTTAGTACTATCTGTGTATAGTATAGTATGGCCCCAGTACTGAGGGCACTGCCGGCGGCCGCTCGTCGCGACGCTGGCTCACTGGCCGCACTACACGCTCACTACAGGAAGTTAGTACTATCTGTGTATAGTATAGTATGGCCCCAGTACTGAGGGCACTGCCGGCGGCCGCTCGTCGCGACGCTGGCTCACTGGCCGCACTACACGCTCACTACAGGAAGTTAGTACTATCTGTGTATAGTATAGTATGGCCCCAGTACTGAGGGCACTGCCGGCGGCCGCTCGTCGCGACGCTGGCTCACTGGCCGCACTACACGCTCACTACAGGAAGTTAGTACTATCTGTGTATAGTATAGTATGGCCCCAGTACTGAGGGCACTGCCGGCGGCCGCTCGTCGCGACGCTGGCTCACTGGCCGCACTACACGCTCACTACAGGAAGTTAGTACTATCTGTGTATAGTATAGTATGGCCCCAGTACTGAGGGCACTGCCGGCGGCCGCTCGTCGCGACGCTGGCTCACTGGCCGCACTACACGCTCACTACAGGAAGTTAGTACTATCTGTGTATAGTATAGTATGGCCCCAGTACTGAGGGCACTGCCGGCGGCCGCTCGTCGCGACGCTGGCTCACTGGCCGCACTACACGCTCACTACAGGAAGTTAGTACTATCTGTGTATAGTATAGTATGGCCCCAGTACTGAGGGCACTGCCGGCGGCCGCTCGTCGCGACGCTGGCTCACTGGCCGCACTACACGCTCACTACAGGAAGTTAGTACTATCTGTGTATAGTATAGTATGGCCCCAGTACTGAGGGCACTGCCGGCGGCCGCTCGTCGCGACGCTGGCTCACTGGCCGCACTACACGCTCACTACAGGAAGTTAGTACTATCTGTGTATAGTATAGTATGGCCCCAGTACTGAGGGCACTGCCGGCGGCCGCTCGTCGCGACGCTGGCTCACTGGCCGCACTACACGCTCACTACAGGAAGTTAGTACTATCTGTGTATAGTATAGTATGGCCCCAGTACTGAGGGCACTGCCGGCGGCCGCTCGTCGCGACGCTGGCTCACTGGCCGCACTACACGCTCACTACAGGAAGTTAGTACTATCTGTGTATAGTATAGTATGGCCCCAGTACTGAGGGCACTGCCGGCGGCCGCTCGTCGCGACGCTGGCTCACTGGCCGCACTACACGCTCACTACAGGAAGTTAGTACTATCTGTGTATAGTATAGTATGGCCCCAGTACTGAGGGCACTGCCGGCGGCCGCTCGTCGCGACGCTGGCTCACTGGCCGCACTACACGCTCACTACAGGAAGTTAGTACTATCTGTGTATAGTATAGTATGGCCCCAGTACTGAGGGCACTGCCGGCGGCCGCTCGTCGCGACGCTGGCTCACTGGCCGCACTACACGCTCACTACAGGAAGTTAGTACTATCTGTGTATAGTATAGTATGGCCCCAGTACTGAGGGCACTACCGGGGGCCTAGTTTTAAGTAACCCATGTCTAAACCTACTATACTACATTCCAACATAATCGCTTAAGCAAGAAATGCAGCAGACATACCGATACTGTCGCGTGAGTAGCGGCGTTTCTCTGCTCGCTACAAAGGTGACGCTACTCGGGTTACAATTGTAAAGTTTGAGTAAAGTTTACGAAGTATGCCTAAAAAAGTCTAGACCCTATATCATGTGATAATTTGAATAATTTAATATCTTGCGCAGGTATATACAAAGTACGAGTGGGTGGGCGCCGGTGCTGGAGTCTTGCAGTTTACTGTCGGAGGCGTTAGACCCGGCGCGGACGCCGGTAGTGTTGACAACACCCGTAAGTATATATTACACACTTTAAAGATAAATTAAAAATTGTTTTACTTGAAGACCCCATTAGGTGTTAGTACAACTTCTAGAAGACAACTGTTCCTTTTTCTCCGACACCCTGTATATAGATAAATTATGTCATCATCATCATCATCAGCCGGAAGACGTCCACTGCTGAACATAGGCCTCCCCCTTGGACCGCCACGCCGAACGACAATGCGCTATTAGCATCCATCGGTTGCCCGCGACTCTCACGATCGTCGGTCCACCTAGTGGGAGGCCTGCCTACGCTTCGTCTTCTGGTCCGTGGTCGCCACTCGACAACTTTTCTTCCCCATCGGTTATCAGTTCTACGAGCGATGTGGCCTGCCCATTGCCACTTCAACTTGCAAATCTTAAGATGATGTATTGTGTATTAAATATATTCAATATATTTCCAGTTAACCCTAAGCTGCGTGTGCGCGTTAATAGAAAAAGCAACGCAACTAGTTAACACTCCGGACGCGACGCCCAACGAGCGGCAGTGGTCCAAATTCCTGAAAACACTGGTGAGAGCACTGAAAAACGCAACGGTTTCAGTAGCGAGACCCGTTCAACCCCTGCCAGAGTCAAAAGTATTGTATCACCTCAAACAGTTAGACTCGAGGACAACGATAGAGATCTTACAGAGAGGTAAAACAGCCGAGTTCAGCGATTTGACCAAGGTAGATGTGTCTGAGCAGTTGGTCAAACATTTGTGTTGACATGTTATTAAACGATTGTGTTGAGTGGTCAAACATTTGTGCTGATTGGTCAAACATTTGTGAAAACTAGACTGTCAAACATTTGTGTTTGATCAGTTGGTCAAACATTGTGGTGACCACGTGTGATACATTTGTGTTGACCAATAATCAAACATTTGTGTTGACCACTTAAACATATGTGATGACCAATTATGCAAAATTGTGGTGACCAGTTATGGAACTTTTGTGATGGCCTGTTATCAAACATTTGTGTTAATCAGTTGGTCAAATATTTGTGATGACTAGATTGTCAAACATTTGTATTGATCAGTTGGTCTAACATTTGTGTTGACCAATTGGTCATACATTCATGTTGACTGGCCTCAACGTTATATGGGAATCAATATCATCCTATTTTCAGTGGACAGACATTACGGAAAAATATAGTAAAACAAAAGATGAGAGATACCGTCATGAAATTTGAGCGCTATGCGTTAATAGTGGACCTAATTGCTCGCAAGCCCAAAAAATCATTACTCATAACAGCGCTCAAAACCTGTGACGTTAGGTATACAAAGTAATAACTTATATTAGTAAAATAAAGTACATACCCCCTTATTACTTAAACTGGTTTAAACGAAGGCTAAGCTCGGATTAAAATCCATCCCTTTTGAAATCCGTATCACAGAAAGGAATGGAACTACTTTTAAACCAAGGACTATGTTAGTCTGTGTTTTGTAATAAGGAGTGTTGTCCCGCTTGTCTTTCAACTGAAAACCGGTTGAGACTTAATTGATACAAAAAACCCCGGATTGAAATGTCGACTACTAAATATTAATTGTATTATGACGATGGGTTACTGTGATGACGTAGGGACTTATAAGGTGAACATTTTTGACCTAAAGGTTTGGGGTACGTATAAATTTTTAAATGTACAAATAAATCCCTTATCATTCTTATCGAAATTGCAATAACTACGTAGTGAACTAATGCCGAAATAATTAAACGTTAAAGAGTTTTTTAAATACAGGATGTCGAGGAAACCGGGACAGCTCTTAAAATATGTGATAGGGTATAATTTAAGGAAGCAATTAAAATTATTATGACAAAAATATTTTCTTCCGTTTTCGAGTAATTGATGTTGAAAGTTGACCATATCAATACCTTATTTTCGCATAAAAATCAGCTGTAACGTAGAGTTATTCACGTGAAATCTAACTATGTTTTTATTTTTTTTCTCCTACTAATAATTCCTGAAATAATCCCATAAAACCATTTTTCGAAACCATTAATATTCCCCTTAATTTACAAAGTTGAATGACCGTGTACGGAATGTAGGTATACGCGGCCGAGCGTTCATTCAATCGCTTAAGGCCGCGAGCTCTTCGGCCATAGCCTATAACTATGTTATCGTTGGAGCTAGATATTTTACTATATCAATATAGTGATATATTCATAAAACCCTACAACTTCTAGAAGACAACTGTTCCTTTTTCTCCGACACCCTGTATATCCGCGTTGTTCCCGTTCCCGTGGGAGTACGGGGATAAAATATAGCCTATATTAATCAGTGATAATGTAGCATTCAAATGGTGAAAGAATTTTCAAAATCTGTCCAGTACTTTTCGAGACAATTCGTTACAAACATCTATACAAATCTTTCCTCTTTATATAATCTATATATATAAAAGAAAGTCGTGTTAGTTACACTATTTATAACTCAAGAACGGCTGAATCGATTTGGCTGAAAATTTGTATGGAGGTAGCTTAGAACCAGGAGAAGGACATAGGATATCCCGTTCCACAATATATATATAACACAATAAAGTCTACACGGGTGAAACCGCGGGGCACAGCTAGTATTAGTATAGATTTAAATTAATATGTACCATATCGATTCCTTGTGTCGAATATGTTCGCCTGATAACTCTAAGCCGTGTATCTCTTGACTTGAAATAACGCGACCCAATGAAAAGGACACGTAGTTTTAGTTTCGATACCTTAATATGCTTTGTATACTCCGCCTGTTACGATCTTCCCACAATTAGAATCTATCAAAAAATTGTAGACCAGGTGACGTCACCATAAGTCAATCACGTGATCAAAACACGGAAAGCATTTGAATTATTGCTTAACATCATTATTTTTAATACCGTAAATAACTTCACTCGCAGACGGGGTCAATCAAGGTCACGCGAGTGTAGTTCGTATGCGTATTTCCCTCATTATATATGGGAACATTAAAAAGCGCCCCAAGCGGCGAGTGTAGGAAGTTTTACGTCTCGAAAACATCGTGAGGAAACCTGCATATGTCCGAGAAGTAATTCAAAGACGTGTGTATAGTGCCTGAGACGGCAATGGACAAACCATCTGTCTCGTTGGCACCTCTGCCTACCCTTTCGGAGAATACAGGCGTGAGCATATGTATGTATGTAATTTGACCAAACAATAAAATTTTTGAGAAACCAACCTTATGTAATCTTGATATTAACGAAAGGATCGAAAAATGCATGCTTCGTGCAGTCGGTTCGAACCAACGACCCCTGAACTAACGACACAATGTTTACACGCGACTATACTTGCATTTTAGCAGGGAGTGTACTATTATTAATATTATAATGTTTTTTTATATTTGAAAAAATCAGTAATTTGTAGTTAAAGCTATGTACATATAAAAGTTAACATAAAAATAAATGTTATTATTATTTTAAACTGCTTTTCTTTAAAGTGTCAAGGGATATTATATATATCTTATTTTATATACACTAGTTTACCACGAGGCAGAATAACGAAGCTTTGGCGGTCACAAAGTACCTACAACGGTTCTCATTCGTTCTAAAATTACATCCGAACGTGTCTGCTAGAAAATTCTTTGACTTTTATATATTCTAAACCTACTTCATTTATTAAATGAACGAAAATTTTAATTTGTTAAAAACAAAGTGATACTGATACTGCGTTAGATTTTTATTCTTTTGCGAAATTTCGCAAGAAAGATAGTAGTTCCTTTGACTCTGACAAATCCACCTATAATAAACATACTATCACATTTCATATAATACTAGCGGACCCGACAGAGGTTGTCGTGCATACCGACTGCAGCGCCATCTGCCGGACTGATTTGTGAATCTAAACCATCCACGGCGACACAAACGCATACAAAAAAATCATTCAAATCGGTTCAGCCGTTTAGGAGTTCAGTGACGTACACACGTACAGTAGAATACAGTTCTTCATCAACCTTCTTAATTTAACAAGTTGAATTACCGCGTACGTAATGTAGGTAAAAGCGGCCGCGCGTTCATTCAATCGCTTAAGGCCGCGAGCTCTTCGGCCCTTAGCAACCATAGCCTATAACTACGTTATCGTTGGAGCTAGATATTTTACGACTTCAACATAGTGATATATTCATTAAACCCTACAACTTCTAAAAGACAACTGTTCCTTTATCTCTGACACCTGTATATAAAAATATGATAGTACGGAAATTTATTTATGGAAGTCCTTTGAGAAACCTACATAATAAATCAGACATACATTTTCCCACTGAAAAAATGCATGCATTAATCTAGACTTATTATAAATCGTGGATTTATACTGATTTGATAGAAAATCGACTATGAGGATTTTATACTTGTTTATGGATACAAAAAGACGAAATTATGGAAGCCATCTTGATGATGAGCGGTTACCGTGGCAAAAATTATAGATATATTAACATCAGGCAGAAAAGATCTTCAGTGTTGCCTGTCGCGTTTCAATTTTTAACTTATTATTTTGTAAATACGTACAGAGTGAAAATAAAAACAAAAAGAAATGTATTTTGATTTTTTTTGGGTGAATCCGATTATACTTTTAGGAAAACTGCCCAATAATTAGTATTTTTAAATTATCTTTCGTTTTTATTTTCACTCGACTAATAAAAAAATCGACTAAATCTATTCGATTTGATGTAGTCATCGAATATTCACGCAATCACGAAATAAACGCATAAATCACAAAACATAATGTTTGTGACAAGCCGATCTGGCTATATCAATTGTACACGAAAATTAATGATTGAATCTTTCATTCTTGTAAATAAGTACATAATAAAAATAAATATAGAGGTTTTATCACTGTAGCATAGTAGCTTTTTATTTAATAATTATTAAAAAGAAAACTGCTTTTTTTTTAAACTATTTAACTTGGGGTTATGTATGAAATTCCATGAAAATAAATGGATGTTTTATATGTTTGATACGCCATAAAGTTTCATGGATAGAGTTATATTTTATTTTCATTTATCGTATTTAAAATAAGGGCGAGCTTTTCAGTTGAGGATTGATTTTTAAAACCTTTTTTTTTATAAAAAAATACTCTTTATTCACGATTGTTTGTTTATGTTCTTATTTTAAATTTTCTTGTGATATTTTTTTAAAGTCAGTCCTCAACTAAAGTGAAAACAAAATCACATTTGAGCATTTGTTTTAATTTAATGTGACTTTGGATAGTTTAGGCATCTAATGTAATAATAATGTAAAATTTCAATTAAGGAATAAGTAGCATTTTTTTCTTAATGGCCAATACTCGACTCAATATGTTACTCGAGTCAGCTCTTTCAATTCGACTAAATTGCTTTAAATTTAGAATGCGTTTAAAAATGTTAACGCTTAAAAAATATATGTCATAATTTTTTTATATCATGGTTCAAAGGGGTTTGGGTATACTGCAATTAATCATTTGATTTTCCAAGAATAATTCAAACACATGTCAAATAGAGTATTTTGAAAAAGAGAACCGTCGTGGGAAGGCGTAATTACTATTTTATTTAGCTTTTTTTTTGCCGCCATCTCGTCTGAATATTTCGTTTTTTATTATAGTCAATGTGTCTCTATGACTGAAATTTTTTCAGTTTTTGGCCACGAAGGTTCTAATTTTGAATATACAAAAAAAATAATATATATATTTATTTACATTCACAGGTGGACTTAATGCTACTATTATAGCATTTACTACCAGTCGAACACTTGAAATAAAATACCTTTTTCTTCCTTCTTAAAATTACATATTTTCTCATATAGTGATGACAACTTTGAATGAAACTTTACCCAAACCTCTTTGATTGATTAGAGCACATAATTTTCCCTTTAATAATGCATTTAATTTGTTTTGCAACTTAAAGGGAATATGTTAAATTATGAATAATGTATATAACAAATTAATCTACCTACTGCCAGGGAGTAAACAATACATGTTGAAAAGAAAGATATTTTTGTTATAGCAACACTTTATGTAATATATAAACTTTCTTAGTGGGAGATGTATTCATTTTTTTTTACTATTAATAGTTTTTACTTTTTTTTATCCATTAAAATAAATAGACAATTTGTTTATAGTATTACCTGTGTTTTATTTGTTTCGTCATTTTAACACTTTAAAAAGTAATAATTCGAAATATGGTTTACGGTTTTTTTTAAATATAATATACAACTGAGTACTTATATAATACTAGCTGTGCCTCGCTGTTCCACCCACGTAGATTTAGTTTCATCCTTATTGTCGCGGAACCCTAATATTTTTAATAAATAAAAGTAGCCTAAGTTGCTCCTTGAAACATCAGCTACCTGCCAATGAAAGTCTCGTTAAAATCCGTCCAGCCGTTTCAGAGATTACCCGGAACAAACAGACCGACAGACAGAAAAATTTAAAACCTTGTTTTTTAGTGTCTGTTGCAAGTATATTTTCATATGCATTTAATGAAAAACTGTTATTTTGGAATTACAAACAGACACTTTAATTTTTTTTATCTGTATAGATAGGACATTATTTTGGGCAAATTAAAAAATAATAGACTGGTAGGAACATCGCAAGTGGATTATGAGCGCATCTTCACTAGAGATGTGCGAGAAACCGTTGCGAGGGATGTGGATATATAAGATATAGAAAACATAATATAGATATACGAGCCGTGATAGCCTTGGGGTTTGAGCAGTCGCCTGCTACGCAAGCGACGCAAGTTCGAATCCCAGCGGGGCCTGAACCAAAGAGATTTACTAAAAAACATCGTGAGGAAACCTGCATATGTCTGAGAAGTAATTCAAAGGTAAATGTATAGTGCCTGAGACGGCGATGGACTCACCCTCTGTCACGTTGGCACTTAATATTCGGTGAAAAATGGGTGTTGCTGTTACAACACCTCTGCTTACCCCTTCGGGGACCCTTCTGGGATGGCGTGAGTATATTAATCCCATGCGCTGTTTCTAGCAGTCTGTCATTTTACGTTTTCTCAGTAACAATGTCCCCGTCTATTTTTCTTGACAATTACGAATAACTAGACAGTTTCAGTTCTTGCAGTAAATTGAACACAGTCTCTACCAGTTTGTACTTCATATTGAACGTGGATCGCCGCGCGTCCACCGACCCGTATGACATGTTCAATGTGAACAGGTCTGGATAGAACTGGAAATAAACAAACCACTTTATATATTTTCTTAAAAATGGGAACACGAGGCGGCTGGATTTGTTGAGTTGGAAGAGCAACTGCACGGATTGCAGAGGTCGTGGGTTCAATTCCGCCTCGTGTGCGTATTTTTCTGTACCATTTGTAAGAATATGAATTAAACATGTATGTCATGAATAAAATAAATCTAACACTTTTATAATAATCTGAGGGCCTAGTGCGAGTTTTCCACTGCCGCCGTCTCAAGTCACCGCGTCGATGTAAACGCAGATTTGTATAGGATCGGAACAGCGCCTCTGTTGGCCTAAATATTACACTATTGTGAGCCCATACAAATCTAACATAATACCACTGGTTTAGCCCAGATAAACGATTTTCCTCGTTAAAGGGGTTGCGAAGGTCAGATAGCAGTCGCGTCGTATAAAAATCAGGTGATTTTCCACTTCGGGTTGAATCAAGTGCCGACCCCAACAATGTATGGGATAAGGCCAGGGAGATGATGATTATGGTACACGAAGTACCAGGCGCACATAACAGACAAGGAGTTAATAAGTTGATTGCGACTAACATGGAGCCACTTCGGGTTGAATCAAGTGCCGACCCCAACAATGTATGGGATAAGGCCAGGGACGATGAGGATGTGAGTGCACTCTAAGCTCACCTCTGCCTAACCCTTCGACGAATGGGTATATGTTTGTATGTATCCTTACCTGCATGCCCGTCATTGGTTCCGCCGAGAATTCCGTTTGCAGTTCGTTCATCTTCAGTATACTGGCTTGCTGCGGCGTCACGTACAATATATTGAATTTTGCCTGTAATTTGTTAGGGATAAAGTTCAAATTACACAATCATTATCATTGACACGACCTGCGTGGACACACTTGCTCGCTGCCATTTAAATTCAAGAGAGCCGTGGTGGCTTTGGGGTTGAGCAGTCGCCTGCTACGCAAGTGACGCAAGTTTGAATCCCAGCGGGGCTTGTCCCAATGAGTTTTTCTAAAAAATTATGTGCAGTGGTTTCACACCGCGTGTTTTACGGTGAAGGAACACATCGTGAGGAAACTTGCATATTATGTCTGAGAAGTCATTCAAAGACGTATGTATAGTGCCTGAGGCGGCGATAGACTCACCATCAGTCACGTTGGCACTTAATCATCTTGTGTGAAAAGTGGGTGTTGTTTTTTCAACACCTCTGCTTAGCCTTCGGGGCATACAGGCGTGAGCATATGTATGTATGGGAACACACCTGTCTCTTTTTATCGACGGCTTCTCTAAGCTGCATTACGATGTTACGACTGCCTGCCTGCGCGTTCCATCTGTAATATTATAAGACGGTAAATAACCAATAGGTATACGGCGTCAGTAGTTTTGAGCGCTGACCTTAGTTGTAATGGCCTACTCTAAGCTTATTAACCTATTGTGTGCAAAGAAACATATATCGGCCCTTGCACACGGGTTTAAAAAAAAGGTTCGTTTCCGAACCAATTAAAAAACCGGACAAGCGCGAGTCGGAGTCGCGCACGAAGGATTCCGTAGCATTATCTATGAACACGACGTAACTATCACTTTCGACGAGGACGGGGATAAAATATAGCCTATATTAATCAGTGATAATGTAGCATTCATCTGATGAAAGAATTTTTAAATTCGGTCCAGGGGGCCTACTCGCTTTCTCCGAAAAACGAAGCATCGGCCGAAAGTTTGCAAAGTTCCTAACACGGTTATTATTTGTTTTAAAATTACGTCCGAACGTGGTCCGCTAGAAAATTATTTATTGATTATATTTTTATTAATTAAATTATTAGACGAAGAAAAATTTGAGTATGATAAAAACAAAGCGATAAAGAAACTACGTTTAATTTTCGTTCGTTCACGAAGTTTCGTTTTCGGAGAAAGAGAGTAGACCCCCAGTACTTTTTGAGCCAATTCATTACAAACATACTTACATACAAATCTTTCTTCTTTATAATATTAGGATAGAAAAATATTATCGTAAGGGACCTGCCGCGTTATTCACTCAGGTTTCTCAGCGTCGCACTCGTCTACGAGTGCCGGTGTTAAAGGTACGAAATTGAACCTTATCCTCTATGCATACATTTCCTATGATTGATACCAACGCTATCAAGTTTGACGCTTAGAAACCTTAGTGAACGCGTTTGTATAAATAATATTGTATAGATGAATAACAAGTACATTACTTGCTCCATTGGAAGTTGTAAGAGCGGGAGAGGAAGGCCATGGCGTGGTAGTTGTGTCGCTCGGAGACCCACTCCTTGGGACAAGTGCCCTCGACGTGGTTGTGGGCGTCGAAGTCCGGGAAGAAATCACAGGATGCTTCCTTCATAATCTGAAGGAAATTATATTATACAGAGCCTAATTATCCGCATATTTTTTTCACAGACAATTGGCTCGCGGTACATGTAAATTTTTTTTTGTTTCCTCCATACTTTCAAATGGATGAACCGATTTCTATGATTCACATCATCACGCTTCCCAAGTGGTCCCGTTTAAATTTGGTTCAGTTCTGATACTGGCATCCATGAGAAATCGAGGGGAACCTTCGAAACTCTTACTGGCTATATTTTTCATTAAATATCTGAATCACTACTTTTTATTGAAGGTGTGGAGTCCATGATGCCGAAAGACAGTTCGTAGTGTTTCGGCTTCATTAATTCGTATTGATGAGAACTTTACACCTAGGTGAGTTATGACTGAGTTATGACGTAAGTGTACTTTGCAAAAAGTCACTGAATAGAACGAAAAATATTTGTTTTACATAAAAATTAAAACTGCCTTCAAAAAGAGAAAAATAAATTACTAACTTGTGAAGTTGGTGCCAAATATAGCATTAAATTCGGTGTCAAAGACCAAATTTCACTGGCAGATAGCTAAAGTTACAAGAAGTAACTTAGGCTTATAATTATTTAAAAAACTTTAGGGGCTCGCGCTTCACCCGTGAAATGAACACTACGCGGGAAAAACCGCAGGGCACAGCTAGTAAATCTATACGGATAAATAAAATTGAAGTGTCTGTTTGTAATTCCAAAACAACAGCTTTTCATATGCATTTAGATATGAAAGTATACACGATACTGTGGGGAGAGCGAGTGATCATGCTCATCCCCAGCAAAGGGATGATCCTCCATTGAGGCGGGTGTCATGCCTGGGGAACACCGGCTCCAACTGTTCTCGTTGGAAACTTGTATATATACTGCAATGCACTTGAAAACTCTTATGTATTTGTACTCAAACTTCGCATTTGTTAGCGAGTAGCGCCATCTATGAGCGAGTGGAGAAACGCCGCTACACTACTGACAGTAAAAAACCAAGATTTGAAATTTTTCTCTGTCTGTCTGTCTGTTTGTTCCGGGTAATCTCTGAAACGAAAACTGGATTTAACGGGACTTTCACTGGCAGGTAGCTGATATTTCAAGGAGTATCTTAAGCTACGTTTATTTATTAAAAATATTACGGTTCCGCGACAATAAGGATGAAACTAAATCTACGCGAGTGAAACCGCGGGGCACAGCTATTAATAAATAAAAATAAAACCTATAACATTGCTTACCTGAGTCATTCTCTTAACAGTGAACGGTTTATTGAAGTGTTCCTTCAGGGCTGGCGTGGTCGCATTGGTGATCCACTTCAATCTGACAGTGCTCCCCTGACACAGCCACGTCACAGTGACGCACACGCCTGTCACTGTCACTAGCACACCCCTCCTGAGCATCAAAATCATTGAACACATATGCTTACGCCTGTATTCCCCGAAGGGGTAGGCAAAGGTGTTGTAATTCTCAACACCCACATTTCGCTGAATATGATTAAGTGCCAACGTGACAGAGGGTGAGTCCATCGCCGTCTTAGGCACTATATACATACGTCTTTGAATTATTTCTCAGACATATGCAGGTTTCCTCACGATGTTTTCCTTCACCGTAAAGCACGTGGTGTGAAATCACTGTACATAAGTTTTTAGAAAAACTCATAGGTACAGGCCCCACTGGGATTCGAACTTGCGTCGCTTGCGTAGCAGGCGACTGCTCTAACCCCGAGGCCACCACTGCTCTTTGAATTTTCTCCTTAATTTATTGTCAAAGTAAAACAGATTAGTCTGTGTGAGAGAATGCTTTTTTATATTTTCTTTCTATAGACAGGTGATGGGGCACTATACGTATACTAATCTTTGAATTACTTCTCGTGAGGAACTCTGCATAAGTCTGAACATATGCAGGTTTCCTCACGATGTTTTCCTAAACCGTAAAGCACGTGGTGTGAAATCATTCGACATAACTTTTACTCATTGGTAGGTACAGGCCCTACTGGGATCCGAACTTGTGAAGCTTGCGTAACAGGTGATTGCGCAAACCCCAGGGCCACCACGGCTCTTCAACCATTAATTATATTAACATAAATACAAATATAGCACGCACCCATCCGGATCCGGCTTTATATCCCAACCTTGGTACGGCAAGTTGCTGTACCGAAGTGTTGCTATGCCAATGGGCCCTGGAATCATACAACCGCATCTTTAACTTATGACTTTTAAGGTGCCTCAGATTTTAATGACTTATGAAGCAATTGGCCTATTTTATTTTTTACAATCATCTTATAAGCTAATAATAATAATCAGCATTTAACATTGGAGATTAGAATAAGTGCCGACCCCTGCATACAAATTCTCGTAATTTCACTGGGCAATTCTTTTTAACTTATGTTCCTAATATATCATCCAATAAACAATATTGTGAATAAGAGTAGTCCCCCGAAGAACTATCGTTATACTTACAGAGTACGCCAGTCCTGAACTGAACGGTTAGTTTATCCTCGTTAAACTTATAATCGTTGACATAGTTGCTGGTCCACAGTTTCCTTGCCTCCTGCCACTGACAGATCACTGGCGGCTCCGACCACATCACATCTTGTGGGAGACTGGAAGAATAACGAAGAGGCATGAGGGATGATGTGGTTCTCCACTCGCTACAGATGGCGCTACTCGCTAACAATCGTAAAGTTTGTGTACAAATACACGAGAACCTAAATCGCGCTATAGGAGTTTTCGAGCGCATTGCAATATGGCGTTTCAGACCTGCGTTTCCCCAGGCATGACACCCGCCTGGCTGGAATATTTTCCCTTGGCTGGCGATGAGCATGATCACTCACTCTCCCCACAAAGGACAAAGTCACATGGTAGGTACATCAAAAATGGAAAACAATACTGCGCAGTGAGTTCAGGGGACAAAGCGTCGAATCCTAGCGGACATTGAGTTTTCAAAAACTTAAGTGCAAGTGACTTCATACCACGAACTTTACAGAGAAGGAAAACATCGTGAGGAAACCTGTATGTACCTAAACTGCCTGAGACGGCGATGGACTCACCATCTATCACGTTGGTTAGTTAATCATCGCCGGTGAGAAGTAGGTGTTGCCAACCCTTCGGACCCTTCTGGGATAGCGTGAGGATATATTATGAAGTGGAAAGATACGAGCGATACGCAAGCGACGCAAGTTCGAATACCAGCGGGGCCTGTACCAATGAGTTTTTCTAAAATACTTATGTACAGTAATTTCACACCACGTGCTTTACGGTGAAGGAAATCATCATGAGGACCCGAATATGTCTGAGAAGTAATTCAACGACGTATGTATAGTGCCTGAGAAATAACTCGCCATCTGCCAACAGGTGTTGTTACTACACTTCTGCCTACCCCTTCGGGGAATACAGGCGTGAGCATATGCAGAATGATACGCACTCAATAAAAACCAGCGCCAGCTTTTCATATTCCGTTTCGACCCTCTTCAGCTCCGCCTCTATCTCCTCTGGGGTGCGGGTGACTCCCGGCGGTGGGGGGGAGGGTGCCCGGTACTGGACCTGGTAATTCATCGGCTGGAGACCCTTCGGCAACTGCACTGTTGGACAATGACATTATCACAGCGGGTATAGTAAGATAATAGGTATATTAAGTACTAGTGGACGTCACGCGGTTTCACCTGCGTAGTTCCCGTTCCCGTGGGAGAACAGGGATAAAATATTGCTTATGTTACTCGGTGATGATGTAGCTATCCATTGCTGAAAGAATTTTCAAGATCGGTCAAGTAGTTTCGGAGTCTATTCAACAAATCTTTCCTCTTTAAAATATTTCTAGCATAGATAAATTAATCGGGTAGAGGAATTCCTATGGCTATGTATATATTATTAAGTACGCATTTTAATTAGCAAACAAAACACGCCTCCTAAAGATCTGCATGTTTAGTAGATACCATTGACTTTGTTTTTGAGATAAGATAATTTTAGAATATTATCGACAGCCCGATAGATAAATACATACAACCGATAAAAGATATGTTACGAAGCATACAAAATGGCAGCATTTTCCAATATATAATATTCTATCACATACATAAATGATCAATTAATTTGTCATATTTACAAGCAAATTAATTAAAAGCTTCTAAGCACGTGAGTGTGAAATAAAAAGTTATTAGTTCCCTCAGTTTTTTGACCATGAATTGAGTGCAATTAAAGAAAAGTGAGTGAAAATGATGATAAGGCAATGTATATATATGATTCATACAAAATGATTTGGAGATTATTGTAAGTATACTTTGTGGAATCAAATCATATGTTTATTTTGTGAACATAGGTAGGCGTTACAAATACATGTTGAACAAGAAATCTGGTCACTATGTCCCGTCTGTAGGCAAACAAAATATTCAAAAATATCATCAATAGGAGACACAATACATAATAACATTAATATCCTAATAATAATGATATCCTACCGAATTTCGGTTACGACAATCTCAACTGGCATGAGCCATCTGCGCAGGAGATATTATAGTGCACGCGTGTGTGCAAACACAGGTGCACTGTTTATTGGCTCACTCTCATAGTGGGATGGGAGGCAATCCCACACGACCGGAGAGAGATCACGCGTAGGACCAACGGTACAACGTGTTTTCTGAGGCACAGACAAAACCTAGGAGCGGGTGTGCTATATAAAATTAGGGAAAATTACCTACCTACTTAAAAACTAAATAAGTCTAACAAACAGAAATGTAAACAGAAAATATGAATACATATAATAGTAACATGAAACAAATAAATAAGTATAATATAAACAAATTATGCATACAATAATAATTATGAAATTATAAGCATGACAATATATAAGTATATATAAATAAATATATAGTTATATAGCTAACAGTGATAAAGAATAAATACATGCTGAGTTTCTCGCCGGTTCTTCTCAGAAGGCCAGTTTCCGAACCGATGGTAAATTCTTCGACATTCATAAGTGCCATACCAGGGCCTAAACTGAATTAATAATTTTCATTTTCGCATAAATAAAGAATAGGTAAAATTTAATGGGTAATTATTTGGTAGTTCTCTCTCATAAGGCTCTTAAAAACAGACTTGGAAGGACTTTTTTTGATTTTTGATGGAAGCTGATCTCCAAAGGACTGTGAGTCGAAGTGCGAAGAAGAACTGAATCAGTGGATCTGTAACTCGTTGTAACTCGTGGGATTTGGAGAGGAAACAAATAGAGTCTCTAATCAGCGCTCATAAGTCGTGACTGCACCTGTACCCTTGGAGAAATAAATATTCCATGCATTTGTGTATTCCAGCATAGTTTGCGGGCTAACATTGCATTGTGTCCAACCACGGATCATAGACACATGTCTCACAGGCTACATGACAGACGTGCAGACATGGGTCGACCAGGAAGGAGGGCTTTTGAGGAGGAGTATGTATTATATACATAAAAAGTAAAATTTGAGTTAGTACGACCAATCTTCGACAGATGACGCCACTCAATGATAGTGGCGTAATTAATTTCATATATTGGCGTGACAGAACTTTACGCGGGTGAAACTGCGAGGCACAATCAGTTCATCGTGAAAACAAAAACCTATACTCGTTGACTGCCTTCTTAGTCTATTGGTCGCGAAGGCTACTGTGGAACACGAGGTCAAAGGGAACGAGGACAGAAAGGGGTTGAGCAGTCACCTGCTACGCAAGGGACCGTAAGCTCAAATCCTAGCCGGCCTGTACCAATGAGTTTTTCAAAAACTCATTGGTAATTGATAAAAGTGATTTCATACCACGAGCGTGAAAGAAAGGTGAAGGAAAACATTGTGAGGAGACCTGCATAGGTATAAGAAGTAATTCAAAGACGAACAGTGACAAAGACGAAAGAAGTACAGTGCCTGAGACGGCGATGGACTTACCATCTGTCACATTGGCACTTAATAATTTTCGATGAAAAGCGAGTGTTATACTTCTGCGTATCCCTTCAGGGTTGGCGGTGTGAGAATATTAAATTTAAAGATGTTTTTAAAGAACTTTAGCACTGCCTTTAAATTGTTTATCGTCACCCTATCAACATTACCCTGTATTTATTAAATCAATTGTATTGCATATTGCAGATAACCAGTTGTATTCAATAGATCTGTCATCCCATCGCAACGCACTACTGGTTCTGTTACGTAGGGTGAAGGTGTTCAAGGCGGATGAAATCTATTCCATCGAGAATTTGAGCTTGGCCAAGTGCAACCTTACAAGAATACCGTCGGTGAGTATAATGAACAAGCATAATAGTATGTCATCGTAACGATGCGCGATTGAGTGATGTTCCAACAATCGAAACAATCCGAGTCTGCTATTTTTCCATCGAGTGAACCATTCATTCGCCCTGGCGATGAAACAATCGAGAGGTTTTTCAATTGTTTTGATGCAAGCGACTAGTCCTAGTCGCGTCGAATCTAGCCGAATGGAAGGACTGCAGTTGAAAACGATGAAAGCGATGCATCGACATGCTTGAAAATGCTTTCGCTATGGCCACGCATGCCCGCTATGGCCGAAGGGGTAAGCAGAGTTATAAAAAACATCGGAAGATGATTATTTGCCAAAGTGACAGATAGTGAGGCCATCGCCGTTTCAGAGGATTGTTCGAATTACCCACTCAGATATACGCAGCTTTTCTCACGATGTCCTCATTCACCGTAACACCACGGGTGTTACTCAAGTTACTTAAGTTATCTTGAACTTGTATTTACTGTCGATACTATGCCACCATGCAAAGCAAATCAGGTACCCCAAGTACCCCATACTATTACGGTAATCAAAAATACGAATTGACTCATCACTTGAAGTTTCTGCTCGGTTAGCATGAGTACCAACCTACTTCTTATTTAATCACAAAGATATTCACAACTTTCAGATTACCAGTGCTAATGCTAAGCGTTGTGATTCAAAGTCAACAAGCGTCCAATTTGTTCCAGATATTCTCCCTTAAAGATGCACTGGGACGTCGCCTATACAGCACTCTGAACCGTCTGACTTTCTACGGAAACACATTCCAGGATATTAGTGTCCCGGGGGAAGATTACGACTCTAACCTCACCGCTACTAATGCCACGGAGATTGATTTCCGTGCTTCTATAAATAACGATGGTACGATATTTAATGCTACTTAGCTCCGATTATATAGCTATATTTCCACTTTATAATTTCTTATTAGAGCATTAGTTTACTGTCCTGTCTGTTTCACAAATATTCTCAAACCGCAAGTCAATTCTAAGAACTCAAAAATATCTTAATTCGATTTTAGACTTTTAACAAAGTGCTTTCAAATCGTCAGAATGACAATTATACATGCCAGGCCTTTCTGTAGGTTCCCAACTACATATTATTATTTTCTTATTTCAGTTGACTCTATTTGGTCTGCCGGCTTCAAGAACGTACATTTCCCACTTCTCAAGGAGTTAGACTTGCGAGCGTGTTCCATAACAATCATCGGTCCACACGTGTTTGAAGGCATGCCTAATTTAGAGTCTTTGTATATTGGAGAGAACATCATATACTTCGTTGATGCTTATGCCTTTGCTGGTCTCTCAAACTTGATCCATTTAGACTTCAGCAGAAATTTAAATCCTATCGACCAAGGGATGCAATCTAATCTTGAAGTGGAGCTAGATTCGGTTTTAAAAAGCCTGCCAAATCTGAAATCATTAGACTTTTCATTCACAAAACTATATCAGAAGAATGTTCGGGCGATGACATTCAATAGCAAAAAATTGAGAAGACTGTCGCTTTGTGATACGGGATTTATGAAATTGGAAGACGGATTCTTTACCAACACCTCTCTACGTATATTGGATTTGTCGAGAAACCCTGGCATTATGACCCATAACGTACTACGTGGCCTTGAAGACACTTTGCAAATTCTTTACGCTTCTGAAGTAGGATTGTCTAGTTTCAATATTTTTGACAGACTGCACAATCTTGAGATATTGAAGTTATCAGGTAATGAGATAACTGACATCAACAGAGATGTCGCGAGATCGTTAATCAACTTACAAGTCTTGGATCTTGATTCAAATAGATTCATCACATGGTTCGAGCAGACGTTTTCACTGATGCCTGCATTGAAAATTCTCACGTTAAGAAAGAACAATATCAACCTATTATCCGAATTAATAGTAAAAGACATCGGTAGAGTAAATTATTTGGCTTTATCTGGTAACTTTATGGTGTGCAATTGTTATTCGAGGGAGCTTTTTGATTTAGCCTTGAGGAATGAAAATGAGATAGGTAACATAACACGTGCACTATATCCAAGATTAATTAAAGAAGGTTCAGAAAACACCGTAGTAACACATCACACTGGTTTCAAAACCTTCAATCAAATGGTTCGGAAACGTACAATGGTAAACAATACTGGTTTACTTGAAGATGACTATGTTGTAGAAGTAGAACCAGAAATCGATGGAGACTTCCTTCTCCTAGACTACGATGATGAAGATTACATGTGCCTATTGGTGGCTGAGAGTAAAAGAGTGCCGATGTACAAAGTGATGCACTGTGACCATTACCCGCGAATGTTGGACTATGACAAGCAAGTCGCAAGGAATTTAAATAGATTGTTCGTATTGTTATTAATACCTTTGGTAATGTTACCGCTGTTGATCGGGTTTGTATTCAGAAGGAACTTTAGATACTGCTGTATTACTATCAAGAACTCTACGATGCTCAGTCTGATTAATAGTAGCGAGATCATTGATGGTAAGTTTATTGAATTACATCATATCGAGTACCCAGGGTAAGAAGTACAGAAGCATTATTTTACTCAAGAAATCTATAAATAATATTATGAAAACGAAAGATTCTTATTTTTGTTTGATACTAATAAACAACAAAACTACTGGAGCAATTTGAAAAATGCTTTCAGTAATAGATAGCTACATTATCAGTGAGTAGCATAGGCTATATGGTATTGCTGTATTCCCATGGGAACGGGAACTACGCGGGTAAAACCGCGTGACGTACCATACATACATACTGAGAAATAATCATGAGTGCTCTGAGGTTTTTAACAGAACATCAAATATATTTTCTATAATATTTATTATTTATATAAGTAGTCTTAGTTATTAATTATTAGATTCTGTTATCTGCTAGTGAGAATCTTGTCAAAATTAATCCAGCCGTTTCCAATATTAGCCGGAACAAACTGACTGATAACTAGTCTGACAAAAAAATCTACCAAAACGAAACCGAAGTTAACCGATTGGGTCTCTCCCGCGGTCGATGTGCAATACATATCGCCGGATACCGTATGTATGTGTATGTTCCCAGATGGTACGATATTCCACTACGATGTGTTCGTATCGTACTGCAACGAGGACCGCGGCTGGGTGCTGGACCATCTGCTGCCACACCTTGAGAAGGATTGCAGTGTCACTGCTTGCCTTCATGAGAGAGACTTTCAGGTAATCAGGTTTAAAATCTATTCTATACATCTATACAGATAAAAAAAAACTATACATCTAAAAGATCTAAAGATAAATAAAATGGAAGTGTCTGTTTGTAATTCCAAAATAAGAGTTTTTCACTAAATGCATAGGAAAGTATACACGCTACTGACACAAAAAAACCAAGGTTTTAAACCAAGTAGGTAATGTTTCAAGGAGTAACTTAGGCTTCTTTTATTTATTAAAAATATTAGGGTTAAACCGCGGGGCACAAGTAGTGTAAAATAAACATGCTTACGCCATCTCAGAAGGGTTCCCGAAGGGGTAAGCAGAGGTTTTACCGAAGATGATCATTATACAACGAGATAGATAGGGAGTCCATCGCCGTCTCGGGAACTATACATACGTCTTTGAATTACTTCTCAGACATAATGTAGGTTTTCCTTCACTGTAAAACTCGTGGTGCGAAATTACTATACTTAAGTTTTTAGCAAGAATCATTGATATAACAATTTTTAGATAAGGAATATAATTACTTTGGCAGGTGGGCCTTTCAATATTGGAGAACATAGTATCGTGTATGGACCGCTCTCGGTGCATAATGCTGATAATTTCACAGCAGTTTCTGCTCAGCCAGTGGTGCCAGTTTGAGATGCATCTCGCGCAACACAGGTACATTGTTATTGTTAGGATTAGGTATATGTTAGGTTACCTGGATTTAACTCGATGTGGCTGATAACCTGATTTTTGTACAATGCGACTTCTTGAAAATTCTCTTAAGATTTTTTTCGAAAGCTATTGTTAACGTCCCCTCCGAGACGACCCGGAATGTAACCCACCCATCTACTGGTATGCATACCATTCATCGAATGCATATTATTCCATAGCAGCAGCAATTTAGCACAAAGCTGAAAACTTAGTAGAATTATAATATTAATTATTTCATATCCACAAAGAGGTTTTGTAAATATTCTTCTTATGACAAACTTTTCATAAAAGGCTTCTTTTATTCTGCAAGAAAACAGGGGCCTTACCATGAGCTCTTATTGCCATGATAGTTTCACTCATTTATGAGACAGATGTATGTGACGTGCATACATCTGTCACTGTCGTACAACTGAATAAACATTGCAATAAGAGCTCATGGTTGGGCCCCTGAACTTCTTTCATGCTTTTTACACTCCAATAAATTTCATGACGCCAAACGAAATATCAGATTCGCAAAGAGAATCTGTAAATTCTTTACACCTCAGAAACGATGGATGGGTTCTGTGAAAGATGACATTGCTAAAAAGTGAATACAGATATGACAGCTGATAGAGAGACAATGCACCGACCACAAATAACGTGGAAAAAAGTGATGGGAAAAAGGAGGATGATGCTGAACCTGTAAATGACATATTCTTATCTTTCCAGGCTTTTGGAGACCCGTCGAGAAGACTTGACCTTAGTACTTCTGGAAGAAATACCACGTCGTCTGAGACCAAACACCTTACACTATTTGATGCTGACCAAGACTTACATAGTGTGGCCCAAGGACGATTCACACAGAATACAGTTCTGGAGGCGGTTGAAGAAGAGCCTGGTCAATCACAAGCTCAGGCAATCTGATAATGTATCATTAGCATAACTTAAATCCATAACACTGGTCTACAGTGGTTTTGTTGCCCTAAATATGAAAATGATTTTGGGTCCATTTATGCACACATTTTATGAAACTATCAATACGTTTGTAAGAATTGCTCTGATTTTTTTTCATTATGTCTGGAAAATTAAATTTCATTTTTAACAAGCCGATTATTTCAAAATATATGATTTGCAAAAATCATGAAATACGAACACATTGAGAACTTTCATGAATATATTCTTAATCTGAGCACTTGAAAACGTAAAACTTTGCAATGATATCCAAACCAAACAAAAAAAAAATTAAATGAGTGGATGGATCAAATCTGACAGATAGCTGGGGATAGCAATGCATCTGTGAACTTTAAGAGGTTATTGAAAACCACCGTTAGTAATATCACGCACAGCCTAAACGGCTGGTCCTAGAGACCTAAAATTTGGAGGGTGTGTTTTTGATAAATACAGAAGAAGTTTTCTGAAATTTCACCCCTAAAGGGGATAAATGTAGGCTGAAAGTTTGTATGTGACAACTTACTTACGGGCAGAAGCTAAGTAATATTATAAATAATATCGAGTGGATGCTATTGTAGTTTTAAGGTCAAATTCATTGAGAAAATTATGCAGGTACTTAAGCATGCTATTTATAGATTTGTGTTCTAAAATAAACTAAGTATTGAAATAAGATTGAGTTTCTTTTTGTTAGTTACCTATAATGATAAAAAAATAGGCACTTAATAATCTTCGGTGAAGAGTGGGTGTTGTTATTACAACCCCTCTGCCTACCACTTCCGGGAATACGGGCTTGAGTATTATGTATGTATGTAAAAAATGGAAGAGCCGTCGTCAAATTTGCTTTTAGTTTATGCTATAACAAATACTATCGCGTAACCAAAAATGTTTGGTGCACTTACTTGTAGTTATTTCAACCGAATACCGCATCCGTTTCGGCTGTGGCGGTGTGATGAGGAGATCCAGGTTAAGCACGCCACCGCAAATTCTGAAACGTATGCAAATAATGCTTCTTAAACATTCGCAATTTAAACTCATATTTCCAAATATAATTAAGTGCCAACGTGACAGATGGTGAGTCTATCGTCTCAGGCACTATACATACGTCTTTCAATTACTTCTTAGACTTTCCAGGTTTCTGCACGATTTTCCTACACCGTAAAGCATGTGGTGTGTAATCACAGCACATAAGTTTTTGAAAAGTCATTGGTATAGGCCCCGTCGGGATTCGAACTTACTTCGCTTTCCTAGCAGACTGCTCAAACCCCAAGATCACCACGGTCCGTTTTACCTTTTGGATAAAACATATGGACTTATATTTGAAAGAGTATCCACACACGCCCAGTCTTGTTGGCTACACCACGCGGGCAATGCCGCTGGCAGATTCTAATCGTAAACAATAGCTAGGCTAAATAGTCACCTGTATTTCCTTAAATTGATTTCTCCAGTTCTCGTCCTCGTCATGCAGAGTTTGAGGTATTTAGCGAATGCCTGCTCTGAAAATATCATACGCAAACGTTACAAATGGTGTTACGACAGGGCTAATTGCAGGATTTTTGCGTGACTCCTGCTCCGCTGGGCACAGCTAGTCATCATCTCCCTGGCCTTATCCCATACATTGTTGGGGTCGGCACTTGATTCAACCCGATGTGGCTACATGTTAGTCGCAATCAACTTATTAAATCCGTTATGTGCGCCTGGTACTTCGTGTACCATATCATCATCTCCCTGGCCTTATCCCATACATTGTTGGGGTCGGCACTTGATTCAACCCGTTGTGGCTGATCACCTGTTTTTTATACGAAGCGACTGCCATCTGACTTTCGTAACCTGGGTTAAACCAGTTGTCAGTTTCTTAGGCTTCTGACTGACCCGTAACAATTGCCAAAGATGTTGAATTGGCAACCGACGGCTTAACATGCTCTCCGAGGCACGGAGGGAACTCGAGCGGTCACCCATCCAACTACTGGCTAGGCGTTTGGTTGTTTAACTTTGCTGATCGAATCATATGGGCAATAGCAACAGTGCCCCGAGCTCCTAGTCTTTTGATAAAATTCTATAAAACGCATTCTAGGTATTGCCCCACCGCCTTTACTCCTACACATTTCAGAACTCACCATTTTGTTCACCGATGAATGTTCTCGGGTCTGGCAGGAACGGTGGTTCGGACATGTTCAGATTATCCAACTCTTCTTTCTCTTTCTCATTCTTAGTGTATCTGAACAACACATTAAATCAGAGAAAGGTTAGGCAGAGATGTTGTAATAACAACACCTTATTTTCACCGAAGATGATAAGTGCCAACGTGATAGATGGTGAGTCTATCGCCGTCTCAGGCACTGTTAATACGTCTTTGAATTACTTCTCAGACATTTTCAGGTCTCCTCGAGATGTTTTCCTTCACCGTAAAGCACGTGGTGTGAAATTCGTACGTTTTTAGAAAAAGTCATTGGTACAACCCCCACTGGGATTCAATCTTGAGTCACATGCGTAGCAGGCGACCGCTCAAACCCAACGGCTACCACGGCTCTATACAAATACGACTTTGATATCTGTCTTAGACATAAGAATATCTCGCGATGAACCGACAACCGCTGGGATAAATGAGTTCTTGAGCAGAGCAGGTAGGATGACGATCTGCGAAAGACTGCAGGCAGATGCTGGATGCGGCAAGCTAAACACAGGCCGCTATGGCACTCATTAGGGGAGGCCTATGGCCAGTGGACTAATGTAGGTTGATGATGATGATGACATATAAGCTGGTAAAGCTCATGGTATGATAAGTTATGTATTAGTCATTGTTTTATACTTACGGATTCGTTTTCAAGAAGTTTTCAAGCTCTCTAACTTTTTCGCGAACCTCTTTGAAGAATTTGTTGCGTATATCATCTTGTTCTTTCTTAAGCCTGTACGTCTCTATGTGTTCTTTGACATTGAATACAAAGAGATCTAAAACAAGTAAAAACTCATCATCTCCCTGGCTTCCCATGTATTTGGGGTCGGCACTTGATTCAACCCGATGTGGCTGATCACCTGATTTTTATACGAAGCGACTGCCATCTGACCTTCGTAACCCCTTTTTCGAGGAAAATCGGCAATCTGGGTTATACCAGTTGTCAGACTCTCTTAGGGCTCTGACTGACCTGTAACGATTGCCAAAGATGTTAAATTGTCAACTGGGACCGACGGCTTAACGTGCTCTCCGAGGCACGGAGGGAACTCGGGCGGTCACCCATCCAACTGCTGGCTAGGCGTATGGTTGCTTAACTTCGCTGATCGAATGATATGCGCAAAAGCAACTGTGCCATGAGCTCCTCAAAAAATAGAACTGCAAAATATGCTCACACCATCCCGAAAGGGTCCACGAAGGGGTAGGCGGAGGTGTAACAACAACACCCACATTTCACCGAAGATGATTAACTGCCAACGTGACAGATGGTGAGTCCATCGCCGTCTCAGTAACTATCTTTATTATCAGTAATTATCTTTGAATTATTTCTCAGACATTGCAGGTTTCCTCACTATAGTTTCCTTCAGCGTAAATCACGTGGATGAATTTACTGTACGAACTTGCGTCGCTTGCCCACGGAAGCACTAGCTCTCCCAGATGGTATTTTTATGTACTGTGGAGTACATCACAGTATTTTACACAGTAAAAATTTAAAAGGAAATCAAATTATCAGAGTTATAAAAATCATAGATTCGCTTGTAGCAGCGTTTCTTCACTCGCTACATAGATGGGTGCTTAATCACGTCGGGGGTCACCACTCACGTCGGGGAGAGCGAGCGATCATGCTTATCCCCAGCAAAGGGAAGATATTCCAGCCAGGTGTCATGCCTGGGGAATCGCGGCTCCATCTGTTCCAGTTGCAAACATGTATATTATATACAATGCGCTCGAAAACTCTTATTGCGCGACTTAGGTTCTCGTGAATTTGTACTCAAACTTTACAATTGTTAGCGAGTAGCGCCATCTATGTAGCGAGTGGAGAAACGCTGCTACATGCCCTTGCTTTTACTAATGTACAAAATTACCTTCAAACCTATTGGGCATATCAGCAAGCAAAGCGTAACTCCTCGAGCTCTCACTCAGTAAGTCTATCATGGAGCGAGCTGCGCGCACGCACACACACGTGCCATCTATAATCTTCGGCAGCTTCACACTAACGCGCATGGTGGGGAATGACAGCTCGACTGGTTCTCTGAAAAGGTTTAAAGTACAGGGGTCTACCTAGGTTTAAACAGAGAGTATTAAGAACTTCTGAGCTTTGACGTTTCATAGTACCCGGAGTCCCCCCTGAGCACTGAGGATGGTCACCTGCGGGGTTTTAGTGCGGTAAAAATCCCACATACCCCGATATGCCTCTCCCAGGGCGGTCGGGGACCATTTGAAGGTTTCACCTCGTCAATAAAAAAAAAGGTTAGGTTAGATAAAGTATTTGTTGGACCATTTAAAAATTGTCATATATCATGACTTGAACTAATAGCTTCAACCGCTCATGTATTTCTAGTTTAAGCTATTGCTAAACCTTACAACCCTTACATCCCTACTAATATTATAAACGCGAAAGTAACTCTGTCTGTCTGTTACGCTTTCCCGCTTAAACCTCTCAACCGATTTTTTTCAAATTTGGCACAGACAATCTTTAGACCCTGAGAAAGGACATAGGCTACCTTTTATTTATTAAAAATATTAGGTTGAAAAATCACGTTCTCAGAAGTATGAAACAAGTGACGTTCAGAGGATAGCCGTGGCTGGCTGAGTTTCTTGCCGGTTCTTCTCAGGAGGCTAGTTTCCGAACCGGTGGTAAATTCTCGACTTTTATAAGTGCCTTACCAGGGCCTAAACCAATGTCGTGACCAAGGGAAATGGGGATTCATTTTTATATATATAGATAGTGAAGTTTAGCATAGCTATCTTATGTCTAACTTACGGTTCATGTTCAATGGGTTTCGGTTTCTTCGTGGGCATCCTGACAGCCACCCAGATGTCCAGCCTCAGTCCGTTGAACTGGCGCTGGTAGGTGGCCAGCTTGATGGAGTGGAATTTGAGGTACTTCTCCAGGTCTCGCAGCAGCGTGAACGACGCCAGCTGAATTGCTGTTGATAGTTGAGCTCGAATGGCTAGGCGGACCTGGAAAGATACATACATACGTACCTCCATACATAATTCAATTCAATTAAAAATATCTTTATTCGATTAGACTTTTTACAAAGTACTTTCAAATCGTCAGAACGACACGATTACACAGGATATTACATGTTAGTACATTTATACAGGCTACCGTCAGGTTCGGAAGGTTGCTTTTACTGAGAAGAACCTGGCAAGAAACTCGGTAATTTCTATGTTCAAATAATTTTTTACAGTTTTGTTTTAAATATAACATATATGCTCACGTCTGTATTCCCCGAAGGAGTAGGCAGAGGTGTTGTAATAACAACACACACTTTTCACACAAGATGATTAAGTGCCAACCTGACACATGGTGAGTGTATCGCCGTCTCAGGCACCATACACACGTCTCTGAATTACTACTCAGATATATGCTCACATATATTTGTACTAGTTTTTATTTTTGATAATTGAGCATTAGAACTGTGTCCATGGGCTTATAGTTGCTTGAACGATTTATTTTGTATTTTTAAAACTGTATAATATTCTTTAAAAGAGTACTTACTGAGTTTCTTGCCAGGTTCTTCTCAGTAAAATCAACCTTCCGAACCTGGCGGTAGCATGTATAATCCTGTAAATTGTGTCATTCGGACGATTTGAAAGTACTTTGCATAAAGTTTAATCGAATAAAGATATATTTGAGTTTGAGTTTATGCAGGTTTCCTAACGACATTCTTCTTCAAATATAAGTATAGATAAATAAAATTGAAGTGTCTTTTTGTAATTCTTAATAACTTTTCACTAAATGCATATTAAAGTATAAACGGTAGGTACCCACATAGTAAAACCAAATATATTTTTCTCCGCCCGTCCTTCTTACTGTTTGTTTCAGATAATCACCAAAACAGCTGGATCAATTTTAACCGTACTTCACTGGCAGATCGTTAATGATACAAGAAGCAACTAGGGTACTTTTATAAAAAAAACTTTAGAACTCTGCGGGCCACCCATTAAATTTACTCTTCGCGGGTGAAACCGTGTCGTATAGCTATATACAAACAAAAACCGGGGTTTGTTTCGCCGTGTCTTCTCCTGACAGGCTTACATTTGGAAACGGTAGTAAATTAACCTAAGTTAGCGTAAGAGAAATGACGTTCAATGAGTGTTCCAAGTGTCACTTATGTTGAACTATCTGTGCCCGGCGATTTCACCCGCGTAGATTTAGTTTCATCCTTATTGTCACGGAACCCTAATATTTTTAAGAAATAAAGTAGCCTAAGTTACTCCTTAATATATCAGCTACTTGCCAGTGAAAGTCCCGTTAAAATCGGTCCAGCCGTTTCAGAGATTACAGACAGACAGAGAAAAATTTCATAACTTGGTTTTTCAGTGTCAGTAGCGTGTACACTTTCATATGCATTTAGTGAAAATCTTTTATTTTGGAATTACAAACGGACACTTCAATTTTATTTATCTGTATGTATAGATGTATAGATAACATTTTTAGAATTTAGAATTTTGATAAAGATATATATTTGAATTTAATATATTATGTATTAACTTACTTCATTATAGCTCTCAGCCTGCAACTTCGAGTATTGCCGTGAGTTGGCCACAAACTCTTCAAGCATTTCAAGCATCTGTAACATTAGGTATGATTTGTTAAAACTATGAGAGTCGGTACTTATTACTGTTTCTAAAACTACCCCTATCACGAGTTTGCCACCGTATTCCTAATCTACACTCGGTAGCGTCTCCGACAATATTAGTGTGACATATTTTAGTTCTTCACGTCACCGCTTGGAGGCGCTGTACAATGTCTCATACAAATATTCGGCGGAGACGCTAGCGAGTGTGGATTAGGATACCGCGGGAAAACTCGTGATAGGAGTACTGCAGTGATTTCACTTCACGAGCTTCACGGTGAAGGAAATCATGAGGTAGACGATAGGATGAAATAAACTGGTATAGCCCAGTAGCGTTATTCACTAAGGTTTCTCAGCGTCGCACTCGTCGTCGAGTGTCGGTTTTAAAGATACGATATTGAACCTTATGGAGGACTAGCTGTGCCCCGCGGTATCAGCCGCGTGGATTTAGTATCATGCAGCACGTGGAGGCGCTGTTCCGAGTGCCTAGTGCGAGTTTTTCACTGCCGCTGTCACAAGTCACCGCGTCAAAGTTAACGCAGATTTATATGGGATGGAAACAGCGCCTCTGTCGGCCTAAAGATGACACTATTGTGAGCCCATACAAATCGGCGTTTACATCGACGCGGTGAATTGTGACGGCGATTTTAAGAAAACTCGCACTAGGCACTCCGATCTTATACAAATCTACGTTTACGTCGACGCGGTGACTTGTGTGTATAGGATTGGAACAGCGCCTCTGTCGGTCTAGACATGACGTACGTCGACGCGGTGACTTGTGGCGGCGATTTTAAGAAAACTCGCACTAGGCATTCAGTGTTGTCATGAGCGACCAACGCCTATCATGGTGTCCAATGAGCGTTTTTAGGCGCCTCTACACTGCATTTATATATAATTTATGACTTAATTCACCGGTAAAGCCTCGATGCATCTCTTGTCCAGTTCATTTTCATCGCACTCCTGGTTAATTTGCCACAGATGGAGGTAGGTGTTCATCTGCGTCACCACGCGAGGGTCCGGCAGCCCGTCGCAGCGAAGGTATTGGGCCCACTGCAATTAAGGGCCACACTATAAGTCTTTTTTTTAGCTTTCTCACTAACTGTGCCCCGCGGTTTCACCTGCGTAGATTTAGTTTCATCCTTATTGTCGCGGAAATCCAATATTTTTAATAAATAAAAGTATCCTAAGTTACTCCTTGAAACATAAGCTACCTGCCAGTGAGTCCCGTTAAAATCGGTTCAGCCATTTCAGAGATTACCCGGAACACACAGACAGGCAGACGGAGAAAAATTGTAAAACTTGGTTTTTTTGTGTCAGTAGCGTGTATACTTTCATATGCATTTAGTGAAAAGCTGTTATTTTGGAATTACAAACAGACACTTCAATTTTATTTTATCCGTATATCTGTATAGATACATTTTCATTTTCGTCATAGTGCTAACTTTTTTTATCATTTAAGAGCTGTGTTCCGCGATTCACCTTTCATCATCATCATCAGCCTATCTTGGTCTGCTGGACATAGGCCTCCCCTAATGCGTTTCAGCCGCGCAGACTTAATTTCAATATGCGGCTTTATTTCGCAGAACCCTAATAAGAATAGTTTAAGTTACTCCTTATAAATTTAACTATCTGCCAGTGAGGGTGCCGTTAACATTAGTCCAGCTGTTTCAGAGATTAAACAGAGAACAAAAATAAAAATCGTTTTTTACGTATGCAATACTTTCACATGTATTTAGTGAAAAACAATTTATTGAAATTAAAAACAGACAGTTAAATTTTATTCATCTGTATGTATAGATTTTTCTTCAGCTGTTGTATGTAACTAATCCTTGGTCTCCCTCTTCATCGGTTTCCTTCTATCTTCCCGGAATAAGTGTCCAAGCGTCATGTCGTACAAGGAAGTCAAAGTGTTAGCGGACAATAGAGAGGGTTGGCTATTTTCAAATCAAATCAAATCAAAAAGTTTTATTCAACATTAGGGACACTTGGAACACTTATTGAACGTCATTTTTCTTACGCTAACTTAAGTTAATTTACTACCGTTTCCAAAAGTAAGCCTGTCAGGAGAAGAAACGGCGAAACAAACTCCCCGGTTTTTTTTTTACATGTGTCCCTTCTATATACATAGGGTTGTTTAGGTACATTTCAATGGAAGAGTGAGCAACATATTGCTTCACCGACCGAGCCTAGCTTTTAAATAAATGATGATGATGTATAGATTTATTTGCCAGTGAAAGCTCTGTCAAAGCTGGGGGCCTACTCGCTTTCTCCGAAAAACGAAGCTTCGGCCGAAAGTTCGCAAAGTTCCTACCACGGTTATTATTCGTTCTAAAATTACGTCCGAAAATTATTTGATGTTTATATTTTCTAAACCAACTTTAATTAAATTATTAGACGAAGAAACATTTGAGTATGATAAAAACAAAGCGATAATGAAACTACGTTTAATTTTCGTTCGTTCAAGAAGTTTCGTTTTAGGAGAAAGAGAGTAGACCACCTGGTCCAATCGTTTCGGTTAAAACAGACGGACTAAAATGTAATTGTTTTGACGAAACAACTGTCGTGTATAAATAAATCCTGCGTAAAAGAATACTGTAATATATATTTATACCTCAGCCGCCATCTGTTTTTTGTTCTCATACTCCATTTTCTGTTTATCAAACTCTGTAATGAATAAATAAAATTATCTTATATATATATAACTCAAAGATGACTGACTGACATAGTGATCTATCAACGCACAGCCCAAACCACTGGACGGATCGGGCTGAAATTTGGCATGCAGGTAGAGGTTATGACGTAGGCATCCGCTAAGAAAGGATTTTGATTAATTCTACCCCCAAGGGGATAACATAGGGAATGAAAGTTTGTATGAAACTTAATTTATGCGGGTGGAACCTTCGGGCACACTATTAACAAATAAACTCGTCTGACTTATTTTCCGGAGTCGGATTATTCGAATTAGTGCCACTAACCGGGCAGTAATCAAGACTCCGGGCTGCTACTGGGAAATTACAGATGAAAAACCCACACTTTTCCTGACGGGGATCCAATCCAGGACCTTGTGTTCAGTAGCGTTTGGGCCCACTAGACAAATTAAATCAGCCGCGTTATTCAATAAAGTTTCTCAGCGTCGCCATCGTCGAGTGTATCAATTTCCCATGATTGAAACCAACGCTCGTCGTCGAGTTCGATGCTGAGAAACCTTAGTGAATAACGCACCTGAGCAGAGGTGAACGGAAACATCTTGAACAAACCTGTTTAAGGTTTAAGAAATTAACCATGTAGGTAGGTCATGTAGAAATGAATATGCTTACGCGATCCCAGAACGATCCTCGGAGGGTTAAGCAAAGGTATTGCAACGACACCCACAATTCAAAGATAATTACGTGCATATGACAGTGAGTCCATCGACGTCTCAGCCACTATACATACGTCTTTGAATTACTTCTCAGATCATATGCAGGTTTCCTCACGATGTTTTCCTTCACCGAAAAGCACGTGGTACGTAATTACTTCAGAAGTTTTTAGAAGAACTTATTGGTACAGGCCCCGTTGGGATTCGGGCTTGCGTCGCTTGCATTGGACTGCTCTTCCCACGGCCCTTTATGTAGAAGTTATTCATATTACTATGGAATAGATTCACGGTCTTCTGCAGTATATCTCTTCTGATCTCCTCTTCAGCATTGTCCTTTGCCATCAGCTCAGCTCTCTCGCGCGCCTGCTGAGCGCGCTTTTCCTTTGCCCCCGCCAGGATTGCTTGTCTGTTGGATAATAGCTCTTATTTTCAAAGCAATAAGATACTTGTGTGACTGTTGATGGAATTTGTGTGTCTATGGATGTAATTACATGTTCAACTAAATCAATCTAAGCATCTCAAAGTATTTTTATTATAAAACTTGAGTTCTTGAAATAAGCCACCGATACGCCTGAAGCTCGCGGCACAGTTGCTAATGCGCATATCATTGCATCAGCGAAGTTAAGCACCCGATGCCTTAACACATTCGCTGCTGAAATTTCGTCTTCTTCGTAAATTCTCTAACAGTTGGACCCGCAGGTGCGTCCTTAGCAGCGAACGCGTTAAGAGAGCACGTTAAGCTGTCGGTATCGGTTACCAATTGAAGATCTATGGCAATCGTTACAAATCAGTCGGAAGCCTATGAGAATCTGACAACTGGTTTTACCCAGGTTTCCGATTTACCTCGGAAGTCAGACGGAGATCGCTTCGTATAAAAATCAGGCGATCAGCCACATCGGGTTGAATCAAGTGCCGACGCCAACAATGTATGGGATAAGGCCAGTCAGATGATGATGACGTAGGGAACTCGACCTATCACGGTGATATAAAACTTCATCACATCTATATTTGTGAAAGTGGATGTTACACAAATACAATGATGAAAGAAGAATATAACTAACTTCTCCGCTTCCTTCTCCACCCGCCATTCTTCTATTCTTTGCACTAGCCACGCCTCTCTTTCTTTTTTGTTCATTTTTTTCCAATTTTTCGGCTAATACAATGATAAGAGTTTAGTTAGAAGTTTAAGTGATATAAATATATCCTTACTAGCTACCGCTCGCGGCTTCGCACGCATTTTGTTTATTGATAATCCCACTATATTATTCTTTTCAGAGAAGAAGAGTAACCATTATGTTCATTTAAGTAATATGATTAAGGGTTGGCAACGCGCACGTGATGCCCTTGATATTGCAAGCGACCATAGGCTGCGGTAACCACTTCCTATGAGGTGGGACTGTGTCAATGAACCTACTGGGTAAGGCATATCCGAAACCAGAGGACTACAAACTCTTCCCCATGGGCAGGATCTGCCTTGTTCAGGGAATATTTGTGGAGTCAGGTACGTAGAGCATAAGGGCGGCACAAAAGATCCCAAGGGTCGACGTGTTTCCGGGCAAACGGACCCAATAATACCACAACTAAGATCAGATACGATGAGGTGGGACGTATGCTTGTTTGCACAAATTTCATCCAAATTTGTGGAGCCGTTTTGGCGAGAAAGTGTATCTATCGTTTCTGCGGGATTTTCCAATACAACGCGGGCAAAGCCATTTGCGGTAGCAAGTAATTAATTAAGGTAAGTAAAGTGATTAATTTTGGAAAAATATTGGAAGTCAGACCGATTCATATTTTTCAATAATATGTTTCCAATTTTCGTTAGACGTAGCCATTGTTCCCACAAAGATAACTTCAAAATCCACAAAAAAAATTATCACGCAATTTAAAGTCAAACAATTTTTTGTTCAAAACACTTTTTGCGACTATTCAAAACGGTAAAATTTTACCAATGAACGGTAGAGTTCATAGCCTGATCATAGTTCGCGAAAGACTGAATCACGTTATTATCAAGTGGGTATTCATAAGCGATATTGCATGTTCGATCCTATACAAAAAACGGGCGATAAATCTAAACTTTCAGACAAAGAATTTCCACCCCCTGATCGCGTGAGAACAATGGCTTTTAGTGCCACTCTTTATGGTGACTTTGTATACTTTACTCGACCTGATTTTTGTCTATCGATGCTTTTAAATACATTGTAAACTAGCTGTGCCCCGCGGTTTCACCCGCGTAGATTTAGTTTCATCCTTATTGTCGCGGAACCCTTATATTTTTATAAATAAAGAAGCCTAAGTTGCTATCTTGAAAAGTCAGCTACCTGCCAGTGAAATTCCCGTTAAAATTGGTCAAGCCGTTTCAGAGATTACCCGAACAAACAGACAGACAGACAGACTGAGAAATTTTGTAAAACTTGGTTTACTGATACTCAGTAGCGTGTATAATTTATGCATTTAGTGAAAAGCTGTTATTTTGGAATTACAAACAAACACTTCAATTTTATTTATCTGTATAGATAAATACAATATATAATATAGAGATGTAGGTTTAAAATGATCATTTGACTGTCTAAAATGTATTTTGTACTATATAAAAATATCTAAAATTTCTTCGAAAACTAATTATATTAGCGAATTAATTCATCGGTACAGTTATAAATTTAAATTCAAATTTATTCATTGCAGTAATGATGACTCCCCACCATATATTAGGGCACATTATCAAAAAATCAATGTTTAAATATATAAGCTATAAAAGCAGTTAGGAATGTAAGAACACATCATACAAGACACACTCACACAGACGCGCAAATCTACGAGATTATATATATAGCAATAGCGGCTTAAAATGATCATAGTTAAAAAAAAAAACAAAATAAAATATCCTACCCTAAAAGTGGCCGCGTAGCATAAACTACGACGGAAGGCTACGCCGTAGTTAAACAGTAGGCCTAGACATTCTGACAAAGTTAAAACTAAGGTGACATGTGTACACTAACTTTTTCGAAATCGGGTATTTCTTCCTTCTCCTGCTTCTTTCCCTTCTTGCCTTTTGGCTTCTTCTTAACTACCACCTCTTCTTCTTCTGCTTTTATCTCTTCTGTAATAAAATAAAACATTATTATCCTCTTTTTATGTCCTCGCTATTGCAAAATTTTATGTCGTAGTAAAACTTAATATTATCTATATCTAATACATATACATATATACAGATAAATAAAATTGAAGTGTCGGTATGTAATTCCAAAATAACAGCTTTTCACTAAATGCATATGAAAGTATACACGCTACTGACACTAAAAAACCTAGTTTTAAAAATTGTCTCTGTTCGTCTGTCTGTTTGTTCCGGGTAATCTCTGACCGTTTTTAACGGGACTTTCACTGTCAGGTAGCTGATGTTTCAAGGAATAACTTAGGCTACTTTTATTTATCAAAAATATGTGAGATCCGCGACAATAAGAATGAATCTAAATCTACGCGGGGCACAGCTAGTAGTACTTATATAAATCCAACTACAAAATGATAATATAATCAAATGAATGATTTATGTTATGAATTATCGAATAAATAATACAACTCATCTGGCATTGAATGAAAGATCGAACAATTTTACAACTGACTGATCAATTGAATGAATGAATGAAATAAGTGAACTCAATAATAACCGATAGGTAAAGATTCTTCGGACCATTGGAACATCTGACTACTCGTTTTCTTAGATGCTTCCTCTTCCACCGCCTATAAAATAGTATAATAATAATCTATATTTATACATCTATACATATCTATACATACACACAGATAAATAAAAATGAAGTGTCTGTTTGTAAATCTAACATAACAGTTTTTCACTAAATGCATCTGAAAGTATACACGATACTGACACTAAAAAACCAAGTAAAATTTTTTTTCTCTGTCTGTCTGTCCGTTTGTCTGTCTGTCTGTTTGTTCCGGGTAATCTAAGAAACGGCTGGACGGATTTTAACGGGACTTTCACTGGTTGGTAGCTGATGTTTCAAGGAGTAACTTAGGCTACTTTTATTTATCAAAAATATTAGGGTTCCGCGACAATAAGGATGAAACTAAATCTACGCCGGTGAAACCGCAGGGCACAGCTAGTAATAAATAAGCCTGCACCATCCCAGAAGGGTCCCAGAAGGGGTAAGCAGAGGTGTTGTAACAACACCCCCTATGCACTGAAGATTATATTGTACTCGTACTAGCGGACGACACGCAGTTCCTCCCGCGTAGTTCCCGTTCCCGTGGGAGTACGGGGACAAAATATAGTCTACATTTAGCGTTGATGATCTAGCTATATATTGCTGAAAGAATTCTTCAAATCGGCACAGTAGTTTTTAAGTTCCATACAAAAATACAAACCTTTCCTTTTTGTAATATTAAGTATAGAAGTATCAGAATAACTCACCTCTGACTTCTTTTTCTTTTTTTCTTTCTTTTTGGGTTTTGCTTCTGCAAAGAAAGAAAAAGTAAAATTGTAAAATTACTTATTTGAAAAGAGTAATTACTGAGTTTCTTGCCAGGTTCTTCTCAGTAAAAGCAACCTTCCGAACCTGGCGGTAGTATTTATAATCCTGTGTAATCGTGACGTTCTGACGATTTGAAAGTACTTTGTTAAAAGTCTAATCAAATAGAGATATTTTGAATTTTAAAGTAATAACTTTTATAGCTGAAATTCTCCTATCATTAATCTGTATAGAATGAGTATACATAAAAAAAATCAAGGTCCGACCTTATATCTCAACGCATTATCTAAACCGTTGATCCTAGAAACGTGAAAATTGGAAGGTGTATTCTTTGTAAGGCGAAGTTATTTACCAAGAAAGGATTCTCCGAAATTCTACCCCTAATAAGGTTGAATGGTGGTTGAAAATTTGTTTGTGAAATATTACTGCCACGCAGGCTGAGTTGCATAAGCTATGACTGACGGACTTATTTATCACCACTCTTTTTTTTTGTTTTATTGACGAGGGCGAAACTTTCAAAAGGTCCCCGACCGCCCTAAGAGAGGCATGTCGGGGTATGTGGGATTTTTAACCGCACTAAAACCCGTGGCCCTCCTCAGTGCTCAGGGGGACTCCGGGTACTCTGATAGATCGCACCGGTGTCCCCCCACACTTTGCCGGGGCAAATCCCCGGGGCAGCTGTGTCGCCGCCCCTGGAGACCTCGCTGTGCAAGGCACCTTCCCGGGCCCGCGGCTCGGTGGTCAAAGCTCCCACCCCGACCACCGCCTGCAGGCCCTCTGGTCCCCTTTTATTCACCTCTTACGACAGGCAGTGGATACCATGGCCAAATTCTTAGACCCTGGCTATTGGGTGGATCACCGCTCAGCCTAAGCCAATGTAATATATTAATGTAATATATGTAATAATGCCAAAGTACCTTTATATTTTGAAAGTGCTTTGTAAGAAGTCTAATCGAATAGAGATATTTTTGACTTTGACTTTATATCCAAACAATAATTAAAAATATAACCCAACAAAAACGTTGGTATATCCAACATCCCTTTCATGTAAACACACCCTTAACCACAAAAACAAATCCACAGCTACAAAATATGTTCAATATTTTTATGATCATACCTACCCTTTGTTTACGTCAGATTAGTATGGAAAAACTGTATCTTATCGCGTTTTATCACACACACGTTAAAAAACTGTAATGTTCGTTACCTTGACTACAGTTTTACTGTTTGATCTATGAACGCACAGTGGCCAAAAATAAGCCAGGCGTGAGTTGGGCTCACACATCGAGGGTTTTGTATGCTGCGTAAAATATCATACAATAATAACATAATAAATATCTATAAAATATTTTATAGAGAGATGCGTTTCCTTTTCTATTGCTCTCTATCACCCATCTTATCTGTATTCACTCCCTCTTTAGTGATTACATTCTTTACAGAACCTCCTGTCCTTATCCCTTATTATTTGTGGTCGGTGCAATTCGTTTTTCAGCCGTCATATGTGTATTCACTCATTTTCTAGCCCTATCATCCTTAACAGAACCTCTGGTCCTCATACTATGTTATTTGTGGTCGGTGCAATGTGTTTTTCTCATCCATTTCCCTCCATCAGCCGTCATATCTGTATTCAATCCCTACCCATATCTTTCACACAATCCATCCATAGCTTGGTATCATTTACCTTCAATAACAGGAGGAAGTGACTCAAACGAGGCGCTTGTGTATGAAGTATCAGTATACTGGACCTCCTGCGGCTCAGGTTCAAGATCTGTGGTGGCCAGTAGCGTCTCATCTTGGACGTCAGACTCTGTAGAAGAAACATTGCATTTATACCTTTCCGAACCTGATGGTAGCTGCCATGATGAGAGCCATGGTGTGCCCGTTGGGTTTGTGCAGTTGCCCGCTGCGCAAGCGACGCAAGTTCGAATCCCAACGGGGTTTATCAAAAAACTTATGAGCAGGGATTTAACACCAGGTGCTTTACGGTGAAGGAAAACATCGTGAGGAATCTGCAGTCTGAGAAGAAATTCAAAAGACGTATGTGTAGTGGTTGTTATGGCGATAGACTCATCTGTCACGTTGACAGTTAATCTCTTTGGTGAAAAGTGGGTGTTGTTATTACAACACCTCTGCCTACCCCTTTAGGGAATACAGGCGTGAGCCTATCATGTAGATTTAAATGTATAGCAGAGCTTCTCCGCTCGCTACAGAGATGGCGCTACTCGTTAACAATCTTAATGTTTGTGAACAACAAGACGGCCACCTAAATCGCGCTATGGAAGTTTTCTGCACATTACGTAGGCTTATGATACACCAGACTTATTGGATGATCTTGTTTTGCTGAGGATGAGCATGATCACTCGCTCTCTTCACACCAGTTACTTTATCCTTTACTGGATTGGTTTAAATCATCATCATCATAGGCCATTTCATATTGTCAGATGATTGTTGCAGTGTTGTGTCCTATCTCATAAGCCGCAGGTTTAAATACGAATACACCATTACCTGGCGGTTCTTCATCCTGAAAGTGGAGACATTGTTAAAAGTCTTTATGCTTTAAATAACACATTCATTATTTGAGAATAATTAGGAAGAGCTCGTGGCACAGTTACTATTGCGCATATGATTCGATCAGCGAAATTAAGCAACCATACGCCTAGCCAGTAGTTGGATGTAGTTGGATGGGTGACCGCCCGAGTCCCCTCCGTGCCTCGGAGAGCACGTTAAGCCGTCGGTCCAGGTTGCCAATTTAACATCTTTGGCAATCGTTACAGGTCAGCTAGAGGCCTAAGAAAGTCTGACAACTGGTTTAGCCCAGATTGCCGATTATCATCGAAAAAGGGGTTACTAAGGTCATATGGCAGTCGCTTCGTATAAAAATCTGGTGATCAGCCACATCGGGTTGAATCAAGTGCCGACCCCAAATACATGGGAGGCCAGGGATATGGTATTTGAGAATAATTTATATGAATATTTTTGACGACATGCAGGTACATGATGCCAGCCGAGTTTCTTGCCGGTTCTTCTCAGAAGGCGAATTCTCGAACCGGCAGTAATTTAGCCGACGTGCACAAGTGCGTGTATTCAATGCGTCTTAGAAATATACGGGTTGTTGTAATACATACCTACTTAAAAAAATAGAAGGTACACCAGACGGTAGTGGCTGTGTCCATACTAAATACTATGTAATACCAGCCCCACAGTTTCAACCTCATAGATTTAGTTTCATGCTTTATTTCGCAGAACCCTAATATTATCTATATCTATACATCTATACAGATAAATAAAATTGAAGTGTCTGTTTGTAATTCCAAAATAACAGCTTTTCACTAAATGCATATGAAAGTATACACGATACTGACACTAAAAAACCAAGTTTTTAAATTTTTCTCTGTTTGTCTGTCTGTATGTCTGTCTGTCTGTTTGTTCCGGGTAATCTCTGAAACGGCTGGACCGATTTTAACGGGATTTTCACTGGCAGGTAGCTGATGTTTCAAGGAGTAACTTGGCTACTTTTATTTATTAAAAATATTAGGGTATATCGCGACAATAACGATGAAACTAAATCTACGCGGGTGAAACCGCGGGGCACAGCTAGTATATTCATAAGATTAGTTGACCGTGTCACGGCCGACGTTCGGCTCGGACCCGACTCAGTGTAGCCTTTTTCTTTTTTTTCCGTGAGAAATGCGTCATGGATGCGCCAACCGCCGCAGGGGCAGCGGAAGGCGTATGCCGGACTCGGTTTAGCCTGATTCAACCTCAATACGCCTCTAGTCATCACTACAAAATTTCAAGTCTCTACTACGGTTTAGACACTGCATCAGTTAGTCAGATTAAAGAGTCAAGCTTATATAATGAGTTTAAGTTTAGATATGCTATGACATTACCTTTTTTCCTTTTTTCTTGGGCATTATGAACTATCTACAGTGATTTATTCAGTAAAATATAAATTAAATAGCAAATTACAGTACAAAAATAATTTTCTAAAAACCTTGATAAACTAAATTTGTGACAGGAGATGTCACGAGTATTTTTTTAAATATTGACATTTTAAAAACTTAAATAAAATCTACATGGTCGTAAGCAGAATAGCAGTCGTGTCAAATAAGGAGTGTCACGTCGTGTCCAATCGCGTATTTACATTCGCGCATTATTTTGCATTTCAGGATTTTCCATTCGAAACTCGGAGCAGCCCGATTGGGGATTTTACCTCCACCTTAAAGAAGATCGCATCCAAATTATTTTTTTATTTATAAATTTATTTAATTCTTTTATATTTATTTATTTTTCAAACTTACAGCAATCTTAACAGGCTTACCTAATACAATAGTGTAGATTTTATAAACAATATGAATAGAACCTAATTTATTTGTACCAAATACCAAAGAGAGCACATTTGGTGTATTCACTCAAAGCACAAACAAATAGGTATTATGCTACCTACCTTAGAGTAGTGTTGTGTTGGTGGGACACCGGTGCGATCTATCAGAGTACCCGGAGTCCCCCCTGAGCACTGAGGATGGCCACCGAGGGGCTTTGGTGCGGTAAAAATCCCACATACCCCGATCTGCCTCTCCCAGGGCGGTCGGGGACCTTTTGAAGGTTTCCCCCTCGTCATTAAAAAAAAGTGTTTTTTTTCCTGCGGCTCCATGGGGGTAGGATTGTAGTTGCTGTGTGAGTTTATCTATACAGATAAATAAAATTGGAGTGTCTGTTTGTAATTCGATTTTAACGGGACTTTCACTGGCAGGTAGCTGATATATCAAGGAGTAACTTAGGCTACTTTTATTTATCAAAAATATTAGAGTTCCGCGACAATAAGGATGAAATTAATTCCACGCGGGTGAAACCGCGGGGCACAGCTAGTGTTGAATAAAATTATTTGAATTATACACATAGTTCGTGGCGGCACTTGTAATATGTATGTAATTTGTCTGAGATTTTCATTTTATTTCTTGTAGTTCTTAATGTCGCAATAAGCAGGTTCTGCATATTCAGTCGTCTGGGCATTGATGTATCTGCTATTTTCTATCACATTTGCATATTCAGTATCCCTTCTCGACACTTCGCTGTAAACTGGTCCATCATTATCTACTAATCTGTTCACACCAGCATTCTTATCGTAAACTTGAGAATAATTCGATTCTTCCTTTCTATCAACTCTTTTCAGTCCCTCAATATCTGCATACTCTACATTATTTCCGATATTTCTTGTCTTACAATCTTTGTTAGGTTTTGAGTATAGCATATCTAAGTTGCTTTGAGGTCCAAGGTTCGGTTCTGGTTGCTGGTTTGAAGGTACAGCATACGTGGGCTCGTTCCATTGATCCGGGTGGGGTAGTGGGGAGTCATTAGAGTTCGGGAAGTTCTCATAAGTTATATCGTCATCACGGCTCTGAAATTAAATAGATATATCATGGTTATTATTAATCTGATGGCCTTCTACCTAGATTTTGCTTGCCCTAGGAAGTAAAGTAACTTAGGCTTAAACTTTTATTAAAAAAAATGTCTTGACCGGTATAAGGTACGAAAAAAAACCATTTTTTTTTGTTTTGTGAAAAGCTGTTAATTTTGAACTATAAACAGACTTACATTTAATTTATATGTATAGAGATATACATAAAATAAATCCAACCTTCTTGTCCTTTATGAGTCTGATGACATGCCAGCTGATCAAGACGACGACGCCTGCTACACCGCAGACGATGGCCACCCACACCCACGGGCTGATCGCAGGTGGATCAGTGTCTACAGTAAAGAATAGGGAAGTTTCCAATGAAACCAAATGTAATGAAATTTGTAACATCGTACAAATATATTAGCCACGGTGTAAGAATTATCTCATACATACATACCAGGGGCGTGCATTGGATTTTCAGAGGGGTAGGCATAAACAATAAATAGTTAGGTAGGCTGGCTAAGTACATACCTATGTGACGCGGCGTAGGTACGTATGTTTTGGTAAAGACACACACACGACACGAGTGTATTCAGTGATCACAAATTTTAACTTCTGCTTACCTGCTTATATGCAATTTTCAATGCACGCCACTGATACATACATACATAATTATGCTCACCCCTGTATTCCCCGAAGGAGTAGGCAGAGGTGTTGTAATAACTACACCCACTTTTCACTGCAGATGATTAAGTTCCAACGGGACAGATGGTGAGTCTATCGCCGACTCAGGTACATACGTCTTTGAATGACTTCTCAGACACTTGTAGGTTTCCTCACGGTGTTTTCCTTCACCGTAAAGTACGTGGTGTGAACCACTGCACCTAAGTTTTTAGAAAAACTCATTGGGATTTGAACTTGCTTCGTTTGCGTAGTAGGCGACTGCTCAAACCCCACGGCTATCACGGTTATCCTACAATCGTATGTGCACTAAGGCACTAACAGGCAACCCTATTAGTGTTGCCTGTTTAGAAGTTTTCGTGTTGATTGCTCAGCAATATCCGACGTATTGAGCTAACTATAAGTACCGAGTTTAAACTCATGACGTGACTTTAAAATTGTGGTCAAAGTCAAAGTCAAAAATATCTTTATTCGATTAGACTTCTTACAAAGCACTTTCAAATCGTCAGAATGCTACCGCTAGGTTCGGAAGGTTGCTTTTACTGAGAAGAACCTGGCAAGAAACTCAGTAATTACTCTTTTCAAAATATTATATATTTAAAAAAAAAACAAAATAAATCACTTGAGTAATGTAAGCCCATGGACACAGTTGCAATGCACAAATGTTAAAAAAATTTACATAAAGAAAAGTCTAGTAGTTGTACTTATATCTAAATGCGTAGCTTGAGATGAGCAGCCCCCACAAGCAGCACCTGTTCACAAGTATGACGAGAATGCCAGCCATCGCCCTCCTCAACCATTATAGAGGGAAGTGAGCGACCCGTCATCCTGACGTCGCCGCAAGCAAAGGCATTTTAGTGAGCATGAATGCATAAATACCTTTATATGAAGGTGTGGATTCCGTAGGGGCTCTGGTTATTCGGGGGGAGGCTGTGACGACATGCTCTGGCGGTCGGAAGGTGGGATCGTGTGTAGGCAAAGTATTTGTGGTGTGTCCTGTAGAACAAATTTTTTTTTTTAAATTTCGCTCTCCATGGATCAAACAGATATTTCAAAAATTTGGTCTAGGTTCAGCTTTATATTTTACGAGCTGTGCCCCGCGGTTTCACCCGCGTAGATTTAGTTTCATGCTCCATGTCGAGGAACCCTAATATTTTTAATAAATAAAAGTAGCCTAAGTTACTCCTTGAAACATCAGCTACCGGCCAGTGAAAGTCCCGTTAAAATCGGTCCAGCCGTTTCAGAGATTACCCGGAACAAACAGACAGACAGACAGATAGACAGTTAAAACTTGGTTTTTTAGCGTCAGTAGCGTGTATGTAACGTTGCGCCTAGTACGCGCCGTTACATTTTATTAAATTATTAGTATTTTATATATTTTCTATTAAAAAGGCTCATATAACTCCTAATCACCTATAACTATACACCTACTATGATAATATCAACTGAATTACCTATAAAACTAACTTAAAAGCTAAAATTATCAAATACCTAAACTAATTACAAATTAAATGAAACATAAAATATCTAGAATCGTGCACAATGACTCAATCCGAGCGTAGCATCGGGGACCGTCGGAAGCTGTCGGCAACATTGTGCGCTGTAGAGCTGCGCACCGCGCTTCTTTTGTTTTGCCGCGCATTCGCATCTCCCGCCACTGCGGCGCGAGGCTTGGTAGCGTGTGGTCACTCCACTCGCTGTCGGCAAAGCCCGCCAAAATCTAATAACTATGTACTAAACATACTAATATAAATTCTATTGTTGCCGATCCCGCTGGGGTGAGTTTCTATGTAATATTATAATATGCTAGCTATGTATTTACTGTGTTGTGTTGTGCCCATTTTTATATACTGTTCTGTCTATCATCCGCTGGCTGAGGCTGCTTAGCAAAGACCAGGTGCTAAGGTTATAGGGTAGGATGCTGAGCTGCGACTAGGGCATGTCCGTGCATGGTCGAGCGAGCTAACGCCTGATAATATTCATTCCAGGATCCGGTAACATTACTACTACTGAACACTAACAACTGGCCCGGACCCTACATCTGGTGCAGTTCCTACCTCTGGCCCAGAACCTACCCTGAACCAGTCCGCCTACAGTCCAGGCACTACCCCTGGACCAGGCGCTATCCACCTTCCTGACGGAGACCAGGCTGCTCCCAGCCGGACCCTTGTCCCTACGTCAGGCCAGTGTCCCCTTATACCTACCACCTACCTCTACCCACCACCACTAGTGAAGGAAACAGACGTAATAAACGAACCCATTTTGTAAATATCAACCACTCTTATTATTTCTCTCCACTCTCTACCTATCTACCTATCTATCCTGTTCCCGAGGTCTTCACTAAAAAATCCCCCCGGGACTTTGCTTTCATATGTATTTAGTGAAAAGCTGTTATTTTGTAATTACAAACAGACACTTCAATTTTATTTATCTGTATAGATTATACTGTGGTATATACAAGTCGTGAGCAGAAAGAAGTTGAACTGTAATAAGATGGCGACACTTGCCTTCTGGATGTGGTGTTGGGGGTAGCCACTGCAGATGGAGTATCACTTTGGTTATGTATTTATTAGCATGGCACATCAAATAACTTTTATCGTCATTAGATCCCATTTGCAGCTGCATTGTTGCTGCCTCACATTCATTAGGGTGTGGTTCTGTTACATATGGCTGAATTTCCTTTCCTGGAAGTGATAAACTTAATTAGGTAAAGGGAATTCATCGACTGTTCTAGTCGGAGACTGTATGTATGATACTGTGGGGCGAGCGAGGTGATCGTGTTCAGCTCCACAAAGGGAAGATCTCCCAGCGGCTGTTATGCCTGACGAATCATACGACTCTTTAAAGATTTTCATTACCTTTTGAAGTAAAATAATGAAGTTCTGTTGTACACATCGTATAATTTACATCTGACTGACTGTTACATGTAACATTCAACATGTCTCCGTCTTTAAAATAGTAGTGTCCGACTCCATCGTATGACACATAGGGATCAGTATGGTTGGTCCCCACTTCTCGACCGTTAATTGATAGTACTGCCTCATCTGGAAAAATATGCAATATTGGTACGTGTTAGAAGAAGAATGGCGGTGTCAGTGGGCTGTCACGTTTGTTGAAGGACCGATGGTGCATGGAGCAGACATGACAGTTCTGAGTGCCTAGTGCAAGTTTTCTTAAAATCGCCGTTCCAAGTCACCGCGTCGACGTAAGCGCAGTATTGTATGGGCTCACAATAGTGTCATCTTTAGGCCGACAAAGGCGCTGTTAGAGGTTAACGTAGTGTAGGATCAGCAAGCTGAAGTGTCGGTGGGCTGGTCACGTGTGTGGAAGAACCGATGGTCAATGGACCAGACGTGTCCTAGAGTGTAGACCGCGCAGTGGCTAACGTAGTGTAGGATCAGCAAGCTGAAGTGTCGGTGGGCTGGTCACGTGTGTGGAAGAACCGATGGTCAATGGACCAGACGTGTCCTAGAGTGTAGACCGCGCAGTGGCTAACGTAGTGTAGGATCAGCAAGCTGAAGTGTCGGTGGGCTGGTCACGTGTGTGGAAGAACCGATGGTCGATGGACCAGACGTGTCCTAGAGTGTCGACCGCGGAGTGGCTAACGTAATGTAGGATCAGCAAGGTGAAGGTGAGTTGGTGTTATAATGAAGCTGTGAGGCTAAAGTAATATTCAATTGATCAGAAACTTACTTAGGTTACGATAACGAACGGATAGGGTGCAATGTTTTTCCAACCCTCCTTGAATTGCGAATTTGCAAAACCAATTTGGACCCATTTCAGCTGACAAATTTGCAACCTGTAAGTTTTTTCAAATCTTTAGAGAACAGGCATCTACCAATCAGTTCCACCAATAAGGCGGAACTTTTCAATCAATCAAACCAAACAATACAATTGTATTCGATACTAGCCGTGCCCCACGGTTTCACCCACGTAAACGGAATTTAATGGGTGTCTACATTTATACAGATAAATAAAATTTAAGCGTCTGTTTCTAATTCCAAATAAAGCTATTTACTAAATGCATATGAAAGCATGTACGTCACAAACATAAAAACATATATCAATTTTTCAAATTTAATATGTCTGTCTGTTTGTTTGTTCAGGACTTTCACTTATTAAAAAGAGTAAATTGATGGCCTTGGGATTTGAGCAGTAACCTGCTACGCAAGCGACGCAAGTTCGAATCCCAGCGGGGCCTGTACCAATGAGTATTTCTAAAAAAAACTTACGTGCAACGATCTCACACCACGTGTTTTGCGGTGATTGAAAACATCGTGAGGAAACCTACATATTTCTGAGAAGCAATTCAAAGACACATGTATAGAGCCTGATATGGTAGGCCTGATAGGCTCACCATCTGTCTCGTTGGCACTTTATCATCTTGTGTGAAAAGTGGGTGTCGATACTACAACACCTCTGCCTATCCCTTCGGGGAATACAGACGTGAGATATGTACTATGTATGTACTTACCATCAATTTCACTCCTGTGGGCAGTTTTTGAAATTGACTGTTCAAAGACACAGATTGGTCTTTTTTATTAGTGCAGCTGCAATATAAGACAATATATATTATTTTTCTACTATTAAATGAAAACTTAATAAAAGGAACAGGGGCCTTACCATGAGCTCTTATTGCCATGATAGTTTCACTCATTTATGAGACAGATTTATGTGACGTGCATACATCTGTCACTGTCGCACAACTGAATTATCATTGCAATAAGAGCTCATGGTTGGGCTCCTGTACTTAAAACTAATTAAAGATAGAAACAATAATTACATTTTTATATACGTTTTTTAAATTTTATTTTAGTCCAAGAATTTTCTACCGGTTCGAAGACTTCTGAGAAGATGAGAAGAGATAATTTTAAAGAAAGTAGCCTAAGTAGCCTTGTAACATCAGCTATTTGTCAGTTGAAGTCCTGTTGAAATCAGTCCAGCTGTTTTGGAGACTACCCGCGAACAAACAGATAGACAGACACACAGAGAATTTTAAACATTGCTTTTTTTAAGTCAGTACCGTGTATACTTTCATATACATTTAGTGAAAAGCTGTTATTTTGTAATTATAAACAAACACTTCAATTGGACAGACAGACAGACATCCAAAGGGGGAATGCTGTCAGTATCTTCGGAACCTTGCCTTCAGGGACTCCCTTTAATAATATATTTTATCTAGCTGTGCCCTGCGGATTCACCCGCGTAGATTTAGTTTCATCCTTATTGTCGCGGGACCCTAATATTTTTGATAAATATAAGTAATCTAAGTTACTCCTTGAAACATTAGCTACCTGCCAGTGAAAGTCCCGTTAAAATCGGTCCAGCCGTTTCGGAGATTACCCGGAACAAACAGACAGACAGACAGACAGAGAAAAATTTTAAAACTTGGTTTTTTAGTGTCAGTAGCGTGTATACTTTCATATGCATTTAGTGAAAAGCTGTTATTTTGGTATTACAAACAGACACTTCAATTTTATTTATCTGTATGTGTAGATGTATAGAAGTATAGATTTTATGGTTGTTAGTGTTAGTAATACATTATTTAATCTGTAATATGTAAACTGTTGTGAATAAAGATTTATTTATAACTTCAATTGTATTTCTAACTAGCTGTGCCCCGCGGTTTCACCCGCGTAGATTTTAATTTCATGGTTGCCCACGGATCTTTAATGTTTTTTAAAAATTTAAGTAGCCTTAGTTACTCCTTGTAACATTAGCTATCCGTCAGTGAAAGTCCCGTTAAAATCCGTCCAGCCGTTTTGGAGATTACCCGGAACAAAAAGACAGAGAACATTTTTAAAAATTGGTTTTTATGTGTCAGTTCCGTATATTCTTTCATATGCATTTAATGAAAAACTGTTATTTTGGAATTACAAACAGACACTTGAATTTTATTTGTCTGTATAGATATAGATATATAAAATTCTCGTGTCACAGTTTTCGTTGCCATACTCCTCCGAAACGGCTTGACCGATTTTGATGATTTTTTTATGTGCTTATCCGGTATCTATGAGAATCGGCCAACATCTATTTTTCATCCCCCTAAATGTTAGGGGTAGTCCACCCCTAAATTTTATTTTTAGACAAAATTCTAATCTACACGGGTGAAACCGCAGGGCACAGCTAGTATCTCTATAGATATTTATTTCTCTCTATAGATACTTATTAGATATCTGAATAGATTACTTATACTTACTGGGCGTTGGTAATATGTTCTAGTCTTGCAGATGGTTTGAACTCAATATCCAGAGGCTGGCCCGCCAATGTAACTAAGTCTTGATCACTACATATCCCATTACCGTGTACGGTGACATATATGCTTATTTTTTCTGTAAGAAATAAAGCATTCAAGTATTATTTTATATTATACTAGCTGTGCCCCGAGGTTTCACCAGATTTAGTTTCATGCTTATTTCCGTGGAACTCTGATATTTTAAATAAATATAAGTAGCTAAAGTTACTCCTTGAAACAACAGCTACCTGCCAGTGAAAGTTCCGTTAAAATCGGTCCAGCCGTTTCAGAGATTACCCGGAACAAACAGACAGACAGAGAATTTTTTTAAATCTTGGTGTTTTAGTGTCAGTATCGTGTATACTTTCATATGCATTTAGTGAAAAGCTGTTATTTTGGAATTACAAACAGACACTTAAATTTTATTTATCTGTATGTACATATGTATGTATGTATGTATGCATATGTATACATATAGGTGTATAGATATATAGATGTACTAGCTGTGCCCGGCAAACGTTGTTTTGCCATATAAATAAAAAAAAAATTAGGGGTGGACTACCCCTAACATTTAGGGGGATGAAAAATAGATGTTGGCCGATTCTCATAGATACCGGATAAGCACAAAAAATTTCATCAAAATCGGTCAAGCCGTTTCGGAGGAGTATGGCAACGAAAACTGTGACACGAGAATTTTATATATTAGATATAAAGATTAGGCATGCAAAGTGTCAGCCCTATCGGTTTAAAATTGATATAGTTTCATACAAACTTTCATCCCCTATTTTATCCCCTTGGGGGTAGAATTAATCAAAATCCTTTCTTAGCGGATGTCTACGTCATAACATCTACCTGCATGCCAAATTTCAGCCCGACCCGTCCAGTGGTTTGGGCTGTGCGTTGATAGATCACTATGTCAGTCAGTCAGTCACCTTTGAGTTATATATATTTAGATACATACCTGCATGCGATAGAGTAGTACCGAGTATTATTAAGCACAGTAGTAACATATTGAACACATCACATTGTCCAGTATGTTACCAACTAACTGGTTATAATATATAACAATAATTAGGTATCATTGAATGTTGGTAATTTATCCTTATCATTGTTAAGTAAATAGAGTTCAAATTACCTTGAATTGCACTGTCATATGTAGCAGGAAAACAGTGTTGACCAACCAAATGTATTGGTCATGTTCAATAAATTACCTAACAGTATCCTGAGTGCCTAGTGCGAGTTTTCTTAAAATCGCCGTCACATGTCACCGCGTCGACGTAAACACAGATTTGTATGGGCTCACAATAGTGTCATGTTTAGGCCGACAGAGGCGCTGTTCCGATCCTATACAAATCTGCGTTTAGGTCGACGCGGGGACTTGTGACGGCGGCTGTGAAAACCTCGCAATAGGCCCTCTGTTAGGAAAGCGGACTGCCCAACTGGGGACTACACCCACTGCCTCCACAATATGAAGCCCCAAGAGCCGTGGTATCCGTGGGGTTTGAGCAGTCACCTGCTACGCAAGCGACGCAAGTTCGAATACCACCGGAGCTCGTACCAATGAGTTTTTATAAAAACTTATGTGCAGTGATTTCACACCACGTGCTTTACGGTGAAGGAAAACATCGTGAGGAATTCGCATATGTCTGAGAAGTAATTCAAAGACGTGTATATAGTGGCTGAGACGGCGATAGACTCACCATCTGTCATGTTGGCACTTAAAATTTTCGGTGATAAGTGAGTGTTGTTATAACAACCCCTTAACCCTTCGGGGAAAAGAAGCCCTTCTGGGGTCTTCACATACATATGCTTACGCCTTTATTCCCCAAAGGTGTAGGCAAAGGTGTCGTTATAATAACACCCATATTCATATTCCGAATATGATTCTCTCTAGTAAATATCTTTAACGTTTAAAATTCTTCTTAAAAAACCTACCTTTCTTAATGTCCAAGGCTTCTTATGAGTGACTTAAATTCATTGGTGTGTAATGTTAGTGACATGACTTTAATCTATACATCTATACTCTCTAAAGATAAATAAAATTGAAGTCTGTCTGTCTGTCTCTCTGTTTGTTCCGGGTAATCTCTGAAACGGCTGGACGGATTTTAACGGGACTTTCACTGGTAGGTAGCTGATGTTTCAAGGAGTAACTTGGGCTACTTTTATTTATTATAAATATTAGGGTTCCGCGACAATAAGGAAGAAACTAAATCTACGCGGGTGAAACCGCGGGGCACAGCTAGTCTTATATATAAAAATGGATCCCCATTTCCCTTGGTCACGGCATCACGCCTGAACGGCTGGACCGATTTTACCGTGACTTTTACTGGCAGATAGCTGAAGTTTCAAGAAGTGTTTTAGGCTAAATTAAAAAAAAACAGCATTGAACTAAATCTACGCGGGTGAAACCGCGGGACACAGCTAGTTATTTATATATTTTAGGTACAATGAGTATAGCATAACATCTCGTGGATTTTCCGCATATGCCAGAATAGATATTATAAATGTATTATTAACTTGTTTTCAATATGTATTTGCGTTACCATGAGCTCTTATTGCCATGATAGTTTCACTCATTTATGAGACAGATGTATGTGACGTGCATACATCTGTCACTGTCGCACAACTGAATTATCATTGCAATAAGAGCTCATGGTTAGGCCCCTGAGTCCAAAGGCTACGATAAATATGGACAAAGTAACATTAAAACAGGGTAGCTTAGTTTTACAGTCGTTTCAATATTCTATATAAACATACATACTAATGATCACGCCTGTATTCCCTGAAGGAGAAGGAGGTGTTGTAATAGCAACACCCACACAACCTAAGATGGTTAAGTGCCAACGTGACAGATGGGTTTATGAGTCCATCGTCATCTCAGGCACTACGTTTTTCATCTTTGAATTTTTCATACGTCTTTGACTTCGAATGCAGATTTCTGACGATGTTTTCCTTCACCGTAAAGCTCGTGGTGTGAAATCACTGTACATACGTTTTTAGAAAAACTTATAGGTACAGGCCCCGGTGGGATTCGAACTTGGGTCGCTTGCGTAGCAGGCTCTAACCCCGAGGCCACCACTTATGGGTAAATATGAATCAGGATAAATTATTATATTTATTTATTTTATAATATCCTCTTATGAGTCGAATGTCACCATGCGTTTTAATTTGTAAAGACTGTCTCGCCAACAACTTAAAAAAAATTGGTATTATTTTTGTATTTATTAAATTAGTTACCGATGACGTCACAAGTAATGAGCGCTCAGAAAAACTAGCAGGGGAAACTGTACATGTATTTTATTCGTTTACCATACAGATAGAGAGAGACAGAATCACATAATGACTGGAAATGTCATTCAAAGTCACCGTTCAAACTCGTGGCGGCACCTATATTGACACAAATAAGTATCTGCGGTTCAGCAATTCTAAAGTGATGTGCTGACTAACAATTTGTAGTTAGCTCATCTGTAACTGGCTTTTTCATCTGTAATTCCCTGGTCTTTGCCTGGATTAGTGCCCACTGCCCAGTTAATGACATTCGACGATTCCATACTGCAGGAGCTCAGGATCAAACAGCGTCTGTTGTCCACAGTTCCATCTCGCATTCTCAACCTCTTTGGGCATGTGTCGCGACGTGGAGACGCATCCATAGAGCGTCTGGTGGTGCAGGGTAAATTCGAGGGTACTAGGGCACGTGGCAGATCACCAATGAGATGGACGGACCAGATTAAGGCTGTGATGGGTGTTCCTACTATCGACGAATGCTCCCGTAAAGCAGCAGTCCGAAGTGAATGGCGCCGCTTTGTTCAGCAAGCCACCAATTCTGACATTACGACCACGACCGCTCTGCCAAGTGTGTTACGATTGAGAAGAAATGACATACCCCTTATTATGTTACTAGCTGTGCCCTGCGGTTTCACCCGCGTAGATTTAGTTTCATGCGCCATGTCGTGGAACCCTAATATTTTTAATAAATAAAAGTAGCCTAAGTTACTCCTTGAAACATCAGCTACCTACCAGTGCAAGTCCCGTTAAAATCCGTCCAGCCGTTTCAGAGATTACCCGGAACAAACAGACAGACATACAGACGGACAGACAGACAGAGAAAAATTTTAAAACTTGGTTTTTTAGTGTCAGTAGCGTGTATACTTTCATATGCATTTAGTGAAAAGCTGTTATTTTGGAATTACAAACAGGCACTTCAATTTTATTTATCTGTATGTATATAGATATAGATAAGGGATAGGCGAAATGCATACTATAAGTACCTTCTATCTACTCTCAGTACAGGCGTGAGCATAATTTGTAGTAAATGATCACGTGATATTTTGAAATGTTAATCCCCGCAAGAACATGATATATTTAGAATCATGGTCACCCTACTAATGTCAGTTTCTCCGTCCTGAGTCAACAACGCCCATGGCGGATGAATACAAGTGCTTGTGTGTTCTAACATGTTGCTAATTATTTATATTTGTGTGGTCACCAGCCAATTTATTACAGTGAAATCGCAGAGTGAGTACCTTTTTAAATATATTTATTGACTAGCTGTGCCCCGCGGTTTCACCCGCGTAGTCGTAGTTTCATCCTTATTGTCGCGGAACCCTAATATTTATAATAAATAAAAGTAGCCTAAGTTACTCCTTGAAACATCAGCTACCTACCAGTGAAAGTCCGGGACGTTTCAGAGATTACCCGGAACAAACAGACAGACAGACAGACAGACCGACGGACAGACAGACAGACAGAGAAAAACTTTAAAACTTGGTTTTTCAGTGTCAGTAGCGTGTATACTTTCATATGCATTTAGTGAAAAGCTGTAATTTTGGAATTACAAACAGACACTTCAATTTTATTTATCTGTATAGATTTAAAACTTAAGTATATACATTAATCGGCATAAATAGGAGGTACATCTACACTAACATTGTAAAGAGGAAATATTTGTTTGTTTGTTTGTACTGAAACTACTACAATGATCTTGAAAATTCTTTCAGCAAAAGATAGCTACATTATCAGCGAGTAATATAGGCTATATTTTATCCCCATACTCCCACGGGAACGGGAACTACGCGGGTGAAAATGCGTGACGTCCGCTAGTATCAAATAAAGTAACAAAAATCGGAATAACAAAACATTTATTTTTGAGTACACTACTTATGTAGTTATTAGAATTTCATTTAAAAAAGTGAATGGATTTTTTAATATACTAGCTGTGCCCCGCGGTTTCACCCGCGTAGTGGGTTTCATGGGTGTCCGGCAGCCCTTACGTTTTTTTTAGCCTCAAACACTCCTTGAAACATCAGCTATCTGCCAGTGAAAGTCCCGTTCAAATCCATCTAGCCGTTTACGCGTGATGCCGTGACCAAGGGAAATGGGGATTCATTTTTATATATAAAGATTTTGAAATTGACCACCAACTCTGTGACAAAAATGTTAGCCAAAAATCTAAGCCCCAATAGGGTCTAGATTTTTTATAGGGCCTATCCCTACTATTAATATTATAAATGCGAAAGTAACTCTGTCTGTCTGTTACGCTTTCCCGCTTAAACCTCTCAACCGATTTTGATATAATTTGGCACAGACAATCTTTAGACCCTGAGAAAGGACATAGGCTACCTTTGATTTATTAAAAATATTAGGTTTCCGCGACCATAAGGATGAAACTAAATCTACGCGGGTGAAACCGCGGGGCACAGCTAGTATACAATAAACACAATACTAAAATCTATAGACTTTGAATTTTTTTTTTTTTTTCTTTATTTATTAACAAATGAAAATTTATTACACTAACAGCCTTAAAAAGAAATATATAAACTAAAATAACCTAAAATATAAAATTACATAATATAATAACCTAAAATATATTATTAAAAGGAGTCCCTGCAGGCAAGGTTCCGAAGATACTGGCAGCATTCCCCCTTTGGTTGGCTAAACTAATTCTTTGTCCGAGGTAGCTGCCAGCTCTTCGGTCTCCGGTGATGTCGATTAATCTTTTCGTAATTTCATTAAAAAGCCTTATAGCCTTCTATAAATCTAATTACAAGTAGAAAACTTGTCCAAAATCGGTGTCTCTCGGGATCGTGCCAAGAAGGCTGGCATTGCCACGTTGAATAGCAATGCTGATTCTCTGAACGAGAGTCTTCTACCAGACGAAATGCAACTTTGAAAATTCATTTTTTCCATTATTTCTATTGAGTAGTTAATGAGTAAAGTCCATTGTTAAAAGCTTTATGATTTACTGAGTCACACTGTGCGTTATTCTGTAAAGTTGGACTTTATTGTGTATGTATTATGGATTAATTTCCTATTTTTTAAACCGACACGCGACGTCGAGTTCCTATGTTGCGTCACCAAGCGATAAATGCTAATATAAATTACCGATTTGAAATACTAACTGAAATACCAAAAGCTACTCGTATATATACTTCTATCTATTTCTATATCTATACAGATAAATAAAATTGAAGTTTCTGGGCATGTAGACAAAGTAACATTAATCTCACGCTTCGCTAGTAGAAACGAAACAAAATGTACGGGAATGACATATGTCACGTGACTGATTTATGTCGTCTCCATACATTTTGTATCGTTTCTATTAGCGCAAGCGCGAGAGAATGTTACTTTGTCTAGGGCTACTGTTTGTAATTCCAAAATAACAGCTTTTCGCTGAATGCATTTGAAAGTACATGGGTACGACTAGCTGTGCCCCGCGGTTTCACCCGCGTAGATGTAGTTTCATCCTTATTTTCACGGAACCCTAATATTTTTAATAAATTATAGCCTACGTTACAACATCAGCTACATGCCAGTGAAAGTCCCGTTAAAATCCGTCCAGCCGTTTCAGAGATTACCCGGAACAAACAAACAGACAGACAGACAGACGGACAGGGAAAAAATTCAAAACTTGGTTTTTTAGTGCCAGTAGCGTGTATACTTTAATATGCATTTAGTGAAAAGCTGTTAATTTGGAACAACAAACAGACACTCAATATTATTTACTTGTATAGATCTACAAAGGTTTTGTTTCTTTTCAGAGACTTTTGATGCTCCAAAAATAAGTATGGACGTAAAACTTATTGACAACCACGAGTCACGGTGCTCAGGGTATAAAACTAATTATACATTTGAAGAAGGGACTGCTGTGGAAATTGTCGTTACTAGTGATGGCTACATAAACAATTCTAGGTGAGTTCTAGTTGGTATAGCTGTGCCCCGCGATTTAACCCGCGTAGATTTAGTTTCTTCCTTATTGTCGCGGAACCCTAATATTTTTAATAAATAAAAGTAGCCTAAGTTACTCCTTGAAATATCAGCTACCTACCAGTGAAAGTCCCGTTAAAATCCGTCCAGCCGTTTCAGAGATTACCCGGAACAAACAGACAGACAGACAGAGAAAAATTTTAAAACTTGGTATTTTAGTGTCAGTAGCGTGTATACTTTCATATGCATTTAGTGAAAAGCTGTTATTTTGGAATTACAAACAGACACTTCAATTTTATTTATCTGTATAGATGTATAGATAATATTCCCGTCCCGAGTACCGAGAGGATTGAGCAGTCGCCTGCTACGCAAGCCTGCATACATTTGAATCCTGCATATTTCTGAGAAGTAATTCAATCACATATTTACAGGGTGTCGGGGAAAATAGGACAGTTGTTAAAATATGTAATAAGGTATAATTTTCGGAAGCAATTAAAATTATTATGACAAAAATATATTTTTCCGTTTTCGAGTAATTGACGTTCAAAGTTGACCATATCAAGACAATATTTTCGCTTAAAAATCAGCGGTAGCAAGGAGGTATTCACGTGAAATCTAACTACGTTTTTATATTTAGTCTCCCACTAAAAGTTCCTGAAATAATCCCATAAAACCATTTTTCGAAAGCATTAACCTTCCTCTTAATTTAAAAAGTTGAATTACCGCGTACGTAATGTAGGTAAACGTGGCCGCGCATTCATTCAATCGCTTAAAGCCGCGAGCTCTTCGAACCTTAGCAACCATAGCTTATAACTACGTTATCGTTGGAGCTAGATATTTTTCGACTTCAACATAGTGACATATTCATACAACCCTACAACTTTTAGAAGACAGCTGTTCCTTTTTCTCCGACAACCTGTATCTGTATAGTGCCTGAGACGGCGATAGACTCACTCACAAGCAGGGGCCATACCATGAGCTCTTATTGCCATGATAGTTTCACTCATTTATGAGACAGATACAGACGTGCATACATCTGTCACTGTCGCACAACTGAATTAACATTGCAATAAGAGCTCATGGTTGGGCCTCAGCACCTGTGTTTCTTTGTAAGTTTTCTTAGCGTCGCACTCGACGTCGGTTTCAAAGATATGCAACTGAACTCTATCGTCTATGTATTCATTTGCTAAGATTGAAACCGACGCTCGCCGTCGAGTCCGACAAGGCTGTTCACATGTATGAGGTGAATGTCAGCCACCTCCTTCATTAAAGTCTATTTAAAATTTATTTGTTTCAGCTTAACGATTGTGAAGTCACACAATGGAACCAGTTTTATATATTTAAAAAGTGTGGAACGCATCTTGAAATTTCAGGTAATATTTTTTTCTGCAATTATATGTATTGTTTGTTTCTCTATTATAAAGTTGGCGCAGAAGCCTATAGTATTTATGTGTATATCTATATATATAAAAGAAAGTCGTGTTAGTTACACTACTTATTACTCAAGAATGGCTGAACCGATTTGGCTGAAAATTGGTGGGTAGGTAGCTTAGAACCAGGAGAAGGACATAGGATACTGTTCTCTTGAAACCTGAAAAAATATCGTCATATAACACACTAAATTCTGCGCGAGTGAAACCGCGGGGCACAACTAGTTTTATATAGGTATATATTATGTAATCTTAGGTACAGTACAGGTAAGCATGGAGTCTAGACCAATTATTTGAAATAAGAACGTTTACTCTGGCTAATCTCTGAAACGGCTGGATCGATTTTAGCGGGACTTTCACTGGCAGATAGCTAATGTACCAAGGAGTAACTTAGCCGACTTTTATTTAAAAAACCATTAGGGTTCTGGAGGCCACCCATGAAATTAAGTGTACTAAAATTTGCAACACCATCGTGCCAACGTGACAGCTGGCGAGTCTTCCGACTCAGGCACTCCTATCATCACACTGCCTTTCCATTCTTCCAGAATATAATGAATACAATGAAACATGATGGCAAGTGGGAGATCCGGATTGAAAATCATAAGGATGCGAATATTTCACGCCAAATGGTTCGCCGAGGCGATGATTACTACACGGAAACACTTTGCAAATTTAATGTCATCGTTCTACGTAAGTTTCTTTTTTAATTAAATTTTATTTCACTAAACTGTGGATTTTTACTCTTAATATATTATATACTAGCTGTGCCCTGCGGTTTCACCCGCGTAGATTTAGTTTAATGCTTCCGGAACCCTAATATTATTAATAAATAATAAGGATGAAACTAAATCTACGCGGGTTAAACCGCGGGGCACAGCTAGTCTACAATATTGCCATTATGTGTGTGTATGTGTGTGTGTGAGAAGTGCATGAATACATGTGTGTATGTATAATCTTGTATAATCATGTCGTTCTTACAATTTTCAGGTACTTTCTTAAAAGACTTATCAATTAAAGATATTTTTTAGTTTTAGTTTGATATCCGGGTTGAGCAAACTGTTATTTGGGGTTTTCCACCTGTTATTCCTAGTAGTCTGTGATAACGTTTTGAACAAAGTACTTCTTTAAAACAGCGTAATTTGTGATCATTTGTGAGATATAAAATCCCCAGTCGGGCAGTTTCTAAACTCGTTAATTACCTACTCATTTATTTTGTATTTTGTTTCAGGACCACTTACGTTTTGGGGTATGTAACACGCATAAAATATTAATTATATACTTAAGTCTAGATACCTGACTGCTGCGCTAGGTATCGCGGGTTCGATTCCCGTGACAGGATAAAAAAATTACAATGACTCCAAGCTGTGGATTAGTGGTTAAAGCGGTCATCCAATTTAGGCTGTCTGTAACACTAAGGTGGCATCAATGCATACGGCCCGCCACTTTACCGACATCAATTGTGCGTTTTCAATTCTTAAAAAAAAAAACATTACACTTTTCTTGAAGAACCTCATACAGTGCAACCTTAATATAACGTACCTCAATATAACGACTTCCTGGATTTAACAAATTCTTCGTAATCCCCTTGAATTGTCCATAAGAGTCAATATAAAATATACCTTTACATTGCGAACATTCTTTGCGTACAACCTCTTTATAACGAATTTTAGACTAATCTAACCTCAACATAACAAACTCTGTTCAACGAATTTCTTGATATTACGAATATTTTCTTGTTCCCCTCCGATTTGTTATATCGAGGTTGCACTGTATCATGTTCGGGATATCTATGCCGAGTTAATACCATTGTTTTATCCGTGACTTTCGTTTAAAATGAGTAATTATTTTTTAATTCCAGAACGTCTGAATGGCGCACAAAAATATTCTTACATCAGTGGCGCGGTTGGTTTGTTCGTCGTTCTCATAATCGTTATACAAACTGGTGTCATAGTGCATTACAAGAAAAAAGGTAAAACTATTATATAGTGGTAGACCAGGGAGCTAGCTTGATTTGGATTGAGCTAGATTGCCGATTTTCCTCGAAAAAGGGGTTAGATGGTCAGATGGCAGTCGCTTCGCATAAAAATCAGGTGATCAGTCACATCGGGTGAATCAAGTGCTGACCCCAAATATATGGGATTAAGGCCAGGGAGCTAACTATTATAGTTTAAGCAGCTCGTATTAAGAACTTCTTTGCTTTGACGTTTAATATTACGGTACGAAAATGTAAAGTCAATGTCTGGGGAACACCGGCTCCAACTGTTCTAGTTGGAATCTTGTATATAATACTGCAACGCGTTTGAAAACTCTTATTGCGCGATTTAGGTTCTCGTGTATTTGTATTCAAATATAGCAATTGTTAGCGAGTAGCTATGTATGTATCGAGCGGAGGAAAGCTGCTACAAACCTATATTTAGCTCCTCATGGATGCAATTTCAAAAAACCCTTTCTTAAACCTCGTAAAGAACATACCCGCTAAATATATAATGTCTAAACACGTAACGTCACAATCTCGACATGACGTAGTAGTCGATTGTTTTTAACTCGACATTTGTCTCTATAGAGACTCGATGTAACTCCACTTGACATAAAGTGACTCGACGTAGAGGTTATCGACGTCACGTGCATGATTCACGATTGCCTCTACGTCACCTCTACTCAAGTCACTTTAAGCCGAGTGGCGTTAGGTACGTCAAGAATCGTTATGTCAAGCCAAAAACAATCGGCTACTACTGAATAACGCGGCTGTGGTTAAGGCTGTGCTTATATGATAAGACCAGCGGACGTCACGCGGTTTCACCCGCATAGTTCCCATTCCCGTGAAAGTACGGGGATAAAATATAGCCTATATTAATCAGTGATCATGTAGTATTCAAATGGTGAAAGAATTTTTAAAATCGGTCCTGTACTTTTTGAGCCAATTCGTTACAAACATACTTACACACAAATCTTTCCTCCTTATAATACTCGTATTAGTATAGATTAAATTATATTTTTCAGCGCAAGCTGCTAGAGTCCATCAGAATTTGTCGGTGAAACGGGAAAGTAATGACACAGGTAATTTATAATTTTATGATTTCAACAATCCGATTGAACTATATACAGTGAAGCTAAATAACGCAAGGAAATCTGCATACGACAGAAAAGAAGTTTATTATATTCGTGACAGGCAGGTTTCTTGGCTGAAATTGGGTATAAACCAATAGGCTAAAAATCTGCCCTTCAGGCATCGAACTTCTAACTTCATACTATTGACTACTTATTTTGTTTTTTTATTTATTTTATTTATTTATTTATTTATTCCGTTTATGTTAGTTACATACATATACAAAATAATCGTAATTATAATGATATCCTTAGCAATCCAACATAGCCCTGTTAGTGCACAGCAAAACATAAGAGGCCCTACTAGGCTTATTAAATTATTATTATGGTTGTAAAATGAATTTATTTCTAACTTCTATCTGTATCAATATATCTATCAATAGCTAATATTTATAAAAGTATTTACTCGCTTCACATACTTAATAATACTTATATATTTTATATTATATTATAACAAATAACACAGTGTATTGAGATCCTCCTCTATATTATCTACCTGCTATATTTAATATTAAGTAAATTTAAACGCTGATTAAAAGGTGATAGTCTCATTAATTAGGGGGTGGGAAACTTTGCCCACCAGTGGGAAACTGCAGGAAGATGATGATGATGCTATCCAATAACAACGAAAAATAAAATAACGCAAAGTAAATAAAAATTAAAACATAAATTTAAAAAAATCATGATGGTTCCATAATGACACTATTATGAGAGAGTTGTTTTTTTTTGTCCAAATGTCCAAGCCGACTGGTCAAACGTTTTGGTTTGGACTGGCAACCCTATGTACAGTGGTAGTTAAAACTTGAAGATTGATATATTAAGAGGAAATAATGAGGTAGATAAAGGCTGTGTTTTTTCCAGCTCGATACAGCGTGGGTGTGACACGGAAAGGACAGAATCGTGACAGCGGCCTTTACGAAACTTTGGAAGAAGTTAACCTCAAACGTAAGTCACAGTCAGTAGAATCATCATCATCATCTTCCTATTTCCCCTCCCGTAATAAGTTTAGTGCAACATGTTTGAGGTTGGCGCAACATGTTTGAGGTTAGCGCAACATGTTTGAGGTTGACACAGCAACGCCGGCACAGTGAGAAAAATACTTTGACTTTGAAAAATGGGCTAGGAATTTATTAAGAAAAGCTTGTATGTCGAATCAAAAACTAAAATATGTCTTGAGCCTCAAATGTCGTCGGAGTGTACACACAGCTGTATGAGGCTGGCGCAACATATTTTAAGCCACCTCAAAATATTTGCGTTCTAAGGGCATAGATTTTTTGCCTTTTTATACGATATCAGTCATTCTTTCTTATGTTTCAGGTACTGTAGCTCCAATCCCGCCTGCCATTGAGACGTTGCCGAAAAATGCTGGTAATTTTTTATCTATTAAAAGAAACTATGCTAAGTACTTACACGTTACTTAGTGATATTTTTAAATGTGTGATGAGTGTGTGATGTTATAAAGCCTAAGCCTTGCTTAACGAATGAACTATCCAACACTTTTCCAATTCAATATTAAGCCCGTTCAAACAAACAAACAGACTGGTTTAAATAAAAAAATATATTTGTGTTGTGTTGTTCATTCACCGAAGATGGCTTTATAACATCCCGTTGAGACCAGTAGAAGTCAAGTGTCCGTGAAAAATTTTATAAAAATGGGAAAAAATATCACTATGAAATGTGTAGGTAAGTAACAGAGTTTTTTTGTTTATCCTACGCGAGTAATACCGTGAGGCGCAGATCATCATCATCACAGGCCACTTCATCTTGTCAGATGTTTGTTGCAATGCTGTGTTCTATCTCATGCATCTTCTCCTGTGACTTAGCTGTCCAGCGCGGCATCTCTTACCATTTACCAAAGGGATAAATTACATTCGTGGAGAAATTCGGAGGTAACAGCTTTTAAATAAAATTATACGATTTGATTCGAAATGTGGAGGAACTATACGTGGATAGACGTACCAGGGGCTGATAATTAATATAAGAAAAACCTTCATTTTTGTTTTAAACAGATACTAATAACACTCTGTACTTTTTCAGGCAAAGCAATCCAGCACAAGAAGGAAAATAAGCAAATGCTGCCTCTAACACAGTCGTCGAGCTCCACACATTTACTAGCAGGTAAATATTTAAGTACTAGGAACAATACTTAAAACTAATTAAAGGTAGAAAACTTGTCCCAAGTCGGTGTCTCTCGGGATCGTGCCAAGAAGGCTGGCAGCATTGCCACGTTGAATAGCAATGCTGATTCTCTGAGCGAGAAAAGCCCCAGCTCACTTGTCACGAGAGGCTTCTACCAGACGACGTGCAAGCTCTTTAAAAAGCTGATGAGTATCCGGACCCCCAGACCCCAGAGTTTCAACCGCAAACGCAGAAAATATGTATCCTTGACCAATGCAAGCATATTTCCGGCGCTTGAGGCACTCCTGCTGACCAGCAGCAGCACCGGCCGCCACAGCAGTGCCGGGGAGATGGGACGGAGCCAACCGTGAAGAAACCTGCATATGTCTGAGAAGTAATTCTGTCTTTATGGGGATGAAATAGGCGTTTAAAGTTTGCATGTGAAATCCTACTGCCACGCAGGCTAGCTGCAAGCGGCTGCTAGTGAGGTGTATATATAAGTAAGTTTGATACATTTTCCCTTTTGTTCACAGACACTGGATATTGTGACGAAACGCTGCGCATTCAAGACCGGGATCCGATGCCTTTGCCAGAAGAATATGAAGGTAAAGCGCCCTAACAACCTCAAGAAAAACGGAGCTTCGGCCGAAAGTTCGCAAAGTTCCGACCACGTTCTAAAATTACGTCCGAACGTTGTCTGCTAGAAAATTGTTTGACATTTAGATTCCAAACTTACTTTAGGTAAATTATTACACGATTGAAAATTTGAGTTTTATAAAAACAATGCGATACTGAAATTACATTTGATTTTCGGTCGCTTGCGAAGTTTCGTTTTCGGAGAAAGAGAGTAGACCCCCTCAACCCCAATAAAATTTTACGTTGACTATACCAATTACGCATATTCTTTCATTTTGTATATAAACGTAAAGGTAGGTAGGAAGTTTTACGTTCCTATACAATATTAGGAAAATACGCAATCAATTCAATTCAATTCAAAAATATCTTTATTCGATTAGACTTTATACAAAGTACTTTCAAATCGTCAGAATGACACAATTACACAGGATTATACATGCTACCGCCAGGTTCGGAAGGTTGCTTTTACTGAGAACAACCTGGCAAGAAACTCAGTAATTACTCTTTTAAAGAATATTATACAGTTTTAAAAAATAACAGTTCCAATGCTCAATTGTCAAAAATAAAAACTAAAAAAAAAAAAAATATTACAAATATATGTGAGCATGGCAAATTCCAGCCAGTCAAAGCAAAATTAAGATTAATTAATTGTAGCAAAAGTACAGTGCCAATGGGATTATTTACAATACAAATTGATATAGTCAACGTTCAAACATGTTCAAAACCTATACTTCGTGTACTATAGAGTTGATTGTATAGCTAGGTTTAACCTCAAGTCAAAGTTAAAGAACTAGGCTAATGTGTGCATCTCTACATTATCGGCGACTATCATTAATTGAAACGATCATTGTGCAAGAATCCACACGATCTAGTATTAGTTTGACGAGCTACGATCGTTTGGGCAACAACTCACGGGTCGCAGGCGTTCACAGACAATGATCGGCGAGTACAGCCGAGTATGCCCTCCGTGCATGCGCGCGCCTAATCGCCTATAATGTAGAGAAACCAGATTGGTAGGTAGTACTGCTGTGTCTTATGCCGCTGTGAACACAGCAAGGCCCCCTTGATGTGTCAAGGCATAATGTTGGCGGATACTCTAGAGAGGAGTTTTTCTCACTAAGAGAGGGGATTTCAATGGGTATAAATTTTGGTCGTGTTTCCAGACCCACCCCAGTAAGGTAAACTTGAGATTACCACATAGTGAAATTCCGGTTTTGGTAGGGTAAGGCAGAAGAAATCCTAGTTGATATGCTGTTATTTTTTCAGAAGTCGGCACTGAGGAGACTTATGAACCGCCTCCAGATGTTAGTGGTAGGTAAAGAGTTCGTTATAGAGTAAAACATCGTGAGGCAACATCTGTTTGAAACGAATTACATTGGCTGAAATAACATATAGTTTTATTTAGCTATTCAAAGGGGCAATGCTGCCGGTATCTTCGGAACCTTGCCTACAGGGACTCCTTTTAATAATATATTTTAGGTATCAGATTATATATTTTTTTAAGGTTTTTAGTGGTTTTATTTACAGATGAAAACATGTACGAGGCACCTCCAGAGGTTGATGCATCCAAATGTAAGTTATTGTAAAATACACTCTGCCGTCCGACAATAACCTACCTATACTAACATTATATGAAAGAGCCGTGGTGGCTTTGGGGTTTGAGCAGTCGCCTGCTACGTAAGCGATGCAAGTTCAAATCCCAGCCGCCTGTATTTATGAGTCTATCTAAAAACTTAAGTGCAAAAATTTCACCCCATTGCTTTACGGTGAAGGAAAACATCGGGAGGAAACCTGCATAATCTGTGAAATGATTCAAAAACGTATGCATAGTGCTTGAGACGGCGATGGAGTCACCCTCTGTGACGTTGGCACTTGATAATCTTCGGTGAAATGTGGGTGATGTTGTTACAACACCTCTGCTTACCCCTTCGGGGACTTTTCTGGAATGGCGTAAGTATATGAATATACCGTTTTTTTTCCAATCAGCCAAAATGAAGTCACCACCAAAGAAGGCGATGCCGTTCCCATTATTGCCTTTGAACCGCACAATGCGACTGAACACGGTGAACCCTTCGGACATGTCTCCCAACACTGAGAGGAAGAACAAGAGGAAACCAGACCCTACGTCCACCATGCCGAAGGTTGGAAAGAAAATTCCAGGTAATATGGGAAATTTCAAACTTCTTGCCTATTCAGGTGGTTTTCTGCAGCGTGCCATCAATAGGGTTCTTCTCAGAAGGCTAGTTTCTGAATCAGTGGTCAGATCATCGATGCTCATAAGTTTATTCTTATTCTTCTTCAAGTTCCTCTCTAATTACTGAAAGTGTCTTATCAGGACCTAAATTGAATAAATCATTAACAGGGTTAGCAATTATTATTAATGCGGCAAGCTGTCATTACAACTTCGATGTGATTGGTAGGCTCAGATGAAATTTGTGCTTCAACTGTGGCCTCAACAGAGCAGTCTAAGTAAAATAAGTTACACAATATAATCTATACAGATAAATAAAATTGAAATGTCTGTTTGTAATTCCAAAATAACAGCTTTTCACTAAATGAAAGTATACACGATTGTGACACAAAAAAATCAAGTTTTAAAATTTTTCTCTGTCTGTCTGTTTGTTCCGCGTAATCTCTGAAACGGCTGGACGGATATTAACGGGACTTTTATTTATTAAAAATATTAGGGTTCCGCGACAATAAGGAAGAAACTAAACCTACGCGGGTGAAACCGCGGGGCACAGCTAGTTTAATTATAATTAATCTTTTCAGGGAAAAATCCGATGGCGGCTGAGTTGAACAACATTTTGCAACGAAGAAATGGTAAGGCAATTATTATATAAGCAAATGGTGGGTTTGAGCAGTCTTCTGCTACACAAGCAACGCAATGTCGAATCCCAGCAGCCTTTAGGTACTTTTTCGAAAACTTTAGTAACTACAGTAATTTCACCCCACATGATTATGGTGATGGAAAACATCGTGAGGAAACCTGCATTTGTCTGAGAAGTAATTCCAAGATGTATAGTGAAAAGACGTAGGTATGTCTAGTGCCTGAGACAGCAATGAACTCACCCTATGTCACATATAGGTGTGCAATATAGGTGTAGTTACAAAGCCTCAGCTTACCCCTTCGGGAACCCTTCTGGGATGGCGTGAGCATATACAATTCTTTATCTTTACTTGTTTTACATCCAGCTGGACAATCAATATTGAACCCACACGAAATGCTAAGCAAAACTCCGAGTACTGCATCCAACACCGCTCTACCTCCTAAACCTCTGGCTAAGAAGCCACAGGTCGTCAATAAACCACCAGTTATAACCAACACCAACGCTCCTAACAAATTACCTCTGAAACCTAAACGTAAGTAAATATTTATTTACTAGGGATCTCATACTCCCCCGGTGGGTCACGGTAAAGCATGTGAAGATATATCACGTGCACACACTTAGCAACCAGGAGAAACACCGTGGAGTTTAGTCAGTGCGAGTCCGAAATAAACCTTCCGCTGCCCCCGCGGCGGTTGGTGTATCCATAACGGATTCTCCACGTAGAAAAGGGATCTCATACACAGCTCATCAGTAAATTTTTATGCTCGAGTAGTTCCATTGTTTGATATATAAAGCGCTTCTGCATTATTCTGTAAGGTATGAGAGGGCCGCACGATCGAATGCCAGCGGGGCCTGTACGAATGAGATTTTCTATAAGCTTAAGCGCAGTAATTTTACACCACGTCTGAGAAATAATTCAAAGACGAATGTATAGTGCCTGAGACGACGATATATTGTATGTAAGTAAGTCAATAAAAAATATGTCTTTGTTCTACTTTAGCACCACCATCAACTGCTGCAGCGGTTTCAAAACAAGGTAACTTACCTAACCCACTATAATTATAATAATGCCCCTGTCTGTCTGTTACGATACATTCCTTTTGGCTCATTCTTGTAACGAGAATTAAGCATTTTAATTATTGATGATAGCCAAACATGGCAATGAGTTGCTCACTCTTCCATTGAAATGACACATGTAAAAAAAAACCGGGGAGTTTGTTTCGCCGTGTCTTCTCCTGACAGGCTTACTTTTGGAAACGGTAGTAAATTAACAACAAAAAAACTTAAGTTAGCGTAAGAGAAATGACGTTCAATAAGCGTTCCAAGTGTCCCTTATTTTGAATAAAACTTTTTGATTTGATTTGATTTAATATGATTTCCGAGATTGTTGCAAATTTAATGTATTTCCTCATACACTTTCTCCGGTTATGAGTGCCGGAAAGTCAACATTGATGGAAAATTTTAAATTTGCGTATGTCGTCATGTAATTATTTCTTTTATTTCAGCTCCGCCGTTAAAACCGAAACTCAATCCACCTATATCAGAAGTAAAAGGTAGCAACTGGATGTTTAATGATTAACAAAAATTCCTAGGCACCCTTATGAAAGTAGTTTATGTCTTTAACAATATAATAAATTGAATATAAGTAACAAATTGTGGGTGTCCTGTAAGTACACATTTGCCGAGACCATGAGTCACCTAATATGCAAGTTTGCGACACTGGCCGGATGGCGAATGGACCTACTGGGTAAGTCATATCCGAAACCAGAGAACTACAAGCTCTTCCCCATGGGCAGGATCTGCCGACTTGTTCAGGGAGTATTTTGAGGAGTCAAGTACTTGCCCTTATGGCAAGGGCACAAAAGATCCCAAGGGTCGACGCATTGACCCAAAATTGCGACAACCAAGATAAGATGTAAGAACCTAGATGCGGTTGACCTGTTTCATGACTCAGGTTCTTAGGTTACTTAGGGACTTAGGTTCAGCTGAATGAATATACTCCTAAATTATATTCTAAATATTGTTTTTGTTCTTTATTTCTAGCTTCTCCTGCACCTAAAAGAATACCACCACAACCCATTTTGAAAGGTAATTGAAACGTTTTTAACATTTTTATCCCTTTGCTCTAGAAAGAGAAGAGCTCTATTTATATTGGAGTAACTAGCTGGGCCCCGCGTAGATTTAGTTTCATCCTTATTGTCGCGGAACCCTTATATTTTTAATAAATATACGTAGCCTAAGTTACTCCTTGAAACATCAGCTGCCTGCCAGGGAAAGTCCCGTTAAAATCGGTCCAGCCGTTTCAGAGATTACCCGGAACAAACAGACAGACAGAGAATTTTAAAACTTTTTTTTTTGTGTCAGTAGCGTGTATACTTTCATATGCATTTAGTGAAAAGCTGTTTGTTTGGAATTACAAACAGACACTTCAATTTTATTTATCTGTATAGATATCTACCTGAGCAAATAATGATACATGAATAAAATTAAGCACTGGACGCCGTCTGTCTTCGTCGAGTCGTTGTACGTAGACGTCGAGTCTTTCGACGTAGATGTCGAGTCTTTCGACGGCAGATAGCTGATGTTTCAAGGAGTGTTTTAGGCTAATTTTATATAAAAAAAAATAACATGAAACTAAATCGCAGGGCACAGCTAGTTCTTTATATTTTCCTATTATTCTAACAAATCCCAAGCAATTAGGTGCCTAATTAGTTAAGAGTCTTAACAAATAAAAATACATTATTTATTTAATTAACAGTTAAGTACAGTGATAGCATTTTATACATTTTCAGGATTACCCCCGGCGCCAATACCTCAATTAATCCCACCTGCTCACCAAATACGAGGTAAGCAACCTTATTTTCTAGGTAATTTCACGGGTGACCCGCGGAACCCTAAAGTTATTTTATTAATAAAAGTAGCTTAAGATACTCCTTGTAACATTAGCTATATAGCCAGTGAAAATCCCGTTAAAATAGGTCCAGTCGTTTCGAGATTAGCCGGAACAAACAGACAGAAAACTAGGGTTGGTTTTTTTATGTGAGTACCGTATACCGTGAGTTATGAACAACAGCTGAAGGAACAAATCAGCGTCATGTCGTACAAGGAAGTCAAAGTGTTAGGACAATATAGAGGGTTGGCGATTGCTTCAACGACAAGAGCCTAGCTTTTAAATAAATGATGATGATGACCGTATATACTTTCACATGCATATTTTAGTGAAAAGCTGTTGGAATATTACAAACAAACATTTCAATTTTATTTATCGGTATAGGTATAGATTTTAGGGTAATCAGACAGAGGTGCACTTATAGAACACTCATATTTCGCTTCGCCAGTTTGCCCATGCAATAGGGGACGAGCCTATTACCAACCAGGCACTAATTCAGACTCTGGGATGTTACTCAATTGAAAAACCGAATTGCTGTAAACAAGGTGACGTCAGCTTGTTAAATGTTCCTTTTACAGTATCAACACACAACAATGAACCGAATTCATCCGACGAAGAGTGGACCTATGAAGAGTTGCCTGAAATTAATCTGAACAAACCAGCTCCAAGACCCAAAGGAAGCCAAGGTAGTCCTTATTGCCGCGTTATTCACTACTGTTTCTCAGTGTCGCACTCGCGTCGAGTGTCGGTTTTAAAGATACAAAATTGAACCTTATCCTCTATGTATTATGTATCAATTTCCCATGATTGAAACCTACGCTCGTCGTCGAGTTCGATGCTGAGAAACCTTAGTGAATAACGCGGCTGTAAGTATCCGGCGGTATACAATGTTTTTAGACGTAAATTTTCGGCACTATTTCATTATCATATTATCAGGGTATTTCACACCACGTGCTTTACGGCGAAGGAGAACTCGTGAGAAAACCTGCATTTATCCATAATTTTTATTTTTATTGAAAAAAGTATGTTGTGATGGTTTGGACATATCGAAAGGCGATTATGGTAAATTCGGAGCACTCGTAACCGAAGGTCGTGTATGAAGAGATGCATGAACGTGGATGAAGCGAAAATAGTATGTTAGGATCGCATGTGCCAATGTGGCAAATGGTGGTCTCTGCCTACCCCCATGGGATACAGGCGTGAGCATAATAAGTGTGTACCTATGTAATATGTTATCTTTAATCGATTGAGCAGAAATAAGCTTATAATTCCAAGATGGCGGATCATCCAAGATGGCGGACTAGTTATTTTTGGTCACTACCACGTCTACTACAGTACGGGTATCAAATGGAAGAGACTACTGAGGAGAAAAATAAAAAAAATTCCCTCTAAAAAATCTTATCTATCTAAATATATATAACTCAAAGGTCCACAGCCCAAACCACTCGACGGATCGGGCTGAAATTTGGCATTCAGGTAGATGTTATGACGTAGGCATCCGCTAAGAAAGGATTTTGAATAATTCTACCTCTAAGGGGATGAAATAGGGGATGAAAGTTTGTATGAAACTAAATTTACGCGGGTGAAACCGCGGGGCACAGCTAGTTACATATAATTTTTTCGATATACTTACTTAATTTTTAATTTGTATTTTTTAACAGCATTACCCGCTCCTATTCCACAAATTATTCCTCCTGCACATCAAATACCAGGTAAACATTTTGGGTTATTCATATTCATATATTTATTGCACTTATGTTAGTTGCAAAGATATTATATATATCTATACATATCTATACATCTATACAGATAAATAAAATTTAAGTGTCTGTTTGTAACTGCAAAATTACAGTTTTTCACTAAATGCATATGAAAGTATACACGGTAAAATCTGTCTGTCTTTTGTTTCGGGTAATCTCCGAAACAACTGGACGGATTTTGACGGGACTATCACTGACGGATAGCTAATGTTGCAAGGAGTAACTTAGGATACTTAGATTTTTTTAAAACATTAGGTATTCGCGGGCAACCATGAAATTAAAATCTGCGCAAGTGAAACCGCGGGGCACAGTTAGTTAGTACATAAAAATTCAAAATATTTTGTTTAATATAGCTTTTTATTTAACCCATGAGATTAAGTATACGCGGGTGAAACCTGGAGACACAGTTAGTAACTTTAAATTATTAAAAACTTTCAGAATCTTACGAAGATGAGATTTATAACGACCCAAACAATTCAGATGATGAGTGGACTTACGAAGAACTGCCTGAGATCAAGTTGAACAAGCCAGTGAATAGATGGAATAAGAAATAAGGTATTCTTTCTTTATTTACCGATCAATTCTTCTTTCTTCATCTACCTTTCTTTATTTACCGATCAATTCTACGAAAAAGTAGGTACTTAGTACTTACTTAGAAATTTCTTTTTTTTATTATTATTTGTTTTTTTTTCAGTGCCTGAAAATGTAAATGGGACCTAAATGAGCGTACAATGAAAAAATGAAAATGAAAAATATTTATTCAGTTTAGGCCCTGGTAAGGCACTTATGAATGTCGAGAATTTACCACCGGTTCGGAAACTAGCCTTCTGAAAAGAACCGGCAAGAAACAATATAAATCATATGAAATCATCATACAAAATCAAATTTGATAATAGGTATAAATATTCACAGCCTAATAATAAAAATGTATAACAATTCAATTTCACCCGTGACTCAGCGGAGCGGAGCTTGGTACTAGATCACAGAATCATGAGATCTCATGATTCTGTGTTCTAGTACCAAGGTCAGCTGTTTGCTGACTTTTCTGTACATGTATGAGATAAGATTGATAAGAAATGTATATATAAATACTTTACATTTTAAAAAATATCATGGCGTCAACAGACTCACATCTATACAGATAAATGAAATTGAAGTGTCTGTTTGTAATTCCAAAATAACAGGTTTTCACTAAATGCATATGAAAGTATACGCGATACTGACACTAAAAAACCAAGTTTTAATTTTTTTCTCTGTCTGTCTGTCTGTTTGTTCCGGGTAATCTCTGACACGGCTGGACGGATTTTAACGGGACCTTCACTGGTAGGTAGCTGATGTTTCAAGGAGTAACTTAGGCCGCTTTTATTTATTAAAAATATTAGGGGTCCGCGACATTAAGGATGAAACGAAATCTGCGCGTATGAAACCGCGGGGCACAGCTAGTTGTTGAATAAATTAGTATTAATATAGTTTTTTTTAATAGATGCTTAAATAAAATTCTAGAAATGTAATAAGCATTTTTTATTTAAATGCATTTATTTTATGTTAATAATTGAGGCCTATAAAATCAAAGGCAGCTAAACGCCATAATATCTATTTCACTTTGTACTCAAAAATACAGGAAGCTTTATTAATAAAAACTCAGATTATTTCTAATATTCACATTCTTTACAAATCTGTCTTAAAATATAGAATATTGTAGCTACCTGAACAAAGTAATCGATTTTTGTAGCTTACTGATTATTTGACAGACTTGGATTTAGCTGCCTCTGATTTTATAGGCCTCAATTGTGGCCGTATAAGAGCCGGAGTGGCCTTGGGATTTAGGCAGTTGCCTGCTACGCAAGATCGAAACCCAACAGGGCCTGTACCAATGAGTTTTTCTAACAAACTTATGTACAGTGATTTCACACCACGTGTGAAGGAAAACATCGTGAGGAAACCTGCTTAAGTCTGAGAAGTAATTCAAAGACGTATGTATAGTGCCTGAGACGGCGATAGACTCACCATCTGTCACATTGGCACTTAATGTTCGGTGAAAAGTGGATGTTGTTATTACAACACCTCTGCCTACCCCTTCGGGGAATACAGGCGTGGGAAAATGTATGTATATGTTAAATTATGGAATAATGTATATAATCATGCAAATAAAAAATACCTAAGAAATTTTCACAATTATGTTATTAATAAAAATAAATAAGGTGCCTTACACACACTCACTGCTGAAATTTCGTCTTGTTCGTAAATTCCCTAACATTTTTACGCGCAGGGGCCCAACCATGAGCTCTTATTGCAATGATAATTCAGTTGTGCGACAGTGACAGATGTATGCACGTCACATACATCTGTCTCATAAATGAGTGAAACTATCATGGCAATAAGAGCTCATGGTAAGGCCCCAGGAAGTAATGAGATGTATGAATGCGGATGAAGCGTGAATTACTCCTTGGACAAATGCAGGTTTCCTCACGATGTTTCCAATTAAATGTCAATAAGAGCTCATGGTAAGGCCCCAGATGTCGTTAGCAGTGAATGCGTTAAACAGTAAATAAAATACAGTCGTGTTGAAAACTGTTTTAATTTTTCACTTTTAATCTTCATCAGTAATAGGAATAGTTTTAGTTTCTTTAATAATTTCATCAATCCTATGCAAGTCCTTGAGGGAGACCTCCCCGCTGCCTCTCTCGACTGGTGCAGGCTGGGAGGGGTCTGGTTTCCAACCCAGGAAGTTTATTATCTCAAATGTCGCTGGAACTCCTCTGGACTTCTGTTCTGGGACTTCCTGGAAGAGAATTTTGTTTGTAATGTTATCTATATCTATACAGATAAATAAAATTGAAGTGTCTGTTTGTAATGCCAAAATACTAAATGCTTTTCACTAAATGCATATGAAAGTACCCTGTGCTCCGCGGCTTCACCCGCGTTGATTTAGTTTCATCCTTATGGTCGCGGTAATATTTTTAATAAATAAAAGGTAGCCTATGTCCTTTCTCAGGGTCTAAAGATTGTCTGTGCCATTTCATCAAAATCGGTTGAGAGGTTTAAGCGGGAAAGCGTAACAGACAGACAGAGTTACTTTCGTATTTATAATATTAGTAAGGATATACGGTACCGACATAAAAAAATTATGCTTAAATAAGTTTTTTTTTTAATTATCCTGATGTGTCTTACTACTGGCCAAAGGCCCTTCCCTCCCTTCCTTCTTTCCTTCCCTCTTTCCATCCCTTCCGATCCCTGCCAAATACAGCATCAAACTTGGTGTCAAACACCAATATCAAAAGTATGTAATATATTTCACATAATTTTATTTATCTCTTTTTGAAGGCGGTATTTCTTTATTTGTAAAAAATTTTTTTGTCCAATGCGTCGCAGGACTTTTTTGTGAAATTAAAACTCACTTTGCCATACATTTCGTCGTAAATATCAGCAGCTGCGAACAGAGTGCCTAGTGCGAGTTTTCTTAAAATCGCCGTCACAAGTCACCGCGTCAAAGTTAACGCAGATTGTGGCAGTGGCAGTGAAAAACTCTCACTAGGCACTCTAAACGCACACTCCCTCTCAGACTACCTAGGGACGTGCAAAGATACGAAATTGAACCTTATCCTCTACGTATTATGTTCCAACGCTCGTCGTCTCTGAAACCTTATTCAATAATGCAGCAGGGCTGGCCCAAAGTGAATGAATAATTTCTTTAACTCACTTTGCCATACATTTCGTCGTAAATAGCAGCAGCTGCGAACTGCACGTCCTTGGGAAGTGTGAGAGGGAGAGGAGTGGGAGGGAGTGTGAGTTTAAAGATACGAAATTGAAGTGCACAAGTGTGTGCGCAAACACAGGTGCACTGTTTATTGGCTCACTCTCATATATATCTTCTCAGAAGGCTAGTTTCCGAACCGGTGGTAAATTCTCGACTTTCATAAGTGCCTTACCAGGGCCTAAACTGAATAAATATTTTTCATTTTCATTTTCATTTTCATTTTCATTGGGATGGGAGGCAATCAAACACGGGTGCACTGTTTATGGTCTTGGTGGGATGGGAGGCAATCCCACACGACCGGAGAGAGATCACGCGTAGGACCAACGGTGCAACGTGCTCCGACCCACGGGGGTGGAAACACCGCCAACTTCGAACCTCCGGGCATTTTATTGTGAATTTCTTGACAAAAAACCTAATAATATCTCATTTTGACCCAGGATCTCGCGATCGGCAGGCGAACCCACTAACCACTAGATCACCTTGGCAGTTATTTCTTGTTTAAAACTCACCTTGCCATACATTTCGTCGTAAATAGCAGCAGCAGCAAACTGAACGTCCCTGGGAAGTGTGAGAGGTCTGTTGAAGGCTGCGTTGCTCTCGCCCAAAGCGCGCACATCGTGCATCACATGCCACGCACTAGGATACCATATAGTCATACTGTCCACGTCCACTGTTTGAAGAGTGAACCCGCTCCTATATACAGTGAGAATCGATATTTAACCTCTTATTATAACCTAAAAATTTATCTATACATCTATACAGATAAATAAAATTGAAGTGTCTGTTTGTAATTCCAAAATTACAGCTTTTCACTAAATGCATATGAGAGTCTACATGCTACTGACACAAAAAAAACCAAGATTTAAATTTTTTCTCTGTCTGTCAGTTTGTTCCGGGTATTATCTGAAACGGCTGGACGGAGTTTAACGGGACTTTTACTGGTAGTTAGCTGATGTTTCAAGGAGTAACCTAGGCTACTTTTATTTATTAAAAATATTAGGGTTCCGCGACTATAAGCATGAAACTAAATCTACGCGGGTGAAACCGCAGGGTGCAGTTAGTATAAAATAAGAGCCGTGGTGGCTTCCGCGATAGAGCAGTCGCGTGCTACGCAAGCGACGCAAGTTCGAATCCCAGCGGGGCCTGATTTTATGACGGCGGTTTTATTTTCTATATATTTTTTTTATTTATATGTATAGATGAATAGTGTCATATTATGAACTCACGCAGTAAGTAGCCCCCCAATGTCCCTGACTCTGGTGAATGGGGAGACACGGGGAGACATGCCTCCACACCGCTCCGTCTCCGCCAGTTGCAACGACTGCCGTAACTCCATCAGTGTGTCACCGCCGAACACACACGCCATGAATACCTTGAAACAATAAAATAATATCTATAGGGTGTAGGCATTTCAGGGCCACATTTTAGCAAAGATACGGTGGTACATCTATACATCTATACAGATAAATAAATGAAATGAAAATGAAAATGATTTATTCAGTTTAGGCCCTGGTAAGGCACTTATGAATGTCGAGGAATTTACCACCGGTTCGGAAACTAGCCTTCTGAGAAGAACCGGCAAGAAACTCAGCTGGCATCATGTACATTTCATAAATAAAAAATTTACAAAATTCATAAAATTGAAGTGTCTGTTTGTAACTGCAAAATAACAGTTTTTCACTAAATGCATATGAAAGTATACACGATACTGACATAGAAAAACCAATTAGTAAAAATTTCTGTCTATCTGTCCGTCTGTCGGTCTGTCTGTCTGTTTGTTCCGGGTAATCTCCGAAACGGCTGGACGTATTTTTACGGGACTTTCACTGACGGATAGCGAATGTTACAAAATCATTAGGGATCCGCGGGCAACCGCGAAATTTAAATCTACGCGGGTGAAACCGCGGGGCACAGCTAGTATCAATTTAAAGGAGTGTGTATTGTACATGGGTGAATCAACTTTTTTACCCACACCAAGAATGTCTATGGAGTTACCGCTAATGTAACTCAGTATACAGGTAACTCCGCAGACAATCAGCGTATTTTACCATAAATTTTCACGGAAATTATCCATTTTCGAGAAGTTTATCAAGTTTCCCGCTGTGCCTAATAATCATAGATACTATAGCTATACAAATTATCTGCGTACATATAACCAAATGGAGTATTTAAATAAGAAACGGCCGGGGACAGCAAAGTGTGGGTAAAATAGTTGATTCACCCACATTCCAAAAATCGATAATTCGTAGTGTCGTTATTTAATAGCTTATATTCTCGATGAGTTCCCTACCCACTCGCAAAATTGATCTCTGTATATATATATTTTTCAGCGGGAACATATAAAAAATGTGGACTGTAAAAAAATATCTATATAGGGTGTAGCCTTTTTGGCGCGCTTTTTTGGCACAGCACTTTAAAAAAAAAAGAAAGAAAATTTTAAGAAATAAAAAAATAATCCTAATAGTAAGTTATTACAGTCAATGGATGCAATAGGTCCAAAATTTGTCAAATCTTACCCCATCAGGCTGCAAGCACTTCATGATTCGGTCAAAGCAGCCAGGCAGGTCATTAACCCAGTGCAGCGACAAAGAGGACACCAGCAAGTCTATACTGTTGTCTGGGAACTGTAATAGAGAATTATTTTGGTTAAAATCTGTACAGGAGGGTTACTCATATTCAACAATATACAATGTTTCCGCAAAGTTCATTAAGTTGCTACTAAGATTTTTATCTTTACAGATAAATAAAACTGTGTCTGTTGTTATGCCAAATTAACAGCTATTCACTAAATGCATACAAAATATTATGGTACATACTTAAACGGCTTGATCGATTTTGATGGAACGTAAACAAGAAACCTACATTCTGGTTCATTTAACATTTACATACATACACACGCCTGTATTTCCTGAAGGGCTAGGCAGAGGTGTTGTAATAACAACACCCACTTATCACACAAAATGATAAGACAGATGACATGACAGGTGACAGATGGTGAGTCTATTGCTATACAGGCACTAGACATACGTCTTTGAATTATGCCTCAGATATATACAATTTTCCTTACGGATATATTCCTTAACTGTTAATCACGTGGGGTGAAATCACGCGGAACACTTATTGGACGTCATTTCTCTTACGCTAACTTAGATTAATTTACTACCGTTTCCAAAAGTAAGCCTGTCAGGAGAAGAAACGGCGAAACAAACTCCCCGGCTTTCTTTATACTCATTGGGAAAATCCCTGCTGGGATTCGAGCTTACGTCACTTGCAAAGCAGGCAAATCAAACCCTACGGCCACCACAGCATATTAACGTATTCGTTTACCAATTCTGTGTTTACAACTTACATCAATACTCTCCTCATCCATAATAATCTTTTCCACAGCCACTCCGTCGCCGACAATGGCTTTGTCCAAATGTGTCTGTGAAGTGTCACAGAGGGTCACCTTTTCAACACTGTCCGGCATGAAGTGTCTGGATACATAACCGCGGCACGCTCCTGGAATGGAATTTAACAGAATAACACATTTTGTTGCTTTAAAACAAATAGCATGTGTTTACCCTACTTTGCACATAGGGGGATTATGGTTATCTATACAGATATATAAATTTGAAGTGTCTATTTGTAATTCCAGATTCAAATAGGTTTTCACTAAATGTATATGAAAGTATAATATACTAGCGGACGTCACACAGGATCAAAAGTATCCTATATGTTGACCAGGGATATAAGTTACCACCATGTTCATTTCAATCATTCATTCATTTAAATTGGTCCAGTTGTTTCAGAGATTAGTCCGCACAAACAGACACAAACAGAGAAACAAAAAAAATCTAATTACTTAGTACTATTTCACTTGACACTGACACGGTTTTGATAATTTTTTCATTGCACAGAAATTCAACCACTAAAGTTTTATTATATTACTAGCTGTGCCCCGCAGTTTCACCTGCGTAAATTTAGTTTCATCCTTATTGTCGCGGAGCCCTACTATTTTTAATCAATAAAAGTAGCCTAAGTTACTCCTTGAAACATCATCTACCTACCAGTGAAAATCCCGTTAAAATCCGTTTAGTCATTTCAGAGATTACCCGGAACAAAAAGACAGACAAAAATTTAAAACTTGGTTTTTTAGTGTCAGTATTGTTCATACTTTCATAAGCATTTAGTGAAAAGCTGTAAATTTGGAATTACAAATAGACACTTCAATTTATTTATCTGTATAGATGTATACATGTTAGATAATATAGGTATATTCACAGGGTATTAAGTGAACCTTTAAATGATAAGTATAGCTAAGCTACTAAATGAAGCAAAAGATCTACTTACCAAGCTCTACAGCATTTTTGAACGTTCTTTTTATATCAAAAATTCTGTCAGCAGTTCGCCAACCCACCTCTTCTTTGATATATTCGGATAAATGGTAATCTTCTCTCAAAGCCGACCGTTCTCTCTGTAATAACTTCGCTTTTCTATCAAATATATTCATAGTACGATACACTGAACTAGCGGTTTTTTGTTTTGTAGCTTTCGAACTGTTACTTCGAGAGAAAATTTGGTTATTACGTAAATATTTTACGTCGTTTATAAGCTTCTTTAAAAGGCAAACGCTTGATGGGTAGTAGAAGAGCTTTGTTTGAGACATAATTTAGTGAAAATTATTCGCTTTGCATGAGTTTGAACTATATATATTTAATTATTTTGGTTTCTCCGTTAGCACTTCAGAAAAATTGAGGTTATGTTTATTTATTTCTGTAGCACTTTTTTAAGACTTTGACATTGACTAACTGTCAAATTTAGGATTGAATTGAACGTGACAGCATCGATGCTTTAAATATCGATCTTAGAATCTTGAAAAGCAATGTACTATGATATTTTTGTGCAAATCAGTTTTCTTTTAATTTAATTGATTTTACACCATGACCTTTTTGGTGAAGAAACCCTGCAGATGTCTGAGAAATAATTCAATTTTGCCTAAGATGGCAACGGACTCATCAGTCACGTTGTCACTTAATCTTCTTGGATGAAAAGTAAGCACTGTTGTAATAACACCTCTGCTTCCCTTCTGAGGTGCTGTGATATTCATATCTTTATCGGAGATATACGTAGTTAATGAGCAACACTAAAATATTGTACCTTCGTTTAGAAACTGCATATAATGTGCTTAAATTTTCTGCCTAGGTGTGCTCTGGATAATGGATACAAAGATTCGACATTCGCTTCCAAAGCATCCTTCGGTATTGTAGGGAAAGCACTCTATTTATTTCTAAATAGTTTTTAAATTAATTATGATTGTAAAAATCATAGTTCAAAACAATAGTTATCTACGTTTCAGAACGAAGTTAAGTAAAACTGGAACAACAGTGAGTGAGTGTCAGTCATCTGTCAATAAAACAGCTGTGAATTGTATAATTTCAGATTTCAGGATTTCTCCTAATTTAATAATAAATTGTACGTCTGCTATTTCATCACAAAATTAGTGTAGGTTCGAAGTACTTAGAACAGATAAACGTAAGTAGACAGATTTTCTGCAGCTCTCGTAAATTAAATTTATTTACGTTTACATCATAACCTATTAGGTTATCTCTTCAACCGGCAAGATATGAGTTTCTTGCCGGTTCTTCTCAGAAGGCTAGTTTCCGAACCGGTGGTAAATACTTCGACATTCATAAGTGCCTTACCAGGGCCTAAACTGAATAAATCATTTTCATTTTCATATCTTAAAATTGTCCGCTATACGCGGTTGAATATCATTTGACTTTCTACAAAGGTAGGAGGGAATATAGCAAAGTGTATTCCTTATGGGAACTGGGGAGCCAAATAGTATGATAGTTTTTAGCAAAATAAATTTAGATTTTTTGTACGATGAAATTTAATGTCAAAGAAGTTCTTAATCTTAGCTGTTTCAAACAAGGGCTGTAATTATTAAATGTCCATCCGTGTTGAAAGAAATCTATATATACACATTTCAGCTAACTGTTCGGGGGCTCGATCATGAAAAGATAACAGACAAACTGAGTGACATTTTCACATTGATTATATTAGTGCCTACAGATACACATTGCGCCGACCCCAAATAACATGGGAAAAGGGCAGGAAGATGATGAGTGCCTACAGATAAAAAAGTGTTTAGATGCTGATGCATCTCGCTAAACGGGGCCCATGTATAACATTTCAGAGTATGCTTAAAGTTTATACTTATAGATCTGTAATTTCCTAAGTCCTTATTCAATTTTATTCAATTTATTCTTTGCCCAATTGTAACTTCTTGATATTACTCATCAAATGTAACATTATCCTCATGCAGTGATTTCACAACATCTGCTTTACAGTGAAGGAAAAACATCATTAGGAAATCTGCATAACATGTCTGAGAAGTCATTCGAAGACATATGTATAGTGCCTATGACAGCAATAGACTCACCATCTGTCACATTGGTATTTAATCATCTTTGTTGAGAAGTGTGTGTTGTTATTACAACACCACTGCCTACCCCTTCGGGAATACAGGCGTGAGCATAATGTACATTATCCTCTTCCAGATGTGGCCGATCCTCATGCAGTTCCTACGCAGCAATGCTCCGTACCTGACATTGCCAGTGGCAGCAGTGGTCGGTGTCATCGGCTACAACCTTGAAAGTCTCCTGTCAGACCGATATACACCTTATAACAGTATGTATTAGAAACATTTCACACTGAAGAGCCGTGGTGGACTTGGGGTTAGAGCAGTCACCTGCTACGCAAGTTCGAATCCCAGCGGGGCCTGTACCAATGAGTTTTTCTAAAAAACTTATGTACAGTGATTTCACACCATGTGATGTGAGCATATGTATGTATGTACATTTGTTTTTGGAAATAAAAATAAAAATGTTTTATTCAGTTTAGGCCGTGGTAAGGCACTTATGAATGTCGAAGAAGTGACCACTGGTTCGGAAATTAGGCTTCTGAGAAGAACCAGCACGAAACTCAGCTGACATCATGTACATTTCATTACATCTATACAGATAAATAAAATTGAAGTGTCTGTTTGTAGTTCCAAAATAACAGCTTTTCACTAAATGCATATGAAAGCGTGTATACTACACGCTATTGACACTAAAAAACCAAGTTTTAAAATTTTTCTCTGTCTGTCTGTCAGTCTGTTTGGTCCGTGTAATCTCTGAAACGGCTGGACCGATGTTAACGGGACTTTCACTGGTAGGTAGCTGATGTTTCAAGGAGTAACATAGGCTACTTTTATTTATCAAAAATATTAGGGTTCCGCGACAATAAGGATGAAACTAAATCTACGCGGGTGAAACCGCAGGGTACAGCTAGTAGTAAATAATGATTAAATACAATAAAATTAATATAGTGCTGAAACATCCTTTAGAAAAAAAGCCTATTAAATTGTAGAAACACACAGAAAATGTAAATGTTAATAAAACATTTTAATTTTTTAGAACCAGTCCAGGATCAGCGATTTGATCGGCTAGCTGAAGAAAATATTCTCAAAGACCCGACAGATGTGAAGAAGCTGAAGTACCATGAGAATGTACTCGGGAGGAATTTATCCCCATCCTTACAGGAGAAAGTATAAGTGCAGCATGTAAAGAACTCAGTCACCTGCTTCATGTAAACTCAGGCTTATTACAAAACATAGACAAAAATGTGAACTATGTGAAGAACTTAAGTGCCTAGTGCGAGTTTTCTTAAAATCCCCGTCACTAGACGCGTTGACGTAAAAGCAGATTTGTATAGGATCAAAGTAGTGCTCTCTAAAGGCCTACAGATGGCGCTGTTTCGATTCTATACAAATCAGCGTTTACGTCAACACGGTGACTTGTGACGGCGGAGTGAAACACCCATACTGGGGGCCATAGTGCGAGTTTTTCACTTTCACGCATATTTGTATGGGATCGGAACAGCGCCTCTGTCGGCCTAAACATGACACTATTGTGAGTTCATACAAATCTGCGTTTATGTCGACGCGATGACGTGATGGCGATTTTAAGAAAACTCGCACTAGGCACTCTGGGCCCTCAGTAATCAGATGCCAGATGAAGTAGCCAAGTTCTGGGCTACAACAATTTAAACTGTCTGTCTGTAAGAAGAAGAAGTAACCAGATTATTGTAAATTCAAACTCCTTATAACAAAACATAGAGTAAGACTAGCTGTGCCCCGCGGTTTCACCCGCGTTGATTTAGTTTCATGCTTCATGTCGCGGAATCCTAATATTTTTCATTAATAAAAGTAGCCTAAGTTACTCCTTGCAACATCAGCGAACTGCCAGTGAAAGTCCTGCTAAAATCGGTCCAGCCGTTTCAGAGATTACCCGGAACAAACAGACAGACAGACAGACAGAGAAAAATTTTAAAACTTGGTTTTTCAGTGTCAGTAGCGTGTATACTTTCATATGCATTTAGTGAAAAGCTGTAATTTTGGAATTACAAACAGACACTCCAATTTTATTTATCTGTATAGATAATCCTTGCTTCAAAGTAGTTTCATCTCTTTTTGTGAAGGCATGGATATAGCTTTGATCAAGATCTTCCTTTCCTTTTTTTTGATGCGAGTGTCATGACTGGAGAACACCGGCTCCAAAACTGGTCTAGTTGGTAACTAGGATTTAGAGTTTAAAGGCAAAAAATGTTGGCAGAGCTAAATATAAAAATGAATAAAAAAATCCCTTAACTTTTTTGATGAAATTTAAAAAAAAAATGTGAACACAAAAATCTACGAAGGATTTTTAATTTAATATGTAGGTACCACCTACGCCGACGACCTGTGCCTAATAAGTTCGTCTAATAAGTCTAAGCCCTGTATATACATATACTGCAATGCGCTCGAAAACTCTTATTGCGCGATTTAGGTTCTCGTGTATTTGTACTCAAACTTCGTATTTGTTAGCGAGTAGCGCCATCTATGTAGCGAGTGGTGAAGCGCTGTTACAAATCCATGTTTTCTAATAAAGGGGTTATGGAAATACTTTAAATTATAATTCTTACCACCAGGGATATGGAAGTTCCTTATACTGGATTTTTTTAATATTTTTCGTAAATTTGCTCCAACTCAGCTAACATTGTAATAGTATGGCTATTTTAATAGTGTTGTTAGGTACATAACAAAATAAGGGACACATACACCTAGTCAAAATGTTTTTTTTATCATACGTTGATTGCACTTCTGACCGTCTATAGAACTACTCGGAACTAGTTCGGGAAAAAATTCCGAGTAGCTCCAGGATGGGATTCTTTCGAACATCGATCCTCTTGGATAAACGATTTAATTTATAAAATTATAGTATTGTCTTGTATGGTACAAGTCTAGCTAGCGCTCTTTGCAGAAAACTCAACCCCTATTAAACCATCTTAGTTCAGGAATTAATTTCTTAGTGAATACACCCTTCAAATTGTACGTCCCAGCGGTTTGTCACATATGAACTTGTGTGTCACAGAGATAACGGTATATGAAGCCGAAATTAGCCGCTTGTCTCTTCTGAAATCGAAGCCTTCTGAGAAGAACCGGCAGGAAACTCGGCTGGCATCATGTACATTTCATTACGTAGTAAACAATGATAATTACAAAAAAAACATATAAAATTAATCACTATAGTGAATAATTTTATTAACATGTGCAATATTAATGCATCGTCGAATACATTACTTTGCATAATGATAGGATCTTCTGTATATTTTTGTTTCATTTCTTTACCTATGTAATTATTCTGAAATTAGTTAGATTTGGTAAATATAATAGAAAAATGCATTTTTTGTTACTTAAAAATTCAATTTAGATTCAACAATTAGAATTTGTAAATAGATAGTTAGGTTTCTAAATATATAAATTATATTTTAGTCGTGTTTTTATTTGCGTTCATTACCTAATGATCCATTTCAGAGGTCAAGAAACGACGCTGTTGATATAAATATCTATACATCTATATCAGGTATCTATATCTCTACAGATAAACAAAATTTAAGTGTCTGTCTGTAATTCCAAAATTACAGCTTTTCACTAAATGCATATGAAACGAAAAAAATACGATAATGACATAGAAAAAACAATTAAAAAATATTCTCAGTCTGTCTGTTTGTCACGGAAAATCTCCGAAACGGCTGGACTGATTTTAACGGGAATTTCACTGGCAGATAGCTGTTACAAGGAGTAAATTAAGTAACTTATTTTTTTTTAATTGGGTGCCGCTGGCCTTCCATGAAATTAAGTCCACGCGGGTGAAACCACGGAGCACAGTTAGTTTGTAAATACGAATGTGAATGGGCCTTTACACAACACTACCATAGTATACAATAATTTCTCTACAAGTAGTATGGTAACTAAGATCATATCGTTGAAAATGGCACACCCACCACACAGATGCGTGGCGAGTTGCTATCATTAACTTTAAAGGCGCATGGTTGTCTGCGTAAAGGTAACTTTATATATGATGCTGTAATGTTTATTAATGAATCATAAAATCTATGTCTCAAAAAGTTTTTGGTTTGAATTTTCTCATCCCTACTAATATTATAAATGCGAAAGTAACTCTGTCTGTCTGTAACGCTTTCCCGCTTAAACCTCTCAACCGATTTTGATTAAATTTGGCACAGACAATCTTTAAACCCTGAGAAAGGACATAGGCTACCTTTTATTTATTAAAAATATTAGGTTTCCGCGACCATTAGGATGAAACTAAATCTTCGCGGGTGAAACCGCGGGCCACATATAATAAAGGGAAACCAAGAGAAATTGATCTAATAAGTTTCCACGTTTGTAACAGCTAACCATTAATTACTAAACTCAGCATAGCTTATTTTATGAGACTGAAGAAGTAAGTATATGTAAGGATTGCAGTACTTAGCGAGAGGTGGCCTATGCCTACCCCCATGGGATACAGGCAGGAGCATTTTATATATGTATGTATGTAAGAGGAGCTCGTGGCACAATTGCATATACTTCGATAAGTGAAGTTAAGGAAGCATTACCGAAGCCGTATAAAAATCAGGTGATCTGCCACAAGGCCAGGGAGATGATGATATGGTACACGAAGTACCAGGCGCACATAACGGACAAGGAGTTAATAAGTTGATTGCGACTAACATGGAGCCACATCGGGTTGAATCAAGTGCCGACCCCAACAATGTATGGGATAAGGCCAGGGAGATGATGATATGGTACACGAAGTACCAGGCGCACATAACGGACAAGGAGTTAATAAGTTGATTGCGACTAACATGGAGCCACATCGGGTTGAATCAAGTGCCGACCCCAACAATGTATGGGATAAGGCCAGGGAGATGATGATATGGTACACGAAGTACCAGGCGCACATAACGGACAAGGAGTTAATAAGTTGATTGCGACTAACATGGAGCCACATCGGGTTGAATCAAGTGCCGACCCCAACAATGTATGGGATAAGGCCAGGGAGATGATGATATAGTACATGAAGTACCAGGCGCACATAACGGACAAAGAGTTAATAAGTTGATTGCGAACAATACCCAAATATTATCAAATATGATTAAGTGCCAACGTGACAGAGGATAAGTCCATCGTCGTCTCAGCCTCTATCCTAAATACGTCTTTGAGTTACAAGAATACACGTCGACGCGGTGACTTGTGACGGCGATTTTAAGAAAACTCGCACTGGGCCCTCTGGTCGTCGGTCCACCTCATTGGGGCCTACCCACACTGCGCCTGCCGGAACGCGATTGCCACTCAAGGACCTTTAGGCCCCATCGGCTATCGGTTCTACGAGCGATGTTTTGTACCGCAGACTCGCATTTTTGTGTTTGAAGAATAAGTTTTCTTTATTTCACTTTTCTTTCTAGATGGTGCTGTGTTACTTAATTAATGTCATAGCATCCAACTCCCTTATTAAAAATCATAGTTTAAACCAAGACTAGTGTTACCGCGACTTTTGTCTTACTTAATCCGGTCTAGACCGAACTCGGACTAAGCTATATCAATCTCTTTTGAATTCCATATCACAAAAAGAGACGAATCTTAATCTATTTTTTGTAATAAAGGAGTAATAATAACAATGAAATGAAAATGATTTATTCAGTTTAGGCCCTGGTAAGACACTTTATAATTTCAGCAGACAGACGCCCACTGCTGGGCAGAGGCCTCCCCAACTTTCCACTGGTTCAGAAACTATCTTTCTGAGAAGAACCGGCAAGAAACTCAATCAGTGTGTTTTTTACAATATGAAGTTGGTAGGGAGGAGTTCCACTGCCAAAAGGGTGAGATCCAAGGGCTTCGAGCCGAGCTTAAATTTTAAAACTAAGCAACACAGCTAAGGGCGTCCAGGTGCGGGGCTCGGACCTCGGCTTAGGGCTTTGCTGGGGCAGCTAGGAGCTGGATCTGAGTGGTATATGTGATGCTCTCCAGAGCTAATTAATTAATATTCGGTTTCCTTTATTATAGTTTTTATTTATTATTGATCAAACAAGTTATTCACTACTACATATTTAGTAGGTGGCGTCCATCTTCTGTGTACTTCCCGCCATCCACACTCATACCATAGACTATGGCATAGACATTACATTACAGTATATTCCTAGAAAACGTAATCATTGCGTGTTCTAACAGACGTGTGGCGACATCTTCCGGGGAAATAAGTCTGTCTGTCCATTACCTTCACAACCAAATTACGGACACGAATTTGCTAAAATTTTGAATAAAGATGAACATTTTAATGATGAATTGATACTGACGAAGTAAGTAAAAGAATAACTTAAGTAAAGTACTGGTGCCGTCAGGAGTTCTGAGCGCTGTCCTTGAATGCGCAGTTGTCATTTTATGAGTTTGTCTCTGTCTGTCTGTATGGCACGACGGAAATAAATTACATACCTGAATGTAGGTAGGGCTAACATTGTGTCTCATCCTTTTCTTAACTTCCAAGTAACTCTGTACTCCTACCACGAGTTTGCTACCGTTTTCCTAATCTACACTCGCTAGCGTCTCCGACAATATTTGTATGACATATTTTAGTTCTTCACGTCACCGCTCGAAGGCGCTGCACGATGTCTAATTCAAAGGATACTAACATATTATCTGCATTTGCGGTTGAAACTCTGGGTCCTTGGGGTCTGGATTCTCATCAACTTTTAAAAGAGGTTGCACGTCGTCTGGTAGAAGCCTCTCATGACAAGAAAGCTGGGGATTTTCTCGCTCAGAGAATCAGCATTGCTATTCAACCTGGCAATGCTGCCAGCCTTCTTGGCACGATCCCGAGAGACACCGATTAGGGTCAAGTTTTCTACTTATAATTAGTTCTAAGTACAATATAAATAAGTTTAAGAGGTAGCCACTTTATACTTAGCTCTTAATGAATAGTAGGTACACTCACTGTACTAGAAATTGTAGAGTTAAGGGCAGAATAAAAAGGGTATATCGTAGGTAGTTTCAAATATCGTAGATTAGACAACACTTTATTACATAGAAACCAAAAAATAAAAGTTAAGTGTACAAAACAGGGTCTTTTCGCTACATCAATCTCTCCCAGACAACCAAAATAAGAGGAAGACAATAAGAGCTTATTTTTTTTAAATAAATAATTTTAAAAAAAGCGTATGACGTTTGGTATGTGAAAGAATTCCGTGATTGTACATGTCTGTTAGCTAGACCAGACGATCGGGCGGCACTCCCCGCGCATGCGCGCTCAAGCATCCAGCTATCCCAGTCAGAAGCAAAATGGCTACGCACTGACGCGGCTTCGAATTGATTTTCTTCCATACACTCGATTTAAAACACCGTTACCAATTAATAACCAAGTCTCACAGTGTTTCTACTCTAATTAAACGTATCAGTTCAAGCCAGCTCGCCGCGTTAAAAATATAACACTCAAATCATAACCTGTGTCAAGTGCCGCTTCTCTCAATAATTCGTCGGGTTTTCTACAATAATTATTGTTCTCAGCCACAAAACGTTGCGTTGACAAATGATTTACAGACTTATGACTTATGTGGTTTTCGGTTGGACTATGATATAACCGGGAGGGGAAACATCTGCAACCGTAAGTATTCTATGCAGTGTTACATATCATTCTTACAGCCTAGGTTAACACGGTTTGTGTGACCTAATAATCTAGGTCTTAATGCAGTTAGTAACAGTGACGCCTGTTGTAGGTATGCATACTTTTTACACCTAGCCTCATTTTAGAATTACCTTGAACTGAAAAAAAAAGCGAGAAAAAAAGAATTTAAAAAAAGATGTGACATTATTTTCATTACGCGACGTTTAAATGTGGAATGTGCATATGACATAACGTTTGTAATAGATCAAGTTTTGCGAGATGTGGGTTTCCCTGGTTTTTAGGAGTCCTGTTTTTGTCCCACTCTCTCTCGTATGCCTTCTCTTTCCACAGTTCCTGAATGGGTGTTAAGCATGCGCTCTCGACTTTCTGGGCTCGCGGTAGATACGGGTTCCTGTGATTTTCCTTCACTGTTCTTGTAACCTAATTGTTATTCAATTATACTTGTCAAAATCGAAATCATTCTAGTTATTTTTAACAATTGTTTCCAAAGGGAAAGCCGGAACACTCATTGAACGTAATTGTTACAGTTCCGTAACCAAAGGGTAAAAAAATGGGACCCTATTATTAAGACTTCGATGTCCATCTGTCACCAGGCTGTATCTCATGAACCGTGGTAGTTAGACCGTTGACATTTTCACAGATAATGTATTTTTGGTTAAGGCATAACAAGAGATACCAAAAAAGGAATAAAATTAATATTTAAGTGGGCTCCCATACAATTAACGTAATTTTTCTCGTTTTTAAGGATAATGTTACGTACTTTAGATTAATTATGCAGTTACATAGTACATACTATAACTTCAAATATGCTCACGTCTGTATTCCCCGAAGGGGTAAGCAGAGGTGTTGTAATAACAACACTGCTATATATTAAATAAAATAAGAATATTAGGCGTAACTCTTGGTTTATTACACCTCTGACAAAACTCACATGTCACTCGTGACATATTCTTGGTTTATTACATCTCTGACAAAACTCACATGTCACTCGTGACAGCACCGCACAATGGCCAGATATATATTAAACACACACTTTTCACACAAGATGATTAAGTGCCAACGTGACAGTGGTCTATCGTCGTCTCAGGGATAATACAAACATCTTTGAATTATTCTCAGACATATGCAGGTTTCCTTACGATGTTTTCCTGACACCCACTTTTCACCGAAGATTTAAAGTCATTGACTTCGTGACAGATGGTGACTCCAGGGGCCTTATGAGCTCTCATTGCCATGATAGTTTCACTCATTTATGAGACAGATGTATGTGACGTGTATACATCTGTCACTGTCGCACAACTGAATTATCATTGCAATAAGAGCTCATGGTTGGGCCCCGGGCCGTCTCAGGCACTATAAACAGCTTTAATTTATTTTCTTTGACTTCGACATTGTGCATTGGAACTGTGTCCATGGGCTTACATTTCGTAAGTGATATATTTTTTATTTTTAAAATCTATATCGATACAGATAAATAAAATTGAAGTCTCTGTTTGTAATTCCAAAATAACAGCTTTTCACTAAATGCATATGAAAGTATACACGCTACTGACACTGAAAAACCAAGATTTAAATTTTTCTCTGTCTGTCTGTTTGTTCCGGGTAATCTCTAAAACGGCTGGACCGATTTTAACGGGACGTTTACTGGCAGGTAACTGATGTTTCAAGGAGTAGCTTAGGCTACTTTTATTCATTAAAAATATTAGGGTTCCGAGACAATAAGGATGAAACTAAATCTACGCGGGTGAAACCGCTTGGCACAGCTAGTTGTATAATATTTGAAAATATTATTTACTGAGTTTCATGGCAGGTACTTCTCAGTAAAAGCAATCTTCCGAACCTGTCGGTAGCATGTATAATCTTATATATATAAAACATAATCTCCATTTCTCTCCAGTGAAAGTCCCTTAAAAATCGGTCCAGCCGTTTCAGAGATTATCCTGAACAAACAGACAGACAGATAGAGAAAAATAAAAAAAAAGCTTTTTTAATGTCCGTACCATGTATACTTTCCTATGCGTTTAGTGAAAAACTGTTATTTTGGAATTACAAACAGACACTTCAATTTTATTTATCTGTATAGATGTATAGATATTCTGCTTTTAGTAAGTCTGTTAATGATTAAATTTCAGTTTTTATGACTCATAAGATGTAATTAAGTCTTTATATATTGAATATAAAGACTTAATTACATCTTATGAGTGGTTTATTGAAATAGTTAAAGTGACATTGAAGAATAGAGTCACAGTATACAAGAGCCGAGGTCATGCAAGAATCCCAGCGGGGCCTGTACCAATGAGTTTTTCTAAAAACTTATGTACAGTGATTTCACACCACGTGCTTTACGGTGAAGGAAAACATCGCGAGGAAACCTGCATATCGTCGTTGCGCGTTCAAAAGTAGCTATGTGTTTTTACACACTTTAGAAGACGCAGGAAATCATTTTCTCGAATACGGTACGAGTATTCAAAAAAAAAAATTCTTACTATTGACACATACCTACTCTTATAACAAATTTACATAGTTTTTATAGATTCATGTTAGATAGGTATTATTATCAATAATGACAAAATTAAACATTACTGGAAATTTTGACACTTAGAGTTGACGAAATACACATAGCGACTTTTGCAAGCGCAACGACGATATGTCTGAGAAATAATTCAAAGACGTATGTATAGTGCCTGAGACGGCGATAGACTTACCATCTGTCACTTAGGCACTTAATCATCTTCGGTGAAATGTGGGTGTTGTTATTACAACACCTCTGCCTACCCCTTCGGGGAATACAGGCGTGAGCATATGTATGTATGTCAGTATGGATAGATTGAAACTCATTGACAGCAACTACTAAGTAGATAAATATTTGAAATATCAAATACTAACGTGGTAAAATATATTTTTTGTTCACCCGCGTAGATTTAGTTTCATCCTTATTGTCGCGGAACGCTAATATTTTTAATAAATAAAAGTAGCTTAAGTTACTCCTTGAAACATCAGCTACCTGCCAGTGAAAGTCGGTTCAGCCGTTTCAGAGATTACCCAGAACAGACAGACAGACAGACAGAGAAAAAAAATTTATACTTGTTTTTTTTGTGTCAGTAGCGTGTATACTTCAATATGCATTTAGTGAAAAGCTGTTATTTTGGAAATACAAACAGACACTTAAATTTTTTTAAGCTATATAGTTTATGTATATAGATTACTAGCTGTGCCCTGCGGTTTCACCCGCGTGGATTTAGTTTCATCTTTATTTTCGCAGAACCCTAATATTTTTAATAAATAAAAGTGGCCTAAGTTACTCCTTGAAACATCAGCTATATGCCATTGAAAGTCCCGTTAAAATCGGTCCAGCCGTTTCGGAGATTACCCGGAACAGACAGACAGACAGAAAAAAAAAAAAAACTTGTTTTTTTTGTGTCAGTAGCGTACTTTCATATGTATTTAGTGAAAAGCTGTTATTTTGGAATTACAAACAGACACTTCAATTTTATTTATCTGTATAGATGTATATATTGTTTCATATGCATCTTAAACGTACGTACTGACGTACGTACCTTAACATTGTAAGTTATATATTGTAGGATATTAAACTTTTAAGTGGGTACTAATTACTAATACCAATCGATGAATGTTCTTTTCATCAATTAGTATGTCTGCCCCATCGCAAAATTGTACGTAGTGCTTCTGTTGTTTAGGTTACCTATATACAGGGTGTCGGGGAAACCGGGACAGCTCTTAAAATATGTGATAGGGTATAATTTTAGGAAGCAATTAAAATTATTATGACCAAAATATTTTCTTCCGTTTTCGAGTAATTGATGTTCAAATTTGACCATAACCAGACCTTATTTTCGCATAAAAATTAGCTGTAACGTAGAGTTATTCACGTGAAATCTAAGTACGTTTTTATTTTTTTCCTCCCACTCATAAATCCTGAAATAATCCCATAAAACCATTTTTCGAAACCATTAACCTTCCCCTTAATTTAAAAAGTTGAATGACCGCGTACGTAATGTAGGTAAACGCGGCCGCGCGTTCATTCAATCGCTTAAGGCCGCAAGCTCTTCGGCCCTAGCTTATAACTACGTTATCGTTGGAGCTAGATATTTTCGATTTCAATGTAGTGATATATTCATAAAACCCTACAACTCCTAGAAGACAACTGTTCCTTTTTCTCCGACACCCAGTATATACATACCTGTGAAGTGTCTGTTTGTAATTCCATAATAACAGCTTTTCACTAAATGCATACGAGAGTATACACGCTACTGACACTGATAAGCCAAGTTTTAATTTTTTTATCTGTCTGTCTGTTTGTTCCGGGTAATCTCTGAAACGGCTGGACCGATTTTAACGGGACTTTTATTGGCAAGTAGCTGATTTTTCAAGGAGCAACTTTGGCTAATTTTATTTTTAAAATATTAGGATACCTTTATTAAAGGTTCCGAAGATACTGGCAGCATCCCTCCTTTGGATGGCTAGACTAATTCTTTGTCCGAGGTAGCTGCCAGCTCTTCGGTCTCCTGTGATGTCGACTAACCTTTTTGTGATTTCTTTAAAAAGCCTAATAGCGCTAGGACCCCACGGACCAAGGGTCTCGACACCGAATGGGACAAAATCATATTCGGTGCCTAGACCCCTGTATTTGCAGGCTTTAGCTTTTTCAGCCGCTTCACATGCCGCACCACCTCTGTACCCATTTATGAGACAGATGTATGTGACGTGCATACATCTGTCACTCTCGCACAACTGAATTAACATTGCAATAAGAGCTCATGGTTGGGCCCCAGGTCCCACTGTAGCCCTAGACAAAGTAACATTCTCTCGCGCTTGCGCTAAAATGATAAAGAAATTATGGCAATAACATAAATCAACCACGTGACATATGACATGTGTCATTCCCGTACATTTTGTATCGTTTCTACTAGCGTAGCGTGAGGATAATGTTACTCTGTCTACAGGCTCTGGGATTCGAACTTGCGCCGCTTGCTTCGCTTACGTAGCAGGCGACTGTTCTAACCCCACGACCACCACGACTCTCAGACGTAATAATACGTAGTTTAAGAGATATATTTGTAGTTATATTGTTTTGTAACGATCCACTTAATGCAAGTTTCGAACACGGAATTGTTATAAGACTATTATATGTACTGCTGGACTGAATTTAAATTGCGTTATTATTTCGTAGACGCGGTGGCCATGTCAAAACATGGTCTGTACTTACCAATGAGTTTCAAAACTTATGTAGGCATAAGTATGTGCCGTCATGAGCTTTGAGCGCTCAACGAAAATAATGGAATTAGGCATGTGTTAATTCACACTCGCGTCGAACAAACCCAAAAAAGATTTACTCTTGGTCAGAGCTCTTAGTCAGAGTTATGAGGGAATAAAAAAAAATGCAATGTTTTTAGTATGTAAGTGGCACTTAAATATCGGTGAAATGTGGGTGTTGTTGTTGACAGATGGTGAGTCCATCGCCGTCTCAGGCACTATACATAGGTACGTCTTTCAATTACTTCTCAGACATATGCAGGTTTCCTCACGATGTTTTCCTTCACCGTAAAGCACGTGGTGTGAAATCACTACACATAAGTTTTTAGAAAAACTCATTTGTACAGGCCCCGCTGGGATTCGAACTTACTTCACTTGCGTAGTAGAAACCTGCTAAAATCCCACGACTACCACGGCTTTGAAAAACAATAGATTTATATTGCCTAGGTGAAACACAAACACGATAGGTGTGTTCTATGACAAGCGACCTTATTAACAATGTGCTAGCTTAAATTGAGGATATCCTATCTATTTAGTGCTATGAACTCACTATGGTCAGGTTATAAGGTCGAAAGTTCAACGACCTGTGTAAAAAAATCACATGAGACGCTGGGGATAGGATAGAATCTATCGTCGTATTGGAATTACTCTGTTACCGATACCGATACATTGAGAGCCGCAGTGGCTTGGGTTTGAGCAGTTCCCTGCTATGCAAGCGACGCAAGTTCGAATCCCAGCGCGGCCTGTACCAATGAGTTTATCTAAAAACTTATGTACAGTGATTTCACACTACGTGTTTTACGGTGAACGAAAATATCGCGAGGAAACCTGCATGTCTCAGAAGTAAAGACGTATGTATACTAGCTGAGACGGCGATAGACTCACCATCTGTCACGTTGGCACTTAGACATCTTCGGTGAAAAATGGGTATTTTTATTACAATCCTACCCCTTCGGGGAATACGGCCTGAGCATATGTATGTATGTAGTTTCCTATACCACAGTAATTATAAGATTACGAAGTTGTATGAAAACTAGACTTTTGAATTAAGAATGCATATTCCATCAAACATGGTTTAGACAAAGACTAAACTCGGACTAAAACTATGTCCATCCCTTTTTAAATCCGTATCACAGAAAGAGATGGTGTTACTTCAAACCAAGGACTATCTTAGTCTTTGTCCATACAGATAAATAAAATTGAAGTGTCTGTTTGTAATTCCAACATTACAGCTATTCACTAAATGCATATGAAAATATACACGCTACTGACACTAAAAACCAAGTTTTAAAAATTGTCTCTGTCTGTCTGTTTGTTCCGGGTAATCTCTGAAACGGCTGGACGAATTTTAACGGGACTTGCACTGGTAGGTAGCTGATGGAGGAACGATCAAGGAGGAACTTAGGTTACTTTTATTTATTAAAAATATTAGGGTTCCGCGACAATAAGGATAAAACTAAATCTACGCGGGGCACAGCTAGTTTGTAATATTTTAGTTATTATTTTTGACAATTGAGCATTAGAACTGTGTCCACGGCCATATTCATGAAATATAAATACTGTAACCATTAAGCATTGTATTTTTTTTAAAGAGTTTGTAATGTTATTGCTGAGTTTCTTGTCGAGTTCCTCTCAACAAAAGCAATGTTCCGAACCCGGTGGTAACATTTATAATCATGTATTATAATGTATTTTTTGTGATGATTTGAAAGTACTTTGTAAGAAGTCTAATCAACTAAAGCTATTTTGAATTTGAATAGAATAACTTAGTAAATAAGGCAAAAATTATATAAAATGATGTGAATTTAGCAAAATACTTAAGAAATAAATCATGTAACCAATATATAACTTTTTAGAAGCGAAGTAGAATTTCTACGACTGCGGGTAGGTATGTCAATAGAAATAGATAAAGTAGTCTGACTGAGTGAGGACTAGTGGGTCTACGGGGAAAAAAATACCCGTGGACCCACGATGGGTCAATAGCAGTGGGACCACGGCTACTATCTAATTTTACGTTACATATTTAATGGTTCATAATATAGTCAAATATTCCACTAGCCAAGGAAAACATCGTGAGAAAACCTGCATATGTCTGAGAAGTAATTCAGCGACGTATGTATAGTGCCTGAGACGGCGATAGACTCACCCTCTGTCACGTTGGCACTTAATCATCTTGGGTGAAAAGTGTTATTACAACACCTCTGGCTTCCCCTCCGGGGAATACAGGCGTGAGCATAAGTATGTATGTATATTCCATACATAGTGAAATGAATAGCCACTGCTGAAAGGAATGCTTTCTAGTGTGGGCACATTACACTCTATTTACTCATATACCTTATATACCTGTATCTATTCTATACATTCTATACATATATACAGATAAATAAAATTGAAGTGTCTGTTTGTAATACCAAACTAACAGCTTTTCACTAAAAGTATACACGCCACTGACACTACAAAAGCAAATTTTAAATTTTTTCTCTGGTGTCTGTCTTAAATGGCTGGACCGATTTCAACGGGACTTTCTCTGGCGGGTAGCTGATGTTTCAAGGAGTAACTTTTAGTGCTACTGTTATTTATTAAAAATATTAGGGTTCTTTGACAATAAGGATGAAATAAAATTTACGCGGGTGAAACCGCAGGGCACAGCTAGTGTATAATAAAATAATAACTTCCATTAAATAGTGGAGAAATACTGTTCTTTTTGAGGTCTCTAATGTGATGTCGTAAATAATTACAAAAATAACAACACTTAATAAAAACGTGCTTTTCAGCGCGACAATGTATCAGTAATTATAAGCAAGTTAAGGTAAATATGTATTTTTGTATTTTTTATTTTTTTGGCATATAAATGATTAGTTGTGTCATCGCCAGAATGCGTGATCCATTTTATATACTCTACTAGCTGTGCCCCGCGGTTTCACCCGCGTAGATTTAGTTTCATCCTTATTGTCGCGAAACGCTAATTAATATTTTTAATAAATAAAAGGTAGCCTATGTCCTTTCTCAGGGTCTAAAGATTGTCTGTGCCAAATTTCATCAAAATCGGTTGAGAGGTTTAAGCGGGAAAGCGTAACAGACAGAGTTACTTTCGAATTTATAATATTAGTAGGGATGTAACATTACCTACTGTTACAGACTGAAATTGGAACTTACATCGCCTGCGTATCAGGCGTCTACTCAGACCACTTGGCGACCACGGCTCTCTGCTAGGTACAAATAAACTTAAAACGAAACAAAATTAGCGTATGGTTTAACTATAAGCTTTAAGCGTTTCTTAATAAGGTAGAAAACTATAACTCAAACTCTTTATTCGATTAGACTTTTAAAAAAGTACTATCATATCGTCAGAATGACAATATTATACAGGATTATACATGTTTGGAAGGTTGCTTTTATTGAGAAGAACCTGGCAAGAAATTCAGTAATTACTCTATCTATACAGATAAATAAAATTGAAGTGTCTGTTTGTATTTCCAAAATAACAGCTTTTCACTAAATGCATATGAAAGTATACACGCTACTGACACAAAAAAACCAAGTTTCAAAATTTTTCTCTGTCTGTCTGTCTGTCCGTCTGTCTGTCTGCATGTCTGTCTGTTTGTTCCGGGTAATCTCCGAAACGGCTGGACCGATTTTAGCGGGACTTTCGCTGGCAGGTAGCTGATGTTTCAAGGAGTAACTTAGGCTACTTTTATTAATTAAACTATTAGGGATCCGCGACAATAAGGATGAAACTAAATCTACGCGGGTGAAACCGCGGGGCACAGCTAGTTCAAAAATATTATTCTAAATCACATACTAAATGTAAGGCCACATTTACAATGCACAAATGTCGACAAAAGTTAAAATAAAGGAAAAGTCGAATAGTTCTGAGATGACAAGCCCTTTCATATTTTAAGTGAGATATATTATTATAACTAGCTGTGCCCCGCGGTTTTACCCGCGTCGAATCTTTTTCATGGGTGACCCGCGGAACCTATGTTTTTTTCTTAAACAAAAAAGAAGCCTATGTTACATTGGCTATGCATCAGTGAGTCCCGTTAAAATCGGTCGGAGATTAGCCGGAACAATCGGAAAGACAGACAGACAGACATGTAGAGAATTTCTTTTATAATCAGTTTTTCATATGCATTTAGTGAAAAGCTGTTATTTTGGAAATACAAACAGACACTTCTATTTTTTAAAGCTGTATAGTTTATGTATATAGATTACTAGATTATATATAGATTACTTATATATAGATATATAGATTACTAGCTGTGCCCCGCGGTTTCACCCGCGTAGTATTAGTTTCTCCCTTATTGTCGCGGAACCCTAATATTTTTAATAAATAAAAGTAGCCTAAGTTACTCCTTGAAACATCAGCTACCTACCAGTGAAAGTCCCGTTAAAATCCGTCCAGCCGTTTCAAAGATTACCCGGAACAAACAAACAGACAAACAGACAGACAGAGAAAATGTTTAAAACTTGGTTTTTTAGTGTCAGTATCGTGTATACTTTCATATGCATTTAGTGAAAAGCTGTTATTTTAGAATTACAAACAGACACTTCAATTTTATTTATCTGTATGTATAGATTTCTATCAAAAAGGAAAATCGCTAAATCTTATCACTCACCACCACGTCCTAGTTACTACAAAACGCTCTTTCTAATTTTACCACCGGTCATTCAGTCACCATCCGAGTCGCGTCGATGTCGGTACTCGTTCGATAAAAAATCGATAAAATATCGATATCGAAGTAACTGTGATAACGATTTTTGATTACAGTGTCCCATACCTCTTTTCAAGTGAAGTGTGTTCTTAAAAAGGAAGGATTTTAAATTTTGGTACGTTTTTTAGATTTTTTTTTTTTCATTTTCAAATTCAAATTTATCTTTATTCGATTAGACTTTATACAAAGTACTTTCAAATCGTCAGAATGACACAATTACACAGGATTATACATGGCCAGGTTCGGAAGGTTGCTTTTACTGAGAGTTCAATTTGTCACGTCAAGATCGGTAGCTAAATGGCTATGAGTTCGTGGTTGAAGGTTCGGTTCCAGAACTAATATTGTTGGCCAACACATTTTGTATGGTTCTAAATGATACAAGTATTATTTATTAATTCAATTATTCATTTTGTAAGAAAATTATGATCATGGCGTGGTTTTTTATATTTATTGCGTTTATGTTAGTTACATAAATATGCAAAATAATCGTAATTATAATCACATGACTGACCTCAGGTTATTTATAAATTCAAAAATTCAAAATTCTTAATTTGATTAGACTACTTACGAAGTACTTTCAAATTGTCAGAACGACATAATTATACAGGATTATACATGCTACCGCCAGGTTCGGAAGGTTGCTTTTACTGAGAACAACCTGGCAAGAAACTCAGTAATTACTCTTTTTAAAAACATTTTAAAATGTTTTATGGTTACAGTATTCTATCTCATGGACACACTTCTAATGTTCAAGTGTCAAAAATAATATGGTCTCCCTGGTCTTAATCCCATGTATTTGGGGTCGGCACTTGATTCAACCCGATGTGGCTGATCACGTGATTTTTATACGAAGCGACTGCCATCTGACCTTCGTAACCCCTTTTTCGAGGAAAATCGGCAATCTGGGTTAAACCAGTTGTCAGACTCTCTTAGGCTTCTGACTGACCTGTAACGATTGCCAAAGATGTTAAATTGGCAACCGGGACCGACGGCTTAACGTGCTCTCCGAGGCACGGAGGGAACTCGGGCGGTCACCCATCCAACTACTGGCTAGGCGTATGGTTGCTTAACTCCGCTGATCGAAGTCAAAAATAATATAACTAAATAAAATATTACAAATATTTGCTTAACCTGAAAAATCGTAACGAAACCTGCATATGTCTAAGAATTAATTCAAAGACGTATAGTGCCCGAGACGGCGATAGACTCACCATCTATCACGTTGGCACATAATCATCTTCGGTGAAATGTGGTGAAAAGTTTGTTATTACAACACCTCTGCCTACCCTTCGGGGAATACAGGCGTGAGCATATGTATGTATAACGTCTAGAAGTATACCAAGTCTGTTTAGACAAAATATTATCAATGTTGACTCAACGGTTACAAGAAGTGGACAGTAGATACTTTAATGACACACTTTCGTGTATTTTACACTTTCTTTTCTTTATATACATCCTGTATGCGTACATTATAAAGAACTATCAACGCATATTGTAACCGTGATTATCTATATATATATCTATACAGATAAATAAAATTGAAGTGTCTGTTTGCAATTCCAAAATAACAGCTTTTCACTAAACGCACATGAAAGTATACACGCTACTGACACTAAAAAACTAAGTTTTAAAATTTTTCGCAGTCTGTCTGTCTGTTTGTTCCGGGTAATCTCTGAAACGTCTGGACGGATTTTACGGGATTTGCACTGGCAGGTAGCTGATGTTTCAAGGAGTAACTCAGGCTACTTTTATTTATTAAATATATTAGGGTTCCGTGACAAGAAGCGTGAAACTAAATCTACGCGGGTGAAACCGCGGGTCACAGCTAGTAGGGTATATAATAGTATTATGATAATAATTATGTACAATGATAATTATATGAAGATTAAAAAAAAATAAAAGTAAAATAATCCATCAACTTTTAAGCAAAACTTTGGATTAAAATAATTATTAAAAAAATCTTCTAACAAAAAATTACACAGAATTTTTCCTTCCATTTATATCTCATATCCTGATTACAAAGTGACAAGCCGTCACAAGTCACCACGTCGACGTAAACGCAGATTTGTATAGGATCGGAACAGCGCCTCTGTCGGCCTAAACATGACTCTATTGTGAGCCCATACAAATCTGCGTTTACGTCGACGCAATCACTTACGACGGCGGTTTTAAGAAAACTCGCACTAGGCACTCTGGTACCGTATTATCCACATATTTCGAATACACATATTATACGTTTTATTTCCGTATATTGTTCCCGTGTATTGAAACTAAGGATGCTGCCTTCCTTCCTTGATTATTATAGAAAAAAAGCTTTCCTGTTATTGTGTATGTGTAGAATTCCAATCAAATAATATTCCCTCACTCTTTGGTGACTGAAGTATAAATATTATAAAACTAGCTGTGCCCCGCGGTTTCACCCGCGTAGATTTAGTTCCTTCCTTATTGTCGCGGAACCCTAATATTTTTAATAAATAAAAGTAGCCTAAGTTACTCCTTGAAACATCAGCTACCTACCAGTGAAAGTCCCGTTAAAATCGGTCCAGACGTTTCAGAGATTACCCGGAACAAACAGACAGACAGATCGACGGACAGACAGACAAACAGAAAAAAAATTTAAAACTTGGTTTTTTAGTGTCAGTAGCGTGTATAATTTTATATGCATTTAGTGAAAAGCTGTAATTTTGGAATTACAAACAGACACTTCAATTTTATTTATCTGTATAGATGTATAGATGTATAGATTGAGAACAATCCAAAATCGAAGGGGAAAGACAATTGGCCACCTGATGCGATATGACAGCTTCTTCAAATATATAATAGAAGGAAGGTAGAAGGGAGGAGAGGAAGAGGAAGACCAAGGTTATACATGAGACAAGTTACAGAAAGGTGTCTGTCATTACGTATAAGGAGGTCAAAGCCATCGCTTTGGGTCTGTAGACAAAGTATCAATATCCTCACACTTCGTTAGTAGAAACGTTACAAAATGTTCGGGAATTAATGTCACGTGACTGATTTATGTCATTTCCATATTTTTTTTTATCGTATCTATTAGCGCAAAGTGAATGTTACTTTGCCTACTGTTCAGAGACAAATGGAAAGAGTTGCATCGGTTACACAGACAAGAGTTACTCTTACATATTTTATATATAAAAATGAATCCCCATTTCCCTTGGTCACGGCATCACACATAAACGGCTGGATGGATTTGAACGGGACTTCACTGGCAGATAGCTGATGTTTCAAGGAATGTTTTAGGCTAATTTTATTTTTAAAAAAGCAACATGTCTACGGCTCGGGGTTCCGGTCTGCATTCCTCACAAATGTCCCTGTGGCAGTGATGTCGACAAGCTAGGACATCACGGACTATCATGCCAAAAAAGTGCGGGCCGCTTCTCGAGACATGCCGCACTTAACGATATCATACGCCGGTCTCTTGCCACCGTCAACGTGCCGAGTCTTCTTGAGCCGACAGGCATTGCAAGAGACGATGGCAAGAGACCGGACGGCATGAGTTTGATTCCATGGAAGATGGGACGGGTGCTGGTATGGGATGCAACCTGTTCAGACACGCTGGCCCCGTCCCATCTACATGGAACCAACAACAGAGTTGGTGCAGCATGTGAAGCGGCGGAGAAGGCTAAAGCTGGGAAATACAGGGGTCTGGGCACCGAATATGATTGTTCCATTCGGTGTCGAGACCCTTGGTCCGTGGGGTCCTAGCGCTATAAGGCTTTTTAATGAAATAACGAAAAGATTAGTCGACATCACCGGAGACCGAAGAGCTGGCAGCTACCTCGGACAAAGAATTAGTTTAGCTATTCAAAGGGGGAATGCTGCCAGTATCTTCGGAACCTTGCCTACAGGGACTCCTTTTAATAATATATTTTAGGTTATTATATTTTAGGTTATTTTAGGCTATAGACTTTCATACCCATTTATTAAAAAGCTGTTTATTTGGAATTTTTAAAAAAACAAGGTCAGGACACCCATGATATGATGATGAATTAACTCTACACGGGTGAAACCGCGGGGCACAGCTAGTTCATGATAAAGACTGGCTGGAAACCGCGAATAATCTTGCAAATAATATCAAAAAAGTATGACTCATGTATAGTTTTAATAAGGTATGAATAGATTACAAAGATAGGTAAAGTATTAAAGTCACATAACGTCTTCATGATTCATATCGATTACTTACTTTTCTAGTGAAATAAATGATGAATTCAGACATGACGATTGATGATTTTATGAAATGACTAGCTGTGCCCTACGGTTTCACCCGCGTAGTTTTAGTTTCATGCTTCATGTCGCGGAACCCTTATATTTTTAACAAATAACAGTAGCCTAGGTTACTCCTTGAAACATCAGCTACCTGTCAGTGAAAGTCCCGTTTAAATTCGTCCAGCCGTTTCAGAGATTACCCGGAACAAACAGACAGACAGAGAAAAATTTTAAAACTTGGTTTTTCAGTGTCAGTAGCGTGTACACTTTCATATGCATTTAGTGAAAAGCTGTTATTTTGGATATACAAACAGACACTTCAATTGTATTTATCTGTATGTATAGATAAATAGGAGAAATGAATCGATATAGTACTTATACGTAGGTATATATAATTTAACGACAATTTTATTACGTTAACGATTTAATTTATATCCATAACTAGCTTTTTTAACATTATTTTGAGCAATTTTATGGGTAGCTCGCGAAATTCGAATGTTTTTTTAAATAAAAGCCTATGTTACTCCTTGTAACATCATCTATCTACCCGTGTAAGTCTCGTTACAATCGGTCAAGCCGTTTCAGAGATTAGCTCACTAAAACCCCCCTGGTGGCCATCCTCAGTGCTCAGGGGGGACACTGGGTACTCTGATAGATCGCACCGGTGTCCCCCCACACTTTGCTGGGGCATATCCCCGGGGCAGCTGTATCGCCGCCCCTGAAGACCTCGCTGTGGTCGGCAGCTCGAGCCACATCGCGCTGCCACCTTCCCGGGCCCGCGGCTCGGTGGTCAAAGCTCCCACCCCGACCACCGCCAGCAGGCCCTCCGGCCCCCTTTTAGTCGTCTCTTACGACAAGCAGGGGATACCATAGCCAAATTCAGAGATTAGCTAGAACAAGCAGACAGATAGACACTTTAGATGGACTGAGAAATAACATTTAAATTGCTTTTTTTACGTAAGTACTAATTATACTTTCATATTATGCACTAGCTATGCTCCGCGGTTTCACCCGCGTAAATTTAGTTTCATACAAAATTTCATCCCCTATTTTATACCCTTGGGCGAAAAATTAATCAAAATCCTTTCCTAGTGGATGCCTACGTCATAACATCTGCATGCCAAATTTCTGATCCATCCAGTGGTTTGGGCTGTGCGTTGATAGATCACTATGTCAGTCAGTCAGTCACCTTTGAGTTATATATATAGTGATAAGCCGTTCATTTGGAATTACAAACAGACATTTCAATTTTAGTTATCTATATAGATAAGCAAACAGCATAAAATATTAAAATATTGTTGCTTAAATTTCTTAGGATAGAATTTCTGGGATGGCGTGAACATTTTATAATTAAAAATTTTTAGGTCACTAGTTACGTGATACTGACAATATAAATTATCAAAATTGATGACAAAAGACGAGGCTAAGTATCAAAATAATCTTATCACAATGATAACACAAATGTTGATATTATCTACGTACGTATTCGCGAAAGTAAGGAGTGTACCAACGTGGAAGGTTTTTTGGCTGTCGTATCTTTAAATATGACATTTTGCGTAAGGAATGGAAACTCTCATACGCACGCGTTGTACGCACCGGTGACAGCCGGTGACGCTAGACCCTGAAGTCTGAGAATTGTTTTAACCCAGATTTCCGATTTTCCTCGAAAAAGGGGTTATGAACGTCAGACCCCTCTGACAGCCGACGATGCATGGGATAACGCCAGGGAGATGATGATATGGTACACGAAGTACCAGGCGCACATAACGGACAGAGTTAATAAGTTGATTGCGACTAACATGGAGCCACATCGGGTTGAATCAAGTGCCGACCCCAACAATGTATGGGATAAGGCCAGGGAGATGATGATATGGTACACGAAGTACCAGGCGCACATAACGGACAAGGAGTTAATAAGTTGATTGCGACTAACATGGAGCCACATCGGGTTGAATCAAGTGCCGACCCCAACAATGTATGGGATAAGGCCAGGGAGATGATGATATGGTACACGAAGTACCAGCCGCACATAACGGACAAGGAGTTAATAAGTTGATTGCGACTAACATGGAGCCACATCGGGTTGAATCAAGTGCCGACCCCAACAATGTATGGGATAAGGCCAGGGAGATTATGTTCTTAGATAATTGCGCGTGAATATCGTATTTAAACTGTGCCAATAGGCAAAGGAAATCGTGGACGTTTAGCATGTCAACACTTGTGGCACGGAATGGATTGCGTCGTTCGTAAGATTACCCGAAATCTGGTATAAGTGTTATAAAAGTGAAAGTTACGTTGCCTCAGGTTTGTTTTCGTTATATAATAACATATTCAGATTGATTACACACAACGTGTATTAACGCATCTCGTTAATTCAACCTAAGAATGTATTTTTTCTTCTATCTCTATATAGATGAATAAAATTGAAGTATCTATAATTCCAAAATAACAGCTTTTCACTAAATGCATATGAAAGTATACACGCTACTGACACTGAAAAACCAAGTTTTAAAATCTGTCTGTCTGTATGTTCCGGGTAATCTCCGAAACGGCAACGCGGATTTTAACGGGACTTACACTGACGGATAGCTTATATTATAAGGAGCAACTTAGGCTACTTTTAAAAACATTATGGATCCGCGGGCAACCATGAAATTAGAATCTACACGGGTGATACCGCGGGGCATAGCTAGTAATTTAATAAACCTCAACCCTTCTAAGTCAAACTTGCTTCTCATTCGGTATTCACTTCATAACAACGGCAGTCAATATTGTACCTTAGGTGTCCAGCAATCTCGATCAATATGCATGAAGTGAGGACGGTGAAAGTCGTGAGTCACGTTATGTGTCACAGTGTATACTACGCAGTACTCAAACACATATTTTTAACACATATCGTTATAACAGTAGCAGAGCCGTGGTGGCCTCGGGTTTAGAGCAGTCGCCTGCTACACAAGCGACGCAAGTCCGAATCCCAGCGGGGCCTGTCTCTATGAGTTTTTCTAAAAACTTATGTACAGTGATTTCACACCACGTACTTTACAGTGAAGGAAAACATCGTGAGGAAACTTGCATATGTCTGAGAAATAATTCAAAGACGTATGTATAGTGCCTGAGACGCGATGGAGTCACCCTCTGTCACGTTGGCGCTAATAATTCGAAAATAGTTTCGGTTAATGTGTCATATGACAGACAGACAGAGACAGACTTATAAAATGACTACATAGTCGTCAAAGTCAGAACTCCTAGCTCGTGAAGGCACATAAGCGCGTCACCAGTTCCTTTTTTCGAATGGCTTGACACGCTCCGTGTGTCACGATAAACTTTCACATGACTTTATTAGAAGTCCGTATTATGTCATAAAATGAATTGGATTCTTTACCTACTAAACTACTTGCATAAGTTATGTAAATATTTATTGTCAAAAAAAGGCTAACATAACAGAGTAAATTTTTGGCACAGTTTTGGTTGTTTATATTTAAAAATAAAATAAAAAATCACCTAACTTTTTTTTTTATTTTTGTAAATGTGCGCCTAAAAAATCCAGATCCTAAAAAATTCTCGTAATAGATATTATTATTAGAGCCGCAGTTCTTGGAGCAGGCACCTGCTACGCAAGCGACGCAAGTTCGAATCCCAGCGGGGCCTGTACCAATTATTTCTTCTAAAAACTTAGGGACGGTGATTTCACACCACGTGCTTTACGGTGAAGGAAAACATTATCTGAGAAGTAATTCAAAGACGTATGTATAGTGCCTGAGACGATGATAGACTCACCATCTGTCACGTTAGCACTTAATCATCTTTGGTGAAAAGTGGGTGTTGTTATTACAACGCACCTGCCTACACCTTCGGGAAATACAAGCGTGAGCATGTATGTATTGCTATAAGACAAATAGGTACAAAAACCAACTCCACCGATCGTCTTATAGTAAAGTCGTAAATATTCTGACAAAGAAAAATCATCATCCCCCAGGCCTTATCCCATGTACTTGGGTTCTGCACTTGATTCAACCCGATGTGGCTGATCACCTGATTTTTATACGAAGCGACTACCATCTGACCTTCGGTACCCCTTCTCCGAGGAAAATCGGCGATCTAGGTTAAACCAGTTGTTAGACTTTCTTAGGCCTCTTACTGACTTGTAACGATTGCCAAAGATGTTAAATTGGCAACCGGGACCGACACTCGGGCGGTCACCCATCCAACTACTGGCTAGGCGTATGGTTGCTTAAATTCGCTGATAGCAACTGTGCCACGAGCTCCTCATTCAGATAAAGAAAAATAGCTCTTAAGTAATGTAACTACAGAAGATAAAGTTATTTAAGTTAGCCTAATATTGATTTCCCTAAGCAAAGATACCGCGTCACTTATTTTGGACACCACCCACACTTTAATAGAAGCGCGCTTAAAACTGGGGCATGTACAGTCAGTAGAAACGGTGGATGATATAATTTATTCAATTACTAGCTGTGCCCCGCGGTTTCACCCGCGTAGATTTAATTTCATGCTTCATGACCCCTAATATTTTTAATAAATAGAAGTAGCCTAAGTTACTCCTTGAAACAGACAGACGGACAGACAAAGAAAAAAATTTAAATTTGGTTTTTTAGTGTCATTAGCGTGTATACTTTCATATGCATTTAGTAAATAGCTGTTATTTTGGAATTACAAACAGACACTTCAATTTTATTTATCTGTATGTATATAGATAGATGTTCACATAATCGAATTTACATAATATTCAAATTGTTCGCTAGCTTCCGTCAGCGGCTTCGCCTGCTTATTATAAGAAAGACTTAATGTATGATAATTTAGCATTTTATTTGTGACAGATTTTTTAAATCTGGTGTGGTTAATGAAAAGTTATCACACTTGTCTACACTAATATTAGGAGGAAAGATTTGATTGTTTGGTTGTTTGTTTGCATTGAATAGGCTCCGAAACTATATGACAGATCTTGAAAATTCTTTCAACAATGGATAGCTACATCATCAGTGAGTAACATAGGCTATATTTCATCCTCGTACTCGGGAACGGGAAGTTACGCGAGTGAAACCGCGTGATGACCGCTAGTGTATAACAAATACAATAATATATGAATAGTGTAATACTAGCTGTGCATCGCGGTTTTATCCACGTAGACGTGCGTAGAAGTACGTTAAGTTACAAATAGTAACTTAGGCTTCTATTAGAGACTATTATTAGCTAGCTGCCAGTGTAAGTCCCGTTAAAATCGGTCCAGCCGTTTCGGAGATTTGTCGGAACAAACAGACAGACAGAGAGATAGAGAAAAAAAAATGATATTTTTTTTAATTTGAATACGGATATACAGATAAATAAAATAGAAGTGTCTGTTTGTAGTTTCTAAATAACACCTTTTGACTAAATGCGTATGAAAGCATACACGGTACTGATAAAGAAAAGCCATTTTTTTTCAATTTTCTCTTTCTGTCTGTCCGTCTGTCTGTCTGTTTGTTCCGGGTAATCTCTGAAACGGCTGAACCGATTTTAACGGGACTTTCGCTGTCTGACAGCTGATGTTTCAAGGAGTAACTTAGGCTTTTATTTAGAAAATATATTAGTGTTCTGTGAAATAAAGCATGAAACTAATCCTACGCGGGTGAAACCGCGGGGCGCAGCTAGTTATATATATTTTCGTATACAATTACTGAAAAGCATTTTGGAATAAAAAACAGACACTTCAATTTTATTTATCTGTATAGATAGGTATAGTAATATTGTTTCGATGATATGTACATGAGCCTGGCAGAGTTTCTTGCTGGTTCTTCTCAGAAGGCTAGTTTCCGAACCGGTGGTAAATTCTCGACTTTCATAAGTGCCTTACCAGGGCCTAAGCTGAATAAATATTTTTCATTTTTCATTTTAATTTTTCATAGATTCCATACTGCGTACTAAGCTGAATGGTATTTATACAATGGCTTTCCTACGAGACGCGATGTATAGGAAGTTCCAAATGCCACATTCCTATGTATCTGTTACGTTTCATATCCAAGCGGACATGTCGTAATACTTATAACATATCATCGTAACGCTTCACCTACTAATATCTATGATTAAGTCATCATCTCATCTCATATCTACAGGGTATACTCAATAATCTATACATCTATCTATACAGATAAATAAAATTTAAGTGTCTTTTTGTAATTCCAAAATAACTTTTCACTTAATGCATATGAAAGTATGTACGGTACTGAAATAGAAAAAAATATTCTCGATCTATCTGTTTGTTCGGGCTAAACTCCAAAACGGCTGGATGGATTTTAACTGAACTTTTACTATCGGATAGCTAATGTTACAAGGGGTAACTTAGGCTACTCTTAACCAAAATAATAATAAGAGTTCAGCGTGCCACCAATGAAGTTAAGACTACGCGGGTGAAACCGCACGGCACAGTTATTCCTAAAATTAATCATAAATTAAAATTTCACTTATTAAAATTTTTTTTAGACGGACAGACCAACAGTCAGAAAGAAAAAAAGTAAATTGGTTTTCTATGTCAGTACCGTGTATACTGTCATATGCATTTAGTGAATAGCTGTAATTTTTCAATGACGAACAGACACTTCAATTTTATTTACATGTATGTATAGATAGATGTATATAATATCCCTGGCCCTGTTTTAATGCCACATATCTTGTTGTGTTAATCACTTTAAACCTAATGTCATATCACCTGATTTTTCGACTGTTATCTGACCTCTGCAACCTCCTTTACGAAGAAAAACGGTAATCTGGATTAAATTTGTTGTTAGAGTTTAGGCTTCCGACTGACCTGTAACGATTGCCAAAGACGTTCAATTGGCAATCGGAGCCGACAGCCCGTCCGAGGCACAGAGGCAAGGCAACTCGACCGGACACGAAAATACGGTAAAAGCTTAAATTGAAATCAATTCAAAAATATATTTATTTGATGTTACCGGGTTCGGAAGGTTGTTTTTGTTAAGAAGAACCCTGAGATAAAATAAGTAATTACTTTTCAAAAATTGTTTTTACAAATCGTAGCGGTATCGTATCTCATGAATGTAAGCCCATGGACACAATTCCAATGCTCAAAAGTAAAAACTAAAAACAAAAGTATTAAAAACTAGTAGACGTCGCGCGGTTGCCAATTTAACATCTTTGGCAATCGATACAGGTCAGTCAGAGGCCTAAGAAAGTCTGACAATTGTTTTAACCCAGATTGCCGATTTTCCTCGAAAAAGGGGTTACGAAGGTCAGATGGCAGTCGCTTCGTATAAAAATCAGGTGATCAGCCACATCGGGTTGAATCAAGTGCTGACCCCTAATACATGGGATAAGGCCAGGGAGATGAGACGTCACGCCGTTTCACCCGCGTGATTCTCGTGGGAGTACGGGGATAAAATATAGCCTATATTAATATGTGATAATGTAGCATTCGAAAGGTGAAAAAATTTTTAAAATCGGTCCGGTACTTTTTGAGCTAATTCGTTGCAAACATACTTAGAAAAATTTAAAAAAATGAGCCAGCCACACGAATAACTAAGAAAAAGATTTAAAATTAATCAATTCTAAGATTTTCGCTTTGCGCTCAACACAATAAACCTATCATAACCAACAATATACAATGAGAAAAAAAATGTGCTAGCACTTCTGTCATCTGCGGTACACACAACTACTTTCACCGCAAGGTCATTGACAAAGGTTTTTACTTGCGTTCTTACTTACCGCGCTCCATTGGCTTTATAATCGACTTTATAAACACGTAATAAGACTCAAAATTACTTAACAGATAGTGAGCTCCCTTGAGAGTCGAATTAGGTCGATGAGTAACTTCATAGACGAGGCTAGTTAAGTGTTTGACGATCTGATTTTCATGAAAAAAAATGTATAAACTAGCTGTGCCCCGCTTCACCCAAGTAGATTTAGTTCCATGCTTCATTTCGCGGAACCTTAATATTTTTATAAATAAAAGTAAGTAAATTAAGCCTATGTGGCTCCTTGAATAATCAGCTACCTGCCAGTGAAAGTCCCGCTAAAATTGGTCCAGTCGTTTCAGAGATTAGCCGGAACAAACAGACAGACAGAAAGAGATTTTTTTTTAAATTAGTGTTTTGATATCAGTACCGTATTCATTCATTTCACATGTATTTGGTAAAAATCTTTTATTTTAGAATTACAAACAGACACTTCAATTTTATTTATCTGCATAGATTTATAGATAAGTACTACCATATACTTACAGTAAAATTAGAAGGAAAGGTAGAAGGGAAGAGAGGGAGAGGAAGACCAAGGTTGTACATGAGACAAATTACAGAAAAGGTGTCTGTCATGACGTATAAGGAGGTCAAAGAGGCACTGGACAGAGACTCATGGAAAGAGTTGCATCGGTTACACTGACAAGAGTCTCAGTACTCTTAAATTCATGATGATGACAGTAAAATTTAACCCTCTTATGACAAAACATGGCTAACATAATCCTTGGTTTAATCTCGTTGTTTAATATGGATTTCAAAAGAGATGGACATAGTTTGTCTATTCTTCGTTTAATCACTGTTGTTGGGTTAAAATATTCATTTATTCATTTATTTATTCATCATCATTTATAAACCATCATTACAGATATTTATGAATCTAATGCGATGGAATACAAAATAATATTATAATATTGCTTAATTCTACTAAAATCTTAACCTACACCTAAATATAATATTGTGGCCCATGTGAAGTCGTTCAATGAGCCCGAAAACAAGTCCACCCTCGATGCGACTGCATTGAGTGTACGCAGCGCCCGCGTCATAGGCGCGCATTTCAATAAATTGGTGCGCGCACGAGGGACATCCAACAACGGTGGCTTCCGTCGCCTATCCAGGAAAGCCTGCGGCACACACAGGCATAGCTCTGCCAACACGGCTGGGTTGTGAACCTCCGTGGGCCATCCGTGGGCCGACAGGTGGCGCTGTTTCGATCCTATACAAATCTGCGTTTAAGTCACCGCGTTGATGACGCGGTGACTTGTGACGGCGGCACTGAAAAACATGCACTAGGCCCTCAGAGAGCCTAGTGGGAGTTTTCTTAAAATCGCAGTCACAAGTGAGCGCGTCGACGTAAACGCAGATTTGTATGGGCTCACAATAGTGTCATGTTTAGGCCGACAGAGGCGCTGTTCCGATCCTATACAAATCTGCGTTTACATCGACGCGGTGACTTTGACGGCGGCAGTGAAAAACTCGCACTAGGCACAGAGAGCGATCATACATAACTTATTTTCATTTAAGAAAACTCGCACTAGGCACTCTAGGATCTTGGACTACTATAATATCGACACTAATATGAAGAGGAAATATTTAATTGTTTGTTTGTTTGCATTGAATAGGCTCCGAAGTTACTGGCACGATCTTGACAATTCTTTCAGCAATGGATAGCTACATCATCAGCAAGTAGCATAGACTATATTTTATCCCCGTACTCCCACGGGAACGGGAACTACGCGGGTGAAACCGCGTGACGGCCGCTAGACTTATTACTTCTACAAAGACCCTTATACGAAGGTGTGAACATACTTGTTTCCTTTCTAATGGAGTTTCTCCTTCGCAAACACTCGACTTACGTCTTAAGCTTTCTAAGTAAACATTTAAGTCCTTACTTTCACTTGATACTACAATAAACATTGGTAGCGGTAAAGCGATAATCTAGATCCGTAGGTCAATACAATAAGCATTTATTGAACAAACACACATACTTACTTATGCACATACCTGTTTTCCCCTAAGGGGTAGGCAGAGGTGCAACCACATTTCACCAGTTGTCATGCTCACTAAAATGCCTTTGCTTGCGGCAGCGTCAGGATGACGGGTCGCTCACTTCCCTCTGTAATGGTTGAGGAGGGCGATGGCTGGCATTCTCGTCATACTTGTGAACAGGTGCTGCTTGTGGGGGCTGCTCATCTCAAGCTACGCATTTAGATATAAGTACAACTACTAGACTTTTCTTTATGTTAATTTTTATCGACATTTGTGCATTGCAACTGTGTCCATGGGCTTACATTTCTCAAGTGATTTATTTTGTTTTTTTTTTAAATTATATAATAATTTTGAAAAGAGTATGTACTGAGTTTCTTGCCAGGTTCTTCTCAGTAAAAGCAACCTTCGGAACCTGGCGGTAGCATGTATAATCCTGTAAATTGTGTCAAGGAAGGTTGCTTTTACTCAGAAGAACCTGGCAAGAAACTCAGTAATTACTCTTTTCAAAAAAGTTATTTTACTAATTGTAATAAATATGTCAGATGGCAGTCTGGCAATACTATAAGTAAAATTCTGCCTACCTCTTCAGGGAATACAGGCGCGAGCATAATGTGTAGTAAGTTAGCCTTTGTCTCATTTGAAAGCACGTGCATACACTTTTGAGTGCCATTATAGTTTCAAAGAACATAATAGTATTATAGAGTCCATTGTCTGTACTCAAAGGAGTGAGGTTAATGTTTTATAGGAAATAGGATACAGTCATTGGTGTAGCAATATACAAATGATCCTTGACCAACAGCCACGTTATTCACTAAGGTTTCTCAGCATCGAAACCGACGACGAGCGTTGGTTTTAATCATAGGAAATCGATACATAATACATAGAGGATAAGGTTCAATTTCGTATCTTTAAAAACGACACTCGACGAGTGCGACGTTGAGAAACCTTAGTGAATAACGAACGGTCAGTCGGTCTGTTTGTTCCGGTTTACTCAGGCTATGTTTATTTATATAAAATAAGTGTTCTATTAAATCAAATCTCGGGTGAAGTCGCAGAGCACAGCTAGTAATAAATACAGCATGACAGTATAAAGTAGGTCTCATGACCCCTGTCGTAAGAGGCGCCTAAAAGGGGGCCGGAGGGCCTGCTGGCGGTGGTCGGGGTGGGAGCTTTGACCACCGAGGTCTTCAGGGGCGGCGATACAGCTGCCCCGGGGATGTGCCCCGGCAAAGTGTGGGAGGACACCAGTGCGATCTATCAGAGTACCCGGAGTCCCTCCTGGCACTGAGGATGTGCACCGGTGTGGTTTTAGTGCGGTAAAAATCCCACATACCCCGATCTGCCTCTCCCAGGGCGGTCGGGGACCTTTTGAAGGTTTCCCCCTCGTCAATAAAAAAAAAGGTCTCATGACCCCATTGCAATTTTGTCCAAGAACAGCACTGAAACTTTTATAACATACAAAACGATTTTTACTACTGCACAAAGTTTTACTATGGTCTCGTGTGTAGTTTACAGTCAATCAATAAGAGAGGTGAAGGCCGTTTGTTGACCTCTAGAGGGCTAGTTATTGCCCTTAGAGAGTAGTTAAATTAGTTTAGTGAAGGAACGAGGCATGGGGCAGTGTTTCTATACATTTGAACACTATTTTGGTAGCGTTTGAATGTAGCATGACATGTGTTCCGCCATTTTGGAAATACAACACGCCTCAGAAAAAGTATTAATTACATATTTTTTATACGTAATTGCGTCGAATTTGTCGTGGAAACATGGGAAAATGTATATTATGGGGTACTAAATAAAAAAGATAGCCGTGGCGGCCTTGGGGTTTGAGCAGTCTCCTGCTACACAAGCAACGCAAGTTCGAATCCCAGCGGGGCCTGTACCAATGAGTTTTTCTATAAACTTATGTATCGTGATTTCACACCACGTGCTTTACGGTGAAGGAAACATCGTGAGGCAATCTGCATATGTCTGAGAAATAATTCAAAGACTATATAGCGTCTGAGACGGCGATGGACTCACCATCTGTCACACTGGCATTTAATCATCTTGTGTGAAAAGTGGGTGTTGTTATTACAACACCTCTGCCTACCCTTTCGGGGAATACAGGCGTGAGCATATGTATGTTTGTACATTTACGTATGTCGGAAAGTTAGAAGCGAATATATTTTACAAATGGAGCGAAGTTGCACGTTAATCCTAGCAGATTATAAAGTCAAAATCATGACTGATTATTATGATAACGGCGACGTTTACACTCGAGTGCAGTGTTATTAGGACACTATAAAAACTTTAATATTTCACTAAGGTATTTTGTCCCCAAATGTAGCAAAGCTTGTCTGTGGAAACGCAGAAAACTGCAATAAATCATGATACAAATTCTCATTGATTGAGTGTGCGACTTGTGTGTTCTTATTCAAAAGCTGTGTGAAACCTACAGTCGATTTGAACAAATGAAAATTTTTTTGGTTATCTGATAGTCTTTCGTAAGTTTGTAGTGTTAATTATTTCAAAGTTCGAAAGTTTATGGCAGATATAGAGCAGAATATTTTTATCATAATCACTTTACCGCCCAGCGGATTCACCCGCGTAGACTAAATAACACGGATGGCCCGCGGAACCCACATATCTTAAAAAAAAAAGTATGCTTAGTTACTTCTTGCAACATTAGCTATTTGTCAGTGAAAGTCCCGTTGAAATTGGTCCAGCCGTTTCGGTGATTACCCGGCAGAAACATCAGACAGGCAGTTTTTTTTAAATTGGTTTTTTATATCAGTACCGTTATATACTGTCATATGCATTTAGTGAAAAACTGATCTTTTGGGATTACAAAGCGCTTACATTTTATTTATATGTATTCGGTGACCCGTATTTATTGCACCCAACTGTATTGTAGCTAGCTTTATGTAACCGAATTTTTTATCGCCTAATAAAACACCAATATTTACTAGTCGCACCCAATGTGATAAGATTTAATTCTATAACGCTATTGGGAGTTAAATACTTGTTCAAAAATTCTTTTGAGAAAGGAAGTATGTAAGTATTACTGTGATAGTTTAACTCTTATCATGAGACAGATGTATATGACGTGTATAAGTCTGTCACTGTCACACAGTGGAACTATGATGGTGATAAGACATTATGTTAAGGCCTCAGTTATAGCCATGATAGTTTAACTCTTATCATGAGACAGATGTATATGACGTGTATAAGTCTGTCATGATGTCATGGCTTATGGTAAGGCTCCAAATACTGTCACGAGCAAGCTCTGAGCTTACTAAAAACAAGCTGTGCCTCGTGGTTCTGCCCGCATAAGAATAACAATGAAAACTTATTACGTGATATTTTTTTCCGTTTTTGTAAAATTATCCATTGATTACTTCGCCTCTATTGGTCGCAGCGTGATGTTATAAAGCCTTAAGCCTTCCTCGATTAATGAGCTATCCAACACTTAAATATTTTATCACTTCAAACCAGTCGTTCCTGAGAAACCTTAGTGAAAAAAGTGACTGAAGTCAGGGAACAGAAAATAAATAAATTCAAATATACTTATTAGTAGCGGACGTCACGTGGTCTTACCCGCGTGGTTCTCGTTCCCGTGGGAGCACGGGGACGAAATATAGCCTATGTTACTCGCTGATGATGTAGCTATCCATTGCTGAAAGAATTTTCAAGATCGGTCTACTAGTGTCGGAGCCTAATCAATACAAACAAACAAACAAATCTTTCCACTTTATAATATTAGTAATGACGAGCTGTGCCCCGCGGTTTCACTCGCGTAGATTTAGTTTCATCCTTATTGTCGCGGAACCCTAATATTTTTTGATAAATAAAAGTAGCCTAAGTTACTCCTTGAAACATCAGCTACCTACCAGTGAAAGTCCCGTTAAAATCGGTCCAGCTGTTTCAGAGATTACCCGGAACAAACAGACAGAGAAAAATTTTTAAACTTGGTTTTTTAGTGTCAGTAGCGTGTATACTTTTATATGCATTTAGTGAAAAACTGTTATTTTGCATTTACAAACAGACACTTCAATTTTATTTATCTGTATGGATTAGTTTAGACAGAGTGCCCTTAATTATAACCAAACTCATTTCGAACTGACTTTTTGTTTCTTAGCAATTTGTTAAAAAATATATAATAATGACAGAAAGATTGTGTGAACGTGGTTGTCGCAATGTCAACGCATAATCTATGCGTGTCGTAACAATTATCGGTGAAATAATAGTGTGAATTTATAGACTTTTATATCTAAATACCTCTGAAGATTGTGTCCAAGATTTTAAGCTTTCTAAAATGTATTTGCGATCAAAGTTCAAGTATTTTGGGCGTGTGATGTGATTGATCTATGATCGGTCGTTTTGATGTGGAATTGTGATTTTTTCTAATTATCTGGTATGGTTAAAAATATTCGCCTCTTCCATCTTCTTTAGCAAAAAACAGAATCAACAAATTTAGCAGTCATGTCGGGCAAAGTGTTATCGGGTTTTCCGTCTGTAATTCCCCAGTAGCAGCCCGGAGTCTGGATTAGTGGCCGGTTAATGGCAATAGGCTCGCCCTCTATTACATGGGACTTAAACATAACTGGTGAAATTTGGGTGTATTATAAAAAAAGACACCCAAAAGAACAATGCTAAAGAGATCTCTTAATAAGTGTTTTACCAGGGCCCAAGTTGAAGAAATATTTTTAAATATTGTGCCCGCGTAGATTTAGTTTCATCCTTATTGTCGCGTTACCCTAATATTTTTAAGAAATAAAAGTAGCCTAAGTTACTCCTTGGAACATCAGCTACCTACCAGCGAGTCCCGTTAAAATCCGTCCAGCCGTTTCAGAGAATACCCGGAACAAACAGACAGACAGAGAAAAATTTGGTTTTTTAGTGTCAGTTGCGTGTATACTTTCATATGCATTTAGTGAAAAGCTGTTATTTTGGAATTACAAACAGACACTTCAATTTTATTTATCTGTATAGATGTATAGATTTTCTCAAATTCGAAGGATTTTATATATCCTAACTTAGTTAATTCCCTACACAACCTCATAATAATAATTTACAATAAAATCCCGCTTTAGTTATAGTTTAACCTAAGACTATGGACATTATGGTGAGGGGAAAAACTTGCGGTAAAACCATTGAAGAATTAGATTTGTAAAATTTAAGCGTCGTAGCAGACCCAATCGATCAACCTCATAAAATTTGAAGTATCGAAATCTTTCCTCAGAATTCGTGTCATTGAACTAAATGTGATTCAAACCCTTTTATTTTTGTGTGTAAACCCCAAAAGAGGCTTGATGGCAGTCGCCTGCTACGCAAGCGACGCAAGTTTAAATCCCACCAATGAACTTTTCTAAAACTTAAGTGCAGTCATTTCACCCCTCATGCTTTATGGTGAAGGAAAATATCGTGAGGAAATCTAAATATCTGAGAAGTATTAGACTTTTTGATACAAACACGTATAATGTGTGGTGTCTGAGGCGGCATTGGACTCTGTTGACACTTAAGCATCTTTGGTGAAACGTGTTACAATTACAACTAGGGTTGCCAACATTTTTTACAGGAAATAAAGTATATTCAGGTCTGTGACGAATATAGAACAGTATTTTAGAAAAATGAACAGTATTTTAGAAAAAAGTACAGTAATTTAGAAAAATGAACAGTATTTTAGAAAAAAGTACAGTATTTTATTAATTTATTGTTTTAAATACATATTTTTTAGAACTTCTCGCGCAACTAACCATTTTACAATCTTTTTTAAAAACTTCATACGAAAACAGTATTTTGTACACTTTATTTTTGGTCAACAGTACAATTCAGTGAAAAACAGTATAGTTGGCAACCCTAATTACAACACCACTGCTTACCCCTACGAAGACCCTTCTGAGATGGCGTGAGTATATTCATTAAGTTCTATTGTTTTTTGTTACAGGTGTAACTAAACAACCATGTTAAGCCAAAAACCAGCAACCTGGTGATTACAATAACATCATCCAAGTATCATCGGACCTGAACAGAGGCATATGAGCGGTTCTAGAATCAGACCAAATTTACATGATAGCAAACTTTGTTGACAGTTCGCGGTAATAAGTCCATGATTGTTGAATATATCAAGGAAAGATAGAAAAACAATATGGCGTCGTGTTTGAGCGGTGGTCATTTTGTGCCCGGGAGTCAGGAGTATGTGCCAGTGGCTGAGTTTTACGCTGACAAGACTATCTTTGTCACCGGTGGTACTGGATTCATGGGAAAGGTTAGTAAGGCTTTCAAATATTGTAAATAGTATTAAATTTAAGTTGTGATTTACATGCATATTTATTCTGTAGTGTAGGGTAATCAATCCACTAGATTTAAGACTTTCAGTTACTATACTCCATCAGAGAGTATTTGAGTAGTCAGGTACGTAGAGCATAAGGGCAAGGGCGGCACAAAAGATCCCAAGGGTCGACGTGCTTCCGGGCAACCGGACCCAATAATGCCACAACAAGATAAGATACTATACTCCATCCTTAGGCCTTAAGGTATTGCCCAATCCACATGTTTTAAGACTTGTCAGTCAATATACTCCCTATATCCTTTAGTCCTTAAGGCATAGACCAATCCACAAGTGTTACGACTTGTCAGTCAATATAGTTAATCCATCACCCCTTACCTATCCCAATTTTATTATGCGTTAAACCTTCAGGCATAGAAGATCTAAGACTTGTTCAAACCGATCCAACTCATATAACGTGATAAGGATTGATTTGACGAGTGCCGATTCATGCCCCATTTTGTATACGGCTGGTGACAAATGTATACAACCCGTTTTATGGCATGCTTAAGAGCGCTTGCATCACGCACATGAGTGTCATAACAATATGAAAAATATGACTATTACATACGTGAGCGTGCATAGGAACGATCTCCTTTAGAGACATACCTTTCCCATGACATTTAAGTTGGTTGTTTAGTATTTGTGAAATCATCATGAAGTTCTGTTAGGGTTTATTTAAAATCGTAAGGTCTTCTTTTATTAAGGGTAAAAATTGTGGTTAAGTAAATAAAATTACACTGTCAAGATCTCCCCAGATTTATCCCATACATCGTTGTTCGGCACTTGATTCAACCCGATGTGGCTCCATGTTAGTCGCAATCAACTTATTAACCCCTTGTCCGTTATGTGCGCCTGGTACTTCGTGTACCATATCATCATCGTCCCTGTCCTCATCCCATATATTGTTGGGGTCAGCATTTGGTTCAACCCGACGGGCTCCATGTTAGTCGCAATCAACTTATTAACTCCTTGTCCGTTATGTGTGTCTGGTACTTCGTGTATTAGATCATCATCGTCCCTGGCCTCATCCCATTCATTGTTGGGGTTGGCACTTGCAACCCGATGTGGCTGATCACCTGATTTTTAAACAAAGCGACTACCATATGACCTTCGTAACCCATTTCACGAGTAAGTCAGTAATGTGGGTTAGACTAGTCTGTCTTTCTTAGGCCTCCGGCTGACATGGAGGGTGACTATGATCGTTTAAGAACTTCTTAGCTTTGACCTTTAATTTTACGGTACCAAAATGAATCGTCAAAACTCAGAAGTTATTAATACGCTCTGCTTAGACTGATGATGGTAACGAAAAAGATGTTGAATTAGCAACCGCGAACGACGGGTTAACGTGCTCTCCGATTTGAAACAGTGAAGACAACAGTACCAAATAAAATCATTTTCGGCCAAATTCTTGATCCTGTAGCTAGGTCGAACGCACCAACCATTAAAATAACTAAAAATATATATCGACATGGTATCTGATGTTAAAATGACGACGCACTGGTTTCAGGTCCTCGTAGAGAAGCTGTTGAGGAGTTGTCCCAAAATCAAGAACATCTACCTCCTGATGCGGCCGAAACGCGGGCAAGACGTCGCGTCCAGACTCACCGAGCTCACACAGTCACCGGTAAGACATACAAGGACGGCTTTGTTTTAATAAAAACAGAATTCCATACCATATCAGTTCCCTCACCTATTCTGGCACTGGCAAATGAGAAAGCTGTTTAGAGAGACATTTTGCAAGGGCGAGTCCCTTTTAATGAAAGACGCACAATACATTTGAGTATCGTAAGTTCTCCTCTACTTGAACTAGTTCCATGTCCATGACTGCCTCGTTGGTGTAGTGGTCGCGAACGATACTGCGGAACACGTCCCGTGATCGATCCCCGGGTCTGACAAAATGTTATTGGGATTTCCATCTGTAATTTCCCAGTAGCAGCCCGGAGTCTGGATTAGTGCCCGGTTAATGGCAATAGGCAATTAAATGGGACTTAAATATTACTGGCAAAACACTCCCGGGAATATCAGACTAGATCATATAGTATGTAAATCTACGCAATGTTATGAAAACTTAACGAAGTAGGTCATCTGAATTTTGTGATAAGGTGACAAACCGCTTACCATCCCGCTACTGCAGCTTATAAACGCTAGCAACACTAAGTGTCACTCGCGTATTGCCTTCCTTATTAAGAATGGGATCACTATGTCAGTATCGTAAAGAGTTCCCACTATGGCCAGCACATACTTAAGCAGGAACATACTCGTAGCTTTGAAGTAACGTTTATTGGCTGCATGCGTCTAACTCAATTCTACATACACACATACGCTCACACCTGTATTCTGGCTAAGGCAGGCTAAGGTGTTGTAATAACAACACCCACCGAAGATGATTAAGTGCCAACGTGACAGATGGTGAGTCTATCACCGTCTCAAGTACTATACATTACTTCTCAGACATATGTATGTTTCCTCACGATGTTTTCCTTCACCGTAAAACACGTGGTGTGAAAACATTGCACATAAGTTGTTTTATGTACAAGCCCCGTTGGGATTAGAACTTGCGTTACTTGTGTCACAGGCGACTGCTCAAACCCCAAGGCTACCACGACTCTCCATGTCCAAACTAATGATTTTTTTGTGATTAATAGTTGTTCGAGACGCTGCGAAAAGAACGGCCTCAGGAGCTGAACAAGATCGTCCCTATAGTGGGAGATATCACCGAGCCGGAGCTCGGCATCAGCCCAGCTGATCAAGCCATGCTGTGTCAGAAGGTAACATGGAAAGCCTATTGAATACGACCTCCAATTCAAAGTTAAACTCAAAAATATCTATCTGCATTTGATTAGACTTTAACAAAGTACTTTCAAATCGTCAGAATGATATGACTATCATGCTTATGCATATGGGAAACTTAACTTAACTATTGCCAATTTAACATCTTTGGTAATCGTTACAGGTTAGTCAGAGGCCTAAGAGAGTCTGTAAACTGGTTTTATTTTTATCGAAAAACGGGTTGCGAAAGTCAGATGGCAGTCGCTTCGTATAAAAATCAAGTGATCAGCCACATCGGGTAGAATCAAGTGCCGACCCCAAATACATGGGATAAGGCCAGGGAGATGATGATGCATATGGGAAACTATGAAATTACTCTATTAAAAAAAAATTACAATTTTAAGTAATAGGTACCTAATAAATCATAAAAATTTATATATAAGCCCATGGACACAGTTCCAGTGCACAAAAGTCGATAAAAAATATAAAAACTAAAAGTAGGTTATAAGGATACTACGTGTGCCCGGCAAAAAATATATTGCCATATTTATTTTTTTGGTGGTACACTCTTCATTTAAAGGTATGTATCGTGGCCTATTCTCAGACCAACCCGATATGTACACAAAATTTCATATCATTCGTTCCAGCTTCGGTTTGGAGAAATTTTGCAAGAAGCACCACGACACAAGAATTTTATCCGGACGTCACCCGGTTTCACCCGCGTAGTTCCCATTCCTATAAGAGTACGGAGATAAAATACAGCCTATGTTACTCGCTGATGATGTAGCTATCCATTGCTGAATGAATTTTCAAGATCGGTCAAGTAGTTTCGGAGCTTATTCAATGCAAACAAACAAACAAACAAAAAAACAATCAAACATTTCCTAAATTAACTATTCTTCCAAATAATTTCTCAATATTTTCGACATTTGAGTGTTTCACACTAGCCGTTCTTCTCATGATTAACTATTACATTTACACGAATACTCGCGTGAGTGTTTATGTGCACGCATAGGCTCAGTGTGGGCTACTCCCATTATTTCAGAATTGTGTAAAAGGCTAAATTTTTGGTTAATCACATCCTCTGCCAGTCCAAAAGGTAGTATTGAGTAACAATAGTAATGTATGTGTCATGTAAACAGAGTAAAATCTATATATCATCATCTCCCTGGCCTTATCCCATGTATTTGGGGTCAGCACTTGATTCAGCCCGATGTGGCTCCATGTTAGTCGCAATCAACTTATAACCTCCTTGTCCGTTATGTACGCCTGGTACTTGATGAACCATATCATCATCTCCCCAGGCTTATCCCATACATCGTTGTTCGGCACTTGATTCAACCCGATGAGGCTCCATGTTAGACGCAATCAACTTATTAACTCCTTGTCCGTTATGTGCGCCTGGTACTTCGTGTACCATATCATCATCTCCCTGGCCTTATCCCATACATTGTTGGGGTCGGCACTTGATTCAACCCGATGTGGCTCCATGTTAGTCGCAATCAACTTATTAACTCCTTGTCCGTTATGTGCGCCTGGTGCTTCGTGTACCATATCATCATCTCCGTGGCCTTATCCCATGTATTTGGGTTCGGCACTTGATTCAACCCGATGTGGCTGATCACCTGATTTTTATACGAAGCGACTGCCATCTGACCTTCGTTAGCCACTTTTTTCGAGGAAAATCGGCAATCTGGGTTAAACCAGTTGTCAGACTTTCTTAGTCAGACTGACCTGTAACGATTGCCAAAGATATTAAATTGGCAAAAGTAAAATCTATATATCTTATAAATAAAATTGAAATGTCTGTTTGTGACTGCGAATTAACAGCTTCTCACAAAAAAAAACATAGAGTCGAATTGATAACCTCCACCTTTTTTTGAAGTCGGCTAAATGCTAATGAAAGTAAAATATATACGGTACTTCGATAAGAAAACAAATTTAATTAATTGTCTATGTTTATTTGTTCTGATTAATTTCCGAAACGGCTGGACGGAATTATCACGGAACTTTCACAAATTACAATTAGTCTAAATTCAATCTACGCTTAAACCATGGGGCACATGGGTTAGTAAATCTATACATCTATACATCTATATCTATACAGATAAATAAAATTGAAGTGTCTGTTTGTAATTCCAAAATTACAGCTTTTCACTAAATTCATATGAAAGTATACACGCTACTGACACTAGAAAAACAAGTTATAATTTTTTTCTCTGTCTGTCTGCCTGTTTGTTCCGGGTAATCTCTGAAACGGCTGGACGTATTTTAACGGGACTTTCACTGGCAGATAGCTGATGTTTCAAGGAGTTACTTAGGCTACTTTTATTTATTAAAAATATTAGGGAGCCGCGACAACAAGGATGAAACTAAATCTACGCGGGTGAAACCGCGGGGCACGGCTAGTAAATAAATAAAGAAGGATAGTCCATCATTGGTAGTGTCAAAAGTTTAGATGAGGATGATAACCCAGATTCCTTTATTGCAGGTATCGGTGGTATTCCACTCAGCAGCAACGGTGAAGTTTGACGAGAAACTGAAACTGTCGGTCACCATCAACATGCTGGGCACCCAGCAACTGGTGCAGCTGTGCCATCGTATGCTGGGGTTGGAGGTAAGGTCATACAATTTAAGGACCAACTCTTCGGTATTGCAAAGAGCCGCTCAGCAGGCCAGCTGTGATAGTCACGGTGAAACATGTGGGGAGAGCGAGTGATCATGTTCATCCTCAGTACAGGGAGTATTTGAGTTAACTTGAAGAATCGCGGCTCCAAGTGCTCTTGTTCGAAACTTATAAATGCATATACTGCAATGCGCTCTATAACTACTATAGCGCAATGTATGTTCTATAATAAAATAAAATAGCCTTTATTGCTGTTTTTCCTTACAATTAGTATATGTATTTACATGCCTACTTACTAAACACTTAATTGAATATTATTTGAACTATCGGCAACTGGGTGTTTGTGCAGGACAGCTTGTCTGTCGACAAAGGCCTCCTCTAAAGATTTTTACGTATTTCTGTACTCCAACCCTGCAATATTTTGTAATGTATTCAACCTTAATGAGCTACATTCAAAATTAGATTATTTATATACGGACTACTTGAGAATTAGATAGTGATATTACATAGTTTATTGTTCTAAATATTCTTTTAATATGACAGCCGTCAGTTGTCAATCAAGTGTTTCTAACGACCTAGCGACGCGTGATGTTTCGACCATCCAAACAATCGGAGTTGGTCCATCGAGTTAACTATCCACTAGCCCTGGCGATGAAACAATCGAGAGGTTTTTCAATTGTTTTGATGCAACCGATTGGTCCGAGTTCATCGTCCGACACGATGCATCACGCTGTATTCGATGAGTAGCAACAACGCGCGATTCGGACTCGCTACCATCGATTGAGATCGAAAAACAATCGCAATGCATCGAGATGTTTTAACAATCGAAACAATTGCGATTAACCTCTCGCCATCGCGCGTAGCTATTCACGTAATCTCCTCGTGAATACGTGAATTAAGCTATAATTTTGGTTGCTCAACAGGCGTTAGTCCACGTATCGACAGCGTACTGCAACTGCGAGCGGGAACGCGTGGAGGAAACTGTTTACGCACCACCGGCACACCCAGAACACGTGGTCACACTCGTGCAGACGCTGCCTGATGACCTCGTCGATCGGATCACACCAGATTTAGTCGGTAAGTTCAATTTTCTTTTGCCATCTTGCACGTGACCAACACCTGAGTGTCATTTACACATTGCCTGCCTTATAAATGGTATCGCTGTGCCAACATAGTAAAAGACGCAGATTCATACTAAAGCTAACGCCTGTATTCCTCGCCACATGGAGCACTGACTACCAGATTCACCTTGTGAGCATAATTACTACTCTAATCTTCTGTGGAAAATGACGAGAGGTCCCGTTATGACCTACCTCTCTTTAAGCGGTAGTTGTTTACTCAAATAACTGCCTCGTTGGTCTAGTGGTTGAGATTTGGACCTGCAGACCAGAAAGTCTTGGGTTAGCCCAAGGTATTGCGTAGTCAAGAAATTTGCAATAATATCCCGAATTTGGGAATTGGCGGTGTTTACAGTGCCTCGGAAAGCACCTTTGGGCCTACGCCTGATCTCTCACTGGTCGTGTCAGATTGTCTCCCATCGGACTCTGAGAGTTAGGCAATGAAGAGTGCACCTGTGATTGCGCACTCACTTGTGCACTATTATATCTCCTGTGCAGATGACTGATCCCCGTTGAGATTAGCTGCCGTGACCGAAATTCGGTTAGGAGGAAGCCACCGCTACATTCAAGCCTTTATTTAAAAAGGCCACCATGGAGTTCATTTTCCAAACCGTCTATATTTCTCGGTTTTATACATGTCATTAATTTACGCCAAATGTTAACAATTCCAGGTGACAGGCCTAACACTTACACGTTTACAAAGGCTTTGGCAGAAGATATGCTCATAAAGGAATGCGGGAATCTACCCGTCGCTATCGTGAGACCATCGATCGGTGAGTACTCCTAACGATGATAATATCAGAGTAGTGCGAGTTTCCTTAAAATCGCCGTCACAAGTGATAGCGTCGACGTAAACGCAGTATTGTATGGGCTCACAATAGTGTCATGTTTAGGCCGACAGAGGCGCTGTTCCGATCCTAGCACACAGGAAGCCCACTATTCAATGAAATACGCAGTTACGGTCTAATGCAAAGTTCCTATCCTACCACGGTTCTTAATTTCTGATTCGTTCTAAAATTTCCGAACATTTAATGAATAAACAATAAATGAAAAAAAAAAACGAAATTTCTATAATGTTTATAAATATATTACTAAGCTTACTAATATTTAATTAACTAACGAAAATAAATTTGACTTTGAAACAAACAATAGGTACGATATTATTTTCGCTTGTTTACGATTTTTTGTTTTCGAAGATAGAATAAATCCTCTGATCTTTATAACCTTACAGAAATTGATTGACATAGTGGTATCTAAAAAAAATATACTGAATTTTATTGTTTGTTTGTATTCTTAAAATAACAGATTTTTACTAAATGCATATGCAAGATCAATCTGTTGCGACTAATCTCTGGAACGGCTTGTAAGAGTGCCTAGTGTGAGTTTTCTTAAAATCGCCGTCACTAGTTATCGCGTTGTGCGGCAGTGAAAAACTTAGGCTAGACCTTCTGATTTTTACGGGAATTCCACTGGCAGATAGCTGATATTATGAAGTGTATCTAAGGCTTTATACTTCGTTTTAAAACAATAAAGTACAAGCAACCGAGTCTACTAAGTGAACCCGTAGGTATAGATTCTTAGGGAGTGAAACTATCATGGCAATAAGAGCTCGTGGTAAGGCCCCTTGAGTGAAACTATCATGGCAATAAGAGCTCATGGTAAGGCCCCTGTTAGTAAGTCAGCTTTAAAGTAGAATGGGCCTAAAATATAGCCTTGGAGTATTCTCCATCTTGGATCATTTCAATCAAGAATTTGAAGGATTATATGACTAACGCTGATAATTTGAATGAAATACAATGTCAAGGCAATTCTTGTGATTTTATTAAGTATTATATAATAGGATAGTTAACATATAGTCTAATCTTAGATTACCATTGTACCTACATTGATAACAATAATCTTACACAGAATTGCATTCAATGATATGTTGTCTTATCAGATTATTTTAATTATTGTGTTACAATAGTACTTTTACCGAATACATTTTTACGTAATTATTATAATCCACAATGTGATGTATTGTTACATGATGTTTGAATTCAACGGTTACTCTCATAATCCTGTGGATACAACTAGATTAGATTAGAGCATACACTGCATACACCTTACACCTTATACACGCGTTCTTACTAAATGCAATACCTTCTTTAAGAAAAATAAACTAATTACAGGCACGAAACTTGTCCCAAATCGGTCTCTCTTGGGATCGTGCCAAGAAGGCTGGCAGCATTGCCACGTTGAATAGCAATGCTGATTCTCTGAGCGAGGAAAGCCCCAACCCGCTTATCACGAGCCCTACTATAAATTTTCATCTCTTATGGCTTTGTGTAGTGGACACATATCTGTATTGAAACTAATGATTTAATCTGAAGTTGAAATGTTTGTTTCAAGTGCTCTCGTCTCTCCGAGAGCCGGTGAAGGGATGGGTGGACAACTGGAACGGACCGAACGGGATCATCGCAGCCGTGGGCAAGGGCATCTTCCGCACGATGCTGGGCACTGGGACCAGGGTCGCTGACCTCGTGCCAGTCGACACAGTCATCAATCTAATGATTGTGTGCGCGTGGCGAACGCATCTCAGACGGTGAGTCATACAGAATTTCTCAAAGCTGCACACTTAAATGATTTTAAACACGACATTTCTGGAGATCATCTTCGCCTGGCAGCTATAGATAGATAGAAAGATAGATAGATAAGCGTGGAATAGAATGATCTACCTGACCTGACGCACTTATTTCAGAAGGTAAGTGATTGAGTTTCTCAATATTAAGCTTGTCGCAAAGTGAAATTGAAAGAGCGCTGGAATAAGTCCCCTAATTATTTTATTTTGACAAATAACTCCTAACAAATACTTTCTTATAATTATATTTAATAAAGGTGTGGCAGTAAAGAAGGTGGTCAAATCAGTGTGTGTTGGCATCACATAGCATGAGTATCACAGCTGGTTTAACCCAGACCAATTTTGCCTCGTAAATGGGGTTGCGATGGTCAGATGGCAGTCCCTTCCTATAAAAATCAGATGATATCCACATCGGGTTGAATCAGATGCTGACTCCAACAATGTGTGGGTTAAGGCTAGCGAGATGATGAGTGTGGATGGCATCATAAACAATAATTTAAGTACTATAAAGTTGCTAAATGAAAGACAATTTTTATTCCAGAGGCGAGGGAGTTGTAGTCTACAACTGCTGCACTGGCCAACAGAATCCTATTACGTGGCAGCGGTTTGTCAAGACCAGCTTTAAATACATGCGGAAACATCCGTTCAGTAAGTATCTCTACTAAACACATATTCTTATTGACAGATATGTGTTTAGCTGCTCTAACACAAACAGCTTAAATTCCACTTAGTTCGTGATTACCTGCAGCTATAGCAGCTCTTATACCAGCTTCTGCTTTGAATTTTTTATTGCTAGTTTCTGGATTAACCATATTAGTCCAGAATCCAGAAATATGTACCAGTATTACATTAGTCATAACAGCAGTTTCAGTGCAAATGTCATCACATTAAGCCCTTGACATTGGAGGCACAGAAAGTAGAGCGCTAGTCCAGTCCGAAACTTATTGGCAATGTTTTGTTGTTACTGCCATAAACATGATCACTGTTTGGGACTACTGGATCGTATAGTAGCTTCTTAGCTTTAATGTTTCATTTCGTGGTGCTAAAAAATATCAAAGCTAATAAGTTCTTAAAACGCACTGCGTAAAACAATATTTACCTGTCTGCAATTAAGTTTACCTACATACAGTATTATTATTATTTTGATAAAAACACAAAATGCCTGGCTGAGTTTTTTGCCAGTTCTACTCATTTGATTCGTTCCCGAATCAGCAGTAATTTATTGAGTGCCTAAACAGGGTATAAGCTAAATAAATCGTTTCGCTTTCATCAGCAGGTGAAACCACGTTAGCTGGTCCACGTATATCTACTTCCAAACCCCTATCCCTATTTATAAATTGATGAAAGTTTTGTTCCCCAGGTGAGGTGGTTTGGTATCCCGGTGGAGATATCACCGGTAATCGTTTGAAGCACAGCACTCTCTCGTTGCTACAACATCGTGCCCCTGCGACTCTCATGGACTTTGTAGCCAGTATGTCTGGAAAGAAACCTATGTGAGTTTGTTCAATTATATAGCTAGCTTATAAAATATAGCGCCCCAAGCGGTGAGTGTAGGAAGCTTTACGTCTCAAAAAAAGCGATAAACGCAATGTCCAGCGTCGATGTTCAAACGTGTCAAAACCTATAATGGGGACACAGTAGCCCAATTCACGTAATAACGTTAGTCACAACGCAATGATTTAAATGTGACTGAGCTTACACTATAAATGATGCTTTAAAACAGCAATATTTTCAATAAGCGCAACTTCAGGGATAAAGCAATACATGAAATTAGCCTAGTGGTTCTATTTTAAACGTGTCCTAAACCTAACCGATTCGTGATTGAATTTTATAGGATGGTAAGAGTTCAAAACAAGCTGGAAAAGGCGGCCGCATGCTTGGAATACTTCACCACTCGTCAGTGGGCATTTGCAGACGACAACGTGCAAGCACTCTGCGCTCACTTGTCACCAGAAGACCGCAACACTTTTGATTTCGACGTCAAGAACATCAATTGGGATGCGTACATCGAATCCTACGTCCTGGGTATTAGAAGGTTCCTCTTCAAGGAGAGTCCTGACTCGTTGCCCAAATCCAGGGCAGTTTTGCGGAGGTAAGGATTCTATTTTATTGAAATTTTTGGAATTTAGTCTTGTTTGTCCTATTTTAATGTTAAACTAGCTGTGCCCCGCGTGGATTTAGTTTCATGGTATATTTCTCTGAACTCTTATAATATATTTTTTTCTAAATAAAAGTATCTTAAGCTACTCCTAAAAACATCAGCTATCTGTCAGTGAAAGTTGGTAACGATTAGCCGGAACAAACGGAGAGTCAGACAGAAAGACAGACTTTTTATAATTATTTTTTTTAATTATCAGTACCTTTTATACTTTCGTATGCATTTAGTGAAAAGCTGTTTATTTGGAATCACAAACAGATACTTCAATTTTATTTATCGGTATAGATTATGAATGTTTTTTTCTTCGACCCTAACGATAAATGTTTGTTTCACTTTCAGATTACACATAGTGCACATTCTAACTCAAGTGGCAGCGGTGTTCTTCCTTTGGAGATTTCTATTCTCGCGCTCGAACGCACTCCGCAATATGTGGCGGCATATTTTAGACTTCTTAACGCGGGCCGCCCGCCTCTTAGCCATCGCCTGATGTCGCGCGCTTCCTGACACGACATTCTCGTTAACAACGCCCCTATCAAACAGATTAGGTAAGCTTTCATCGCTACGATAAAGAGCCCTTGTTTCAACACATGCTGGGTTAACTCCTGCGCTGACAGCTGTCAAAATGGCGGCTAATAGACACCAATAGTTTAAGTACACAAAGGCAAATAAAGCTTAGACATTCTCAACTCAATTCAAGCTTAAAGGGGCTACTGCTTCTTAAATGATAGCGTGCGATATAAAAAGGTGTTCTGGTGTTTTTATATCGTGTGACGTCGTTTTAATTTTACTTCCAGCGCTAGTTTTTCTGTTATCGATACAGTAAGTGATTCCAAATAATTTTGTACCTATATTAACAGCTCAATGGTATTTAAAAAGTTAAACGTTCAAAACTAGTAAGGTACCGTATTTAATATATTGTACTGTTATAGGTCAGCTGAAGCAGTAAACCACCTAAATAATTATGTATTGAAATACTAGTAAATATTTATATATTATACAGTGTAATTTATTCAAAAATCCAGTTTAGCCAGCATATAATGTACTCAGATATTGCTAGACTTTGTAGCTAATTAATAATAATTAGTTTCCAATCAAAATGAGGTTCGTTTCGTCCATTTTCTTTCATAATTTATTCAAAGCTCAATGTTAAAAATGTTATTGAATAGACAATTACGAAACTAGACAAAGAAAATTATATAAAATTACATCCATGTAAAAATACAATGAATACAAATCTAAATTGTTAAACGGTTATTAGGGAGAAATATTCTAAATACTGTTACGTCATTTTTGCATAGAAAACACAAATTTTATATGATGTAATCAACTGGCACTCATTAAAAGATGGCGTAACAGGTGATAATAATTGGTTTTGAATTTGTAAAAAGGAGCGCGCAATCGGTTAGTGGCTAGGAGTGTAGCTATTGGTAAGTTCGCTGACAATCGTTAATGAAGTAGGTGCGCACTTAAAACATAATTTTCATCATATATTTAAATGATTCCATTGTAAATTACTTTTAAGGCATCACATATTTGCCTTTCAGTGACAACGTTTTGGTAGATCTGTATCTGTCCGAAAGTATCCAAGATCCAAATGATCCATGACAGCTATTTCCCTGAAGACTTTAATTGTAAAGCCAGATATTTAAAATCCAAAGCTCAACTTAAATCTTCCCTAATTAATATTGTATTGGATAGCTTTATAAAATAATTTGACGTATATTAAAGAATAGGCTTCCATTTCCCAACATTTATTAAAATTTACGTTACTAAATTCATAAGCGCACTTCCATCAGATAGTTATGATACGTATTATTTCAGAATTTTACATATATTTGTCCATATAATATCACCAATGCTTTCAGCACTGGTTCGATAATTATGGTAATTGAATCTAATAATGTAAACATCAAAATAATTGTTGGTGTAAAACCATAACACAAAATGTGACTCAAGTGTATATGGATGATATCATTACTTATACGTCATACATTTTTCTTCATTGAGATTACCTCAAGAATCAAACATGGGATATTGAATATTCTAAACACTTCTTAACACATGTTTCATTCATTTAAGATTTATTCCAAGGTATCACTTAATAAGAATTCCTAAACGCCGAACTGTTGATGTTCGCTAATCTTTCGATTAGCAAGACGTGCCGAAATTTTGATACCCTTTGCTAGGAAATTTGTCAAGTCTTTAGATTGTTCGTCCTCCAATTCAGGCTTTGTATGATGGTTGTAATAGTAGTGCATCTTAGAACAACGATGAAATCTAAAATTAGCACGATTTCAGGAGAAATCATCACACAAAGTCAAATTTGGAAGGCATTAGAAGATAATTAAATGTATTGAACAAACGTTGGATGAAGGATAGTGCGCAATGGACAAGCTTTTGTGACTTTGAATACAAACTGAAACTATTATCTCGGCGCCACAATGATACACGTGACCAAGTCATTGCATTTGCCCAATGCGGTGTTGACTAAATGTATCGACGCATAAGTCCTTCGCTTTATAATTAGGAAATATTCAATACAGAACACTGTTATTATAAAAAAAACTTTTGTTCCAAACATCATGACGCTTCCCTAGTATAATTATTATAATGTAGTTATTATTTTTCTTTTCGTCTATGCTAGTACCTATTATTAGAATGTAAAGGTCTCAATTTGTTTTGAGTCAACCAACGTCTTCATCCACACAATGTAAGTTACGTATTAAGTGAATGCCTAAGTTTATACGAACTGTTATATAAGTGTTAGCATTTTTTCTTAATATTTAAGCCTAACGCAAAATGCTTTCGCTCTCACTATATATGAATATTGTTTATATCACAGCAATGTACGTATATACATATTACATAGAATGGATGTTTACTAAGTTGGACTAGTTGTTGCGTTACTGCCATCATTATACGTGGACATTGTTAATTGTTACAGCATTATTTCAGTAGATAGTTGATTTTGTCTGTTTGTCCAACTAAGACCCGCGTTACTTAAACATGCATTTTGAACTTAAATATCCAACTTTTTGAGTCCATTCTTATATCTTCCAGTGTTATAAATAATTGTTTAAGTTTTTTTTAGTGTAAATTTGAGAAAAATTATGATTCCTGATATTGAAAGTGGGTTCGGTGGATGAGAGTGGATTTATATCGATTTTTACGAATTAAGGCGATTAAATTTGTAATTTTACTCGACAAATTCGTTCAAAATCTAAGTTTGCCAGAAATACAATTTGTTTTGCTTGTAAGTATATTATATGTACATTTTGAACAATAACCCTCGATAAAATAAAAAATGTTATTATGTTAGCAGGCTTGTAAAGATTTTTGCGTTCTGTGAGTGCTGTTTTTGTATTTAATTGTATTTTAAGGTATTATTTGGATTAAAAACGGGAAAAATGTTTGTGCGTAATGTTTAATATTTATTATTGTGTATATAGAATTTAGTTACCCAAAGTTAAATCCAAATACATTGATGCGAAAGTAAAATATTTTAATTTTTCGCTGTATGTAATAACGTAGACAAGTAATGGAGTGGTATAAGATACTTGCGGTTTCCGAACGAACTATAGATATACATAAAATACCTAATTGACACTAACTCCAAGAGGTCCTCATACTAAAATAATATAAAATCACCTATCTAAAATAAAATAAATAAAATACTTGTTACTAATAAAAATATACCGATAGATAGAAAAGTTATTATAATATACCATGTATTTTTCTCCGTTGAATACTATGTGACATTAATATATACACATCAAAACACTTACTCTAAAGGCCTCTATAGACTGCAAGACATGGACAGCTTTAAGCAGTTGAATTTGACTGCTCAAGCCGTAACTATAATATATGCTTTTGATTTGAATTGAAGCTATTTGTGTTGTGTATCTTTAACAAATGTAATTGGTTCGCCGTTTTTGTTAAATAAATAAATAAATAAATAAATATTTGCTATCATAGATAAATCGCTGTCATCCTCGAAGCAGTCACGACTACTTGTGTAATCCGTGCATGTGTGTACGTAGAAGATTGCAGTTTATGCAGTTGCAATATGAAACAGACGATCTTGACTATGGTGTATATATGGGCCTTTAGAAAGTTTTTGAGAAATCAACAAATTTAATTGTTTAAAATCGAACTAGTTTGGCGGTTTGTAAAATGGGTTATATGAAAATGATTAGGACACTTTCTTCGATTCGATGTGTATTAGGGTTCGAACCCTCGGTGCGATCGGTTTTTTATATTCGGTTTATTGCATATTGGGTGACAGGCATAGCTGTTCATTTATTTTACGGCTCGAAACCAATTAAATTAAAAGAAAAGGAGACACTATCATGCAGTCTCCACACAAAAATCCCATACAGACAATATATTATTCCATTCATCCACAAACAAATCACATTTAAGATGACTATACGCGAAAAGCGTTGAAGGCGGGGAGCGCTGGACAGATAAGTGGGCCCGAGCGGCTGTGTGGCTAATGGGAACAGAATAACTTGTGCTTTCAGCTGTGCACGTAATTGCTATGACACTAAGCAATCACATCACGAAAATATTAGCAGCCATACGACTGAAGTAACAACAAAATCATCAGCTAAGCAAAACATCAACTTAAAATTACATTACTAACATAAGTACAATATTATTATCGTTCCTTACTTCATGAATTGTTAACTAAGTATAAATTTAAAAAAATAGCGAAAATCTTTCAAAGTTTATTTAAATCAATTCACTGTTATGCATAAATTTATCCAATTAGTATTTAAATACTCTCTAGCCATATTTTGACAGCTAATCTAAGATGGCCGCCGTGATAGAACGTTCGGAAACCGCAAATAAAAATATGCTTTAAATCACATTTTGTTTGCTTAGAGGCCAGTGACAAGAAACCATGACAAACCATGAAAGTTGAATGTGACGGTTGATAATGCTCAATGGTTGATGTCTTTGTCCCGATTTAGTCAAGCTATGAATGTATAATAATAAAAAAAGTGGTTCCAAAGAAAATATTGGTTTCACGTTTCCCTAGTGATGGATATTTTTAGGCAATGGATTTTGTTTTTTTTATATTGTTGGTTTAGGTTACAGGGGCTCTACAATGAGTCTTATTGCCATGATAGTTTAACACTTATTATGAGACAGATGTATATGACGTGTATAAGTCTGTGACTGTCACATAGTGGAACTATAATGGTGATTAGCGCTTAAGGCTCTTGAGAGTTAGAATTGGTACAACTCAATAAAAAAAAAATTGAAATAAATTTTTTAAATTCTTTTAAAAATTGAGCAATTTATTTCAAATCGTAGGTCTGCCTCTATTGGTGACTTATTCTCAGACATCCACAGCCCATTGACTTTGAAAAATAAACTTTCATACATTAATTCCCACGACAATTCAATTTCTTGGACGTCGTGGGAATTCATTTGTATACCAAAACAAAAACGGTGGAAGTTCTGGTAATAAAATCATGGATGTCTGGGATTAAGCCCTATTGGTTATGGACCGAGCGTGACGTATCATTGATGCCAGAATGAAATAAACATACACCATCAGCTTGGCTAGAACGAGCCGGAGATAGTCTGTAGACAGCCATCGTGTCTCGGTGATAGGTCGGTATATACACGGGGGTTTATTTATTATTCCATATATTAAAATAAAAAAGATGTAAAGTTTAAGATGTTTTATTAACAAACCGAAATCCTGAATTCCCAAATTTTATGTCAGCATTCCTCCTTCCCAAGTTTCAGTAAACAATTTCAATTTATGTCTAATAAATAGCAAGTAATAAAAAGCAAAGAGAGGAGCTCGTGGCACAGTTGCTATTGCGCATATGATTCGATCAGCGAAGTTAAGCAACCTTACGCCTAGCCAGTAGTTGGATGGGTGACCGCCCGAGTTCCCTCCGTGCCTCGGAGAGCACGTTAAGCCGTCGGTCCCGGTTGCCAATTTAATATCTTTGGCAATCGTTACAGGTCTGTCAGAGGCTTAAGAAAGTCTGACAACTGGTTTAACCCAGATTGCCGATTTTCCTCTAAAAAGGGGTTACGAAGGTCAGATGGCAGTCGCTTCGTATAAAAATCAGGTGATCAGCCACTTCGGGTTGAATCAAGTGCTGACCCCAAATACATGGGATAAGGCCAGGGAGATGATGAAATAGCAAGTAATTTATGGTCATTGAAAATCCTAGGTAAGACTTAGCACATGATTTATAAATTCAAAAAAATATACTCACCCTATCGCAGAAGGGTCTCCGAAGGGGGTAATAATAACACAAAATTTTCACCGGAAATGATTAATTGAAAACATCGTGAGGAAACCTGCATTTGTCCAAGGAGTAATTCACGCTTCATCCACATTCATACATCTCAATACTTCCTGGGGCCTTACCATGAGCTCTTATTGCCATGATAGTTTCACTCATTTATGAGACAGATGTATGTGACGTGCATACATCTGTCACTGTCGCACAACTGAATTAACATTGCAATAAGAGCTCATGGTTGGGCCCCTGCGGTTACGAGCGCTTCCAATTGGACTTTTCTGAAAAAATATTCTATTCAAAGAATTAAAAAAAAAAAAATTGTACGAAAAAATTATATTTGTCTAAACGTTATAAATGTGTATGTTCTGCAAAGGTTCGTACGTCCACTCTTCATCTGATGAGTTTGGATCATCACTGTGCGTTGGAACTGAAAAAGGATATAGATATATAGAAGGAGCTACCTGGCAATTACATGGTATGCAAACATGTTATGAAAATCATTTGGTATTGTTTTTACTTTTTTAATTATTATATTACACATGCATGCTGATACAATTTTCACTATTGTAAATTTTTTTGTAAGTCAAAGACAAAAATATCTTTTTTCGATTAGACTTTATACAAAGCACTTTCAAATCGTCAGAATCACACAATTTACAGGATTATACATGCTACCGCCAGGTTCGGAAGGTTGCTTTTACTGAGAACAACCTGGCAAGAAATTCAGTAATCACTCTTTTCAAAATATTATACAATTAAAAAAAAAACAATAAATCACTTGAGAAATGTAAGCCCATGGACACAGTTCCAATGCACAAATGTCGATAAAAATTAACATAAAGAAAAGTCTAGTAGTTCTATTTATATCTAAATGCGTAATTTGAGATGACCAGCCCCCACAAGCAATTAATTATTGTAATTATCATTGTTTACTTTGTAATTAAATATACATGATGCCAGCTGAGTTTTTTGCCGGTTCTTCTCAGAAGGCTAGTTTTCGAACCGGTGGTAAATTTTTCGACTTTCATAAGTGCCTTACCAGAGCCAAAACTGAATAAATCATTTTCTTTTTCATTCATTTTAATTCAGGATTTAATTTGAAAATAGTCTACATAAACCTATGCTAGAAAAAAAATTGTACCTGGACTCGGGTATGCCTTAAATTTTTCTATCGGTGGAGGCGCTGCAAACAGAATCAAAATTATTATGGGATTTGTGATTCATTCGATTGTGAGGTTAACAAAGAAGTTACAGATGGCTAGAGAAAATCTTTGGAGCAATTCGTAGAGCATGTCAATTTCAAAAAATACTCACGCCATCCCAGAAGGATCAAGGGTAAGCAGGGGTGTTGTACTCGTAACAACAACACCCACATATCACCGAATATGATTAAGTGCTAACAGACAGAGGGTGAGTGCATCGCCGTCTCAGGCACTATACATACGTCTTTGAATTACTTCTCAGACATATGCAGGTTTTCTCACGATGTTTCCCTTCACCGTAAAGCACGTGGTGTGTAATCACTGCACATAAGTTTTTTAGAAATCTCACTCATTAGTGCAGGCCCCGCTGGGATATGATATTAATTTCATAATAATTACATTTTACACTTTTTGATGCCTGCAGACGGATTTTTTTTTTAATTCATTTTTTGGCAATCAATCATCATCATCATCTCCCTGGCCTTAATCCCATGTATTTGGGGTCGGCACTTGATTAAACCCGATATGGCTGATCACCTGATTTTTATACGAAGCGACTGCCATCTGACCTTCGCAACCCCTTTTTCGAGGAAAATCGGCAATCTGGACCTGTAACGATTGCCAGAGATGTTAAATTGGCAACCGGGACCGACAGATTAACGTGCTCTCCGAGGCACGGAGGGAACTCGGGCGGTCACCCATCCAACTACTGGCTAAGCGTATGGTTGCTTAGCTTCGCTGATCGAATGATATGCGCAATAGCAACTGTGCCACGAGCTCCTCATTGGCAATCAATCATCGTCGATTTAAATTCGCTTTATTCACTAACAATAACAGTTACTCACGTAATGGTTTCATAAACACCGATTCGTGTAAATTATTCTCATTGGTGAGTGGTGGTCTAGCTTGTGGTTTTATACGTCGAGGTCTATTAGTTGTAGTGATCGGACTGACACCTGGATTCTCATGGGGCCTTGGATTTGAGGGTCCTGGGAATAAATTAATTAAAAAAAACATTTATGTTAACTTCTTGAAATTATACTATTCTTTATAATAATTATATCCTTCCTTATAATACCTTCCTTCGTGTTCAAGCCATTTTATTTATTTAGTAACGGACGTCACGCGGTTTCAACCGCGTAGTTCCCGTTCCCGTGGGAGTACGGGGATAAAATATAGCTTATGTTGCTTAAGGTGAATGTACCTTTCCAATGGTGTAATAATTTTTGAAATCGGCACAGTAGTTTTTGAGTTTATTCATTACAAAAATACACACAAAAATACAAATGTTTCCTCGTTATGATAATCTATGCAGATAAATAAAATTGAAGTGTCGTGCCGAATATTTGTATAAGGAATTGTACAGCGCCTCCAAGCGGTGACGTGAAGAACTAAAATATGTCTTACAAATATTGAGGGTGACGCTAGCGAGTGTAGATTAGAAAAACGGTGGGAAACTCGTGATAGGTACTGGGCCATGAGCTCTTATTGCAATGATAATTCAGTTGTGCGACAGTGACAGATGTATGCACGTCACATACATCTGTCTCATAAATGAGTGAAACCATCATGGCAATAAGAGCTCATGGTAAGGCCCCTGCTCATTTTCTGTGTGAGTGTGTCATTTCGAACTATTTGTTTCTAGATCCCTGACTGATTGTAAAGATTATATTTAAACTGTGCTTATACCTTGTTTTTGATGCAATATTTTGTTCAGCTCAGCAGCCATCGGATTCAAGCCTGCAATTGAAAAATCCATATGGTTACATCTATATATCTATACAGATAAATAAAATTGAAGTGTCTGTTTGTTACCAAAATAACAGCTTTTCACTAAATGCATATGAAAGTATACACGCTACTGACACTAGAAACCAAGTTTTAAAATGTTCCTCTGTCTGTCTGTTTGTTCCGGGCAATCTCTGAAACGGCTGGACGGATTTTAACGGGACTTTCACTGGTAGGTAGCTGATGTTTCAAGGAGTAACTTAGGCTACTTTTATTTATCAAAAATATTAGGGTTCCGAGACAATAAGGATGAAACTAAATCTACGCTGGTGAAACCGCGGGGCACAGCTAGTAGAGTATATAAAACCGAACGAATAGTCGTGTTTGTGTTTATCTGTGGATATGCCATAGTCAAAGGCATAACTCTACATTATAAGAAATATTGTCTACCTTTAGACAGAATCATTTCGATGGATTTTCGAACGTCTCAAGGGCCGTGACCGTTAAGACTGTGCGTGCAATATATGGTAACGTAGAGTTATTCAAGTGAAATCTAACTACGTTTTTATTTTTTTTGTCCCACTAATAGTTCCTGAAATAATCCCATAAAACTATTTTTCGAAACCAGTATCCTTCTTCTTAATGAAACAAATTCAATTACCGCGTACGTAATGTAGGTAAACGCGGCCGCGCGTTCATTCAATCACTTAAGGCCGCGAGCTCTTCGGCCCTTAGCAACCATAGCCTATAACTACGTTATCGTTGGAGCTAGATATTTCACGACTTCAAAACAGTGATATATTCATGAAACCCTACAGCTTCTAGAAGACAACTGTTCCTTTTTCTCCAACATCCTGTATACATAAGAGTACATTAGTGTACCTTGCTGTTGTTGAGGCGTTACAGGAGACATCAGAGTATAGCCTCCAGGCACTGGTGTATTTTGGGGAATGTTTCTCTTAGTGTTGGGGATGTCTGGAGGAATCGCTTCGTTTCTCCGCATTTTACCAGGATTTCCTCTGCCTAGAAAAAACATTGTTAGACTGATTTATTTTTACATTATTTGTAATTTAAAAGACGTATGTATAGTACCTGAGACGGAGATGGACACTCCATTTGTCACGTTGGCACTTAAACAACTTCGGTGAAAAGCGGGTGTTGTTATTACAACACCTCTGCTTACCATTTCGGGGAATACAGGCGTGAGCATATGTATGTATGTTATTAATTATAAATTGAAGAATCACTATACTATTGTGATAATAAATAAATATAGATTAGTTTACCTGGTCTCGTAAATTCAGGCTCGCAGTGGTCACTCCTGATTTCTGGAATCAAAACGTTATTGAATCCATCAGTTCTACGTAGAATTCTCGAAACATTGTTCCAGAATTCTGCCTAGAACTAGAATATAAGGTACAATATTAAGTATTACCTTCATATTCCTCGGCAGGTAGAGGTTGCTGCGGTCTATTCCTTAAACGTTGGACTTCAGAACATTCAGCATCTATATCTATACAGATAAATAAAATTGAAGTGTCTGTTTGTAATTCCATAATTACAGCTTTTCACTAAATGCATAGGAAAGTATACACGCTACAGACACTAAAAACCCAAGGTTAATTTTTTTCTCTGTCTGTCTGTCTGTCTGTCTGTTTGTTCCGGGAAATCTCTGAAACGGCTGGACGGATTTTAACGGGACTTTCACTGGTAGGTAGCTGGTGTTTCAAGGAGTAACTTTGGTTACTTTCAATTATCAAAAATATTAGGGTTCCGCGACAATAAGGATGAAACTAAATCTACGCGGGTGAAACCGCGGGGCACAGCTAGTTTAGGATTAAAATTGGATAAATTCAGTATAGCTACGTAATCAATTACCTATTTTCCTCGGTATTGTGGTAATGGCAGGGGGTTCTGGTGGTTCTGTACCTGAAACAGCATAATACTCAGTATTTATTCAGTTTACTAGCGATTACGACCAAATGAGAGTCCCTTTGCTGGATGCGAGGAGAGTGAGTGATCAGTGTCATCCCCAGCAAAGACAAGATCTTCCATTGAGGCGGGTGTCATGTCTGTGGAACACCGGTGACTACTGTTCTAGATGGACACTTGTATATATACTGTGTGGAGAGCGAGTGATCAGTGTCATCCCCAGCAAGGCCAAGATCTTCCATTGAGGCGGGTGTCATGTCTGGGGAACACCGACTCCCAACTGTTCTAGTTGGAAACTTGTATATTACAACGCGCTCGAAAACACGCGATTTAGATTCTCGTGTATTTGTACTCAAACTTTGCAATTGTTAGCGAGTAGCGCCATCTATGTAGCGAGTAGAGAAACGCTGCTACAAACTCTCATTGTGAGACAAATGTATTTGACGTGTAAACATCTGTCACTGTCATACCGTGAAACTATGATGGCAATAAGGCCAATATGGAAAGGCCACCGTTCTTGGTGAAAACTTGTATATATTGCAATGCGCCTCAAAACTTTCATAGCGCGATTTAGGTTCCCTTGTATTTGTACTCAAACTTTGCAATTGTTAGCGAGTAGCGCCATCTATGGAGCGAGCGGAGAAACGCTGCTACAATAATTAACTCTATACTTACGCTGCATGTTCATTTCTTCCAAAGTTTCATAATGGCCGTTGTCTTTCGGTGGTTTTCGAGCGAAGCTCACGCTGTAACGTTCTATAAAAAATCAAACCACGCTATTACGCGACGAAAATTGGCATTTTATTATGCAAAAACCGGTACCACAATATAAAATATAGCGAGCAGTAAGGAATCTAGAAATTTTCAAAATGGCACACACAGACAGACGCGCACATCGACAAGATTATAAGCAGAATAACAGTAGCGTCAACAAGGGTTGTCACGACGTTTTTCAAAACTTCAAATCTCAACAAATCTACATTATCTTGGCAGTAAATAAAAGTGTAAATTTGAAAAGCTTTATGATTGACAATCCTCACGCTTATTGGAGCAAAGATTCTTATTTCCACAAATAGCTCTAGATATTATGTTAATATATACATAAGACAAGTTACAGAAAAGGTGTCTGTCATGACGTATAAGGAGGTCAAAGAGATGGCACTGGACAGAGACTAATGGAAAGAGTTGCATCAGTTACACCGACAAGAGTTACTCTTATATTCATCACTAGCTGTGCCCCGCGGTTTCGCCCGCGTAGATTTAGTTTCATCCTTATTGTCATGGAACCCTACAATTTTTAATAAATAAAAGTGCCAGTGAAATTCCCGTTAAAATCGGTCCAGCCGTTTCAGAGATTACCCGGAACAAACAGACAGACAGACAGAGAAAAATGTGCAATCTTAGTTTTAACATTTTTCTTTTTTAGTGTCTGTAGCGTGTATACTTTCATATGCATTTAGTGAAAAGCTGTTATTTTGGAATTACAAACAGACGCTTCAGTTTTATTTATCTGTATAGATATAGATATAGATGATGACGTCTAGATTCCATACTGCACGTAAAGCTTTTATATTTATACTATGCGGTAGAAATTACCTTCATCGTTGACTTTTCGCCTCACTGACAAATTGCGATGAATGTCAGCTCTGCGTGCTAAAACAAATGACAAACAATTCTTGTAATCAATGTTGTAAAAAATGAATCCCCATTTCCCTTGGTCGGCATCACGCGTGAACGGCTGGACCGATTCTACCGGGACTTTTTTTGCCTGATAGCTGAAGTTTCAAGGAGTAACTTAGGCTTTTATTTATTGAAAATATTAGGGTTCCGCGACAATAAGGAAGAAACTAAATCTACGCGGGTTTAACCGCAGGGCACAGCTAGTAGATAAATAAAATTCAAGTGTCAGTTTGTCGCTAACTACCAGTGAAAGTCCCGTTAAAATCGGTCCAGCCGTTTCAGAGATTACCCGGAACAAACAGACAGACAGACAGACGGACAGACAGACAGAGAAAATTTTTAAAACTTGGTTTTTTAGTGTCTGTAGCGTGCATACTTTCATATGCATTTAGTGAAAAGCTGTTATTTTGTATTTACAAACAGACACTTCAATTTTATTTATCTGTATAGATATAGATATCAATGTATGGAAAAAGTAAGTATGTAACTGACCTTTCGACTTGTAATACATGATGATGCTCGTCTGAATGACGACCAGGAATAGGATGACTAAGGTAATGCCACCGCCGAAATATATATACATCTCCACACCGGACATATTGCCTGAAAATTACACAAACGATTATATAACCGGTTTCACCCGCATAGTTCCCGTTCCCGTGGGAGTACGGAGATAAAATATACCCTATGTTACTCGCTGATGATGTAGCTATCCATTACTGACAGAATTTTCAAGATCGGTCTTGTAGTGTCGGAGACTATTCCATGCCAAACAAATCAAAAAACAATAAAATATTTCCTCTTTATTATATTAGTGTAACAGGTATGAGTCCATCGCCGGCTCAGGCACTATACATACATAAATTTATATGCTCACGCCTGTATTCTCCGAAGGGGTAGGCAGAGGGGTTGTAATAACAACACCCAGTTTTCACCGAAGATGATTAAGTGCCAAGGTGACAGATGGTGAGTCTACCCCCGTCTCAGTCACTATACATACGTCTTTGAACTTATCTGGAATATGTGGGTTTCCTCACGATGTCCCTCACCGTAAACACAAGCCTAGGGATATCAGACATTTATGTGGGCACTCAAAAGGGATTTGTTACTTACTTTTCTGAAAGCCGCTAAATGCTGAAACAAAATATATTTATCTAAGATACAAAGTGCCTCTCATGTTGCTGTGCTAACATGGTTTATGTTAGCTTGCTAAGAATACCATTATAATTACAATGTATAATTGTATAACCAAACTCAAACTCATATATGTATTTTTATTCGATTAGACTTTATACAAAGTACTTTCAAATCGTCAGAATGACACAATTACACAGGATTATACATGCTACCGCCAGGTTCGGAAGGTTGCTTTTACTGAGAAGAACTAACATGAACGCAATACCTACATAAATAAATAAATAAATATTTCAGCAAGCGTACTTTGGGGGGGATCGAAGGGGAAAGACAAATGGCCACCTGATGCGATATGACAGCTTCTTCAAATACATAATAGAAAGAAAGGTAGAAGGCAAGAGAGGGAGAGGAAGTCCAAGGTTATACATGAGACAAGTTACAGAAAAGGTGTCTGTCATGACGTATAAGGAGGTCAAATAGGCTGATGATTTTAAAGTACTTTGTAAGAAGTCAACCCAATAAAGATATTTGAACTAGCGGACGTCACATGGTTTCACCCGCGTAATTCCTGTTCCCGTGGGAGTACGGGGATAAAATATAGGCTATATTAATTAGTGATAATGTAGCATTCAAATGATGGAAGAATTTTTATAATCAGTCCAGTACTCCATCCAGCCGTTTCAGAGATTACCCGCAACAAACAGACAGACAGACAGAGAAAAATTTTAAAACTTGTTTTTTTTGTGTCAGTATCGTGTATACTTTCATATGCATTTAGTGAAAAGCTGTTATTTTGGAATTACAAACAGACACTTCAATTTTATTTATAGAAGATATAGATGAATGGATGAATTAGTGAATACTCACGTATAACTTTCATATCTATAATGCAATATGTGACGGTGTAGTCTTCACCTTTATACCTTTCAATGACTTGGGTATTGGAATTCTTGTGATTGAGTATCTTGAACCGCCAATATCCATCGAAATTGGGTTTGATCTGAAACTCCTGAAAACAATCAACTGTTACAAATTCATAAAAAACACCTAAATACAATATATAGAATAACTCAAGGTAAGACTGACTGACATAGTGCATTAACGCACAGCCCAAACCACTGGACGGATCGGGCTGAAATTTGGCATGTAGGTAGATGTTACGACGTAGGCATCCGCTAAGAAAGGATTTTGATTAGTTCTGCCCCCAAGGGGATAAAATAGGGGATGAAAGTTTGTATGAAACTAAATTTACGCCGGGCACAGCTAGTTACATTCATAAGTGCCGTACCAGGGCCTAAATTAAATAATTCATTTTCATTCATACTTCTTCCGTTACTATAGGCGTGTGTCCTCCTGTCAGTACTTCTACGGTAGCTCGTTTATTATCATGACGGTGTGTGAAAGTTTTCCTGTAACAACGAATTTTTATAAGTTACTAGCTGTGCCCCGCGGTTTCACCCGCGTAGAGTTAATTTCATGCCTTTTTTTAAATAAAATTCGCCTAAAACACTCCTTGAAACTTCAGCTATCTGCCAGTAAAAGTCCCGGTAGAATCGATCCAGCCGTTAACGCGTGATGCCGTGACCAAGGGAAATGGGGATTCATCTATACATACAGATAAATAAAATTGAAGTGTCTGTTTGTAATTCTAAAATAACAGCTTTTCACTAAATGCATATGAAAGTATACACGCTACTGACACTAAAAAACCAAGTTTTAAGATTTTTCTCTGTCTGTCTGTCCGTCTGTCTGTCTGTCTGTCTGTTTGTTCCGGGTAATCTCTGAAACGGCTGAATGGATTTTAACGGAACTTTCACTGGTAGGTAGCTGATGTTTCAAGGAGTAACTTAGGCTACTTTTATTTATCAAAAATATTAGGGTTCCGCAACAATAAGGACGAAACTAAATCTACACCGGTGAAACCGCGGGGCACAGCTAGTCTTATATATAAAAACTAGCTGTGCCCCGCGGTTTCACCCGCAAACAGACAGACAGACAGAGAAAAATTTTAAAACTTGGTTTTTTAGTGTCAGTAGCGTGTATACTTTCATATGCATTTAGTGAAAAGCTGTAATTTTCGAATTACTAACAGACACTTCAATTTTATTTATCTGTATATCTGTATGAATAGAGTATAGATTATAATTAAAATAAATGAAGATATATATGAATGAAAAATGAAGATATATATGGGAACAACAGCAAAGGATTCTCTGGTAATGCAAGCATCTATAAATACTAGGAGATTTGAATTTTAAGAAATTGGTCACAATATTTATGTATATGAAAAACTTTGAGTTAACGCTTACTAGAACCCGCGATTGATCTTAGCGTGTTGATATATAATCTTCCTCGATGAGCTATCTAAAACTGAAATATTTTTACAAATCGGACTAGTAGTTCCTGAGATTAGTTCGTTCAAGCAATCAAACAAATTCTTCAGCCGTGTACATAATATTAAAAAAATATGCTCACGTCATCCCAGAAGGGTCCCTGAAGGGGTAAGCAGAGGTGTTGTAACAACACCCACATTTCACCGAATATGATAAGTGCCAACGTGAATTACTTCTCAGACATAGGTTTCCTCACCGTAAAGCGCGTGTTGTGAAATCACTGCATATAAGCTTTTAGAAAAACTCATCGGTACAGGCCCCGCTGGGATTCAAATCTTGCGTCGCTTGCGTAGTACTCTCCGTGTATAGAAGAATTGATGTATCTGCCGTCTCCCTTTCCATCAACCTCTCTGTCCTTCTCCCTCTCTATATCTTTAAGTATGATAATAAAAAAAGCCTTACCAAGCATAGCCGATATACTCCGTGGAGTTGATAACAAATTGAACCATAGTGCCTTCTTTTATCACGTGTTTGTTCTGAACATAACACTCACTTGTACCATCATCGAAGACTGAAATGTTCATTTGAATCTTCAGACGCTCCACTGAAAAACAAAAATAATGAGTGATTTATGATCTAACTAGTGTTTGGTCACTAAGTACCTACAACTGCCTCGTTGTTCTAGTGGTTATTAGGTTCGCCTGCCAATAACGAGGTCCCGGGTTCGATTCCCGGGTCGGGTCATTAACAGATATTGGGTTTTTCTGTCAAGAAATTCACAATTAAAATGCCCGGAGATTGGAAGTTGGCGCCTGGTTGGAGACTTTAATTAGTCTCGCCATTGTCCGGTTAAGCAGAAATGACTCCTGGAGTTTAATCTGCAAGATGCACCACACAAAAAAAAAGGAAGTTGGCGGTGTTTACACCCCCGTGCCTCGGAAAGTACGTTAAGCCGTTGGTCCTACGCCTGATCTCTCTCCGTTCGTGTCGGATTGCCTCCCATCGGATTATGAGAGTGAGGGAATAAAGAGTGCACCAGTGTTTGCGCACACACTTGTGCACTATAATATCCTTGCGTACATGGCTAATCCCCGTTGAGATTAATCGCCGTAACCGAAATTCGGTAGGAGATAATTATTATTATTATTAATACCTACAACGCAGTTTGCCAATCCTCTCCCACAGACATTCAGACATAACACGAGTGTCTAAATGTCTGTGACAGCGAGTGATCAGTATGTCATCCCCAGAAAAGCCAAGATCTTCCAGTCAGGCGGTCACTTACACTTCCTGTTCTAGTTGGAAACTCTTATTGCGCGATTTAGGTTCTCGTGTATTTGTACTCAAACTTTGCAATCGTTAGCGAGTGGCGCCATCTATGTAGCGAGTGGAGAAATGCTGCTACATGCCATGTTTTTGTTTATTTTGCACTAGGTGTTCTACTCATGTTGGTTTAGCCCCGCAGCTTGCGTGTACGAGTTAAAATATAAAAATGCCTACCTCACCTTTGAGCTAATACGAAAGAATCTTAAATCTAAATTCGCATACTTCATTGATGAACGAATACGCATTAGGCTTTGGCATAACGCTAATTTGGCAACTGTGTTTTAAGTATTCAAGGTATTCAACGACTGAACGCTAACTAGCGACCAGAGGGTCTAGTGCGAGTTTTTCACTGCCGCAGTAAAAAGTCATCGCGTCGACGTAAACGCAGATTTGTATAGGGTCGGAACAGCGCCTCTGTCGGCCTAAACATGACACTATTGTGAACCCATACACATCTGCGTTTACGTCGACGCGATGACTTGTGACAGCGATTTAAGAAAACTCGCACTAAGCACTCTGGGGGCCAACTACGATCGTTTTAGCGCTCCGTTTATACCGATGATATGCCCCCTGGGGCCTAACCATGAGCTCTTATTGCAATGATAATTCAGCTGTGCGACAGTGACAGATGTATACACGTCACATACATCTGTCTCAAAAATGAGTGAAACTATCATGGCAATAAGAGCTCATGGTAAGGCCCCTGATCTCGCTTCACTCCCCAATAGCCTCGGTCCAAGGTTTTGTTGTGTAGGTACTTACATTCAAGTGTTTTCACCAAAATAACTTGGCTTATAAACACGAATAGTGTTATAAATAAATACATAGTTCACAAACACTTAACACTACATTTCAATAACTATTGGTTAATTTGAATAGTGAAGTGTCATTGACGTATCCTGACTAGGATGCCCATATATCAATTTATATACAGATAAATAAAATTGAAGTGTCTTTTTGTAATGCATATTTAAAGCTTATATTATAGCTTTATACTATAGCTTATATTAAAGCCTTTATATATAAGATTTAAGCTTGTACGGTACTTAGATAAAAAGTCAAGTTATAATTATTTTTATCTAGCTATGCTCCGCGGTTTCACCCGCGTTGACTATACACTTAATTTCATAGGTGACCCACGGTACAATAATGTTTTTTTTAAATAAAAGTAGCCTAAGTTACTCCTGAAAGTCAGTATAGCCATTTCAGAGATAAGCCGGAACAAACAGACCGACAGACAGTAAGTGAAAAATAAAAAAAATGGTTTTTCTTTTCAGTACCTTATATACTTTCATATGCATTTAGTAAAAGCTGTTATTTTGGACTTGCAAACAGACACTTCAATTTTATTTATCTGGACTTTAAAAAATATTTATAATCTGAACCGTATGGTCACCGTACTTTAACTAAGCTCAATGTAAACAGGATAAAACGTAAGTTATCCTGATGCATCCTATATTTATTTCAATCAAATTGAGCGGAAAGACTAAGCAAAAATTCCCGAGCGAGTCATAAGATTAATTCCGTCATAATTATAGGCAACCGCTTGCCAGCGTCTATGCGATACATACTATCACGCCTGCATCCCCCGAAGTGGTAGGCAAAGGTGTAATAACAACACACACTTTTCACACAAGATGATTAAGTGCTAACGCGACAGACGAGTCTATCGCCGTATCAGGCACTATACATACGTCTTTGAATTACTTCTCAGACATATGCAGGTTTCCCCACGATATTTTCCTTCACCGTAAAGCACGTGGTGTAAAATCACTGCACATAAGTTTTAGATAAATGAGAAACTCCTTCTCATGCCCGTAAAATGTAGCTAAGGGAGTCGCGTCTGCTTAGAAAATTACCATATTGAAAATAGCTGTGAAAGCGGCCGACAGTCTTGGCTGGTGTTCATTGGTACAGGCCCTCTGGGGTTCGAACTAGCATCGCTTGCGTAGCAGGCGACTGCTCAAACCCCACGGACACTACGACTCCTTCCTATCTGCTTTTAAAACCTATATTTCAGTTTTGCAGATACTTACACAGCGATGTCTGGTCTAGACACCAGTGTTCCTTAATGCATATATAAAGAGGAAAGATTTGATTGTCTTTTTGTTTGTTTGTTTGCATAAGCTCCAAAACTACTTGACTGATCTTGAATATTCTCAGCAATGGATAGCTACACTATCAGCTAGTAACATAGGCTATATTTTATCCCCGTACTCCCACGGGAACGAGGACTACGCGGGTGAAACTGCGAAACGTCCGCTAGACTATCTATACATCTATACATCTATACATATATATACATATACAGATAAATAAAATTGAAATGTCTGTTTGTAGTACCAAAATAACAGCTTTCCACTAAATGCATATGAAAGTATACACGATACTGACACAAAAAACCAAGTTTCAAAATTTTTCTCTGTCTGTCTGTCTGTCTGTTTGTTCCGAGTAATCTCTGAAACGGCTGGACGGATTTAAACGGGACTTTCACTGGTAGGTAGCTGATATTTCAAGGAGTAACTTAGGCTACTTTAATTTATTAAAAATATTAGGGTTCCGCGACAATAAGGAAGAAAATAAATCACAAACGGGGCACAGCTAGTTCTTTAATATGATGACAGAGTGAATGAAAGGAGCATGAATCTATTTCGAAGTCACGAGAAAATAAAAATATCAAATATTTTCAAATACGCTTTATTGAAAAGACAAAATACATAATTTTACTAACATTATCACAAGACCGACAAAAAATAAAACATGCATTTACCTATCTGTGCAATATGACCAACTGACTTATCTCAGAAAAAATCTAATAATATAAAATCTAAATCATGATTTTTTATATTTCGTTTCTGACTAGAATTATTGAACTACCTTCGATTCCATTTTTAAGAAAAGTGCTTTAATTATAGAAAATTTAGAAAAATATTCAAGGAACTGTTATCATCATCTGCAATCATCAACCAGCGACATTACACCTTAATATTTAAAGATTAAGCCCTATATTTGAATGTATCACATTCTTCTGAAGAACAAGAAAAATTGCCTGCAATCCGTTCTTTCACCGATAATAGAGCTTATGTTATAAGATGTAAGGTTTAATGTCGCTCGTGTTGATTGTGTGATTGTCTACACTATCCGAACGGACACCTTAGTCTGTTAGAACACCACCAGTAGGTATTTCTTCTTTTTTCTTTTCAACTGGTTTTTCATCTTCATATTTATATTCTTCATATCTAAACAGAACAAGCAACAGATGAGGTTATTTAAGTATTCATCCTAGACCATAGCCATGATAGATATACAATGAATATGAAACAGATGTATATGATTGTATAAGTCTGTCACAGTCTCACACACCATCATCCTCCTACCCTTATCCCATGTTATTTATGGTCGGCGCAATGTTCTTCTCTTCCATTTCTCTCTATTAGCCGTCATATGACGGAGGAGCTCGTGGCACAGTTGCTATTGTGCATATAATTCGATCAGCGAAGTTAAATAACCCTAACCCTAGCCAGTAGTTGGATGGGTGACCGCCCGAGTTCCCTCCGTGCCTCGGAGAGCACGTTAAGCCGTCGGTCACGATTACCAATGTAACATCTTTGGCACTCGTTACAGGTCAGTCGGAGGCCTGAGAAAGTCTGACAACTAGTTTAAACCAGATAGCCGATTTTCCTTTTTTTGAAATACCGCAATAAACGCCGTGCATAATATGCACTTTATTGACAATATTATTGCGAGTGTGCGGTTAACCTAAAGAGAGTGGGGTGAAGTCACTGCACTTAAGACTCTTGAAAAACTTATTGGTTCAAGTAGCAAGCGACTGCCATCGCTGCTTGTTTGAGATTTTATCTTTCCTCATTAAAACGGTCTATAGTATGGAGAGACGTTCTTACTTCTCCAAAGGCGGGCACATGAAGTGCCTTATGTTCCTGGGCATCACCATATCTGCTTGGACTTGGGTCGACTCTTCAATATACTCCACGAAGTCTCTGACTATCTCCTTGTCTACTGGTCCTCCTATTCCAGGCACGGCGTATACGACTGTGATCTGTAAGTAAACATTTTCTAACTTTATTTGAGTGGGCTGATGAATCACTATCAATTGTACTTACCACATGACTGTACTGACACAAAAGTTCCAACAGTTAGGTTAAATTTTAAGAAATTAAGTATAGACTTTTGTAAATATTTTTCTATAAACATATTTTTTTAAACCTAAAGTGTATATTTTATCTCGTTATCTATACAGATAAATAAAATTGAAGTGTCTGTTTGTAATTCAAAAATAACAGCTTTTCACTAAATGCATATGAAAGTATACACGCTACTGACACTAAAAAACCAAGTTTTAAAATTTTTCTCTGTCTGTCTGTCTGTCTGTCTGTTTGTTCCGGGTAATCTTTGAAACGGCTGGACGGATTTTAACGGGACTTTCACTGGTAGGTAGCTGATGTTTCAAGGAGTAACTTAGGCTACTTTTATTTATCAAAAATATTAGGGTTCCGCGACAATAAGGATGAAACTAAATCTACGCGGGTGAAACCGCGGGGCACAGCTAGTAAAATATATATATACATTCACGCTTGAATTGCCCGAAGGGGTAGGCAGAGTTTTTGTAATAACAACACCTACTTTTCACCGAATATGATTAAGTGCCAACGAGACAGTTGGTGAGTACATCGCCGTCTCAGGCACTATAAATAATTCCTTTTAATTACTTCTCAGACATATGCAGGTTTCCGTACGATGTGTTCTTTCGCCGTAAACTACGTGGTGTGAAATCACTGCACATAAGTTTTTAGAAAAACTCATTGGTATAGGGCCCGTTAGGATTCGAACTCACGTCGCTTGCGTAGAAAGCGACAGCTCAAACCCCATTGGTGAACAAACCTCTGGTATAGGCTGCTCCTCTTCCTCCACTTCTTCAATCTCAGGCACGATCACATCCATGTTCTCATCCAGGAAATTATCCAATATATCCCTGATCATTGCCACTTCCTCTGGCTTCGCCTGCGAAAGTTCATACGACATAAATTTCATCCATACTACTGATATTCATTTAATTACTTTATTCAACACTAGCGGTTACGGTCACGGGGTTTCACCCGCGTATTTCCCGTTTCCGTTGAAGTACGGGGATAACATTTAGCCTATATTAATCATTGATAATGTAGCATTCAAACTGCGAAATATTTTTTTTATCGGTCCAGAACTTTTTGAGTCAATTCGTTACAAACATACATACAAAATCTTTCCTCTTCTTATTAGTAGACCACTAGTGGCATAATCTGATGGCAGGACCAGCAAAAAGGGGTTATACCTTCTTCTTCTTCAGATCAGGGTCGGGTAAGATTGCAATCTGCTCGTCAATGCATGCCATTATTTCCTTCTCGATATGCTGAACTATAAACTCTCCACTTGTTGTTGACATTTGACGACCAGCCACCATTCCTGCATACAAAAGCGCTCTCGTAAAATGAAGACAATATCATCAACATAAAAGAGTCAAATGAAGTCAAATTCAAAGTCGCCGATAAATTGAAAGACAAGGTCAAAGTTACTTCTTAAAAACAGTAAATAGCTGGGTTTCTTGCCAAGTTCCTCCCAGAAAAAGCAACTTTCCGAACCCGGTGGTAACATTTATAATCCTGTACAGTATATTTTTTGTGTCCTTCTGAAGATTTTAAAGTACTTTGTAAGAAGTCTAATCAAATAAAGATATTCTTAGGTTGATTTTGAAACGAAATGGTCCATTTTAAAGTCGTCGTAGCAGCCGAACTCTAAATCGGAGTTAAAATCAAAGTCAGAAGTATTACTTTTGTTAGAAATCAAGCGTCTGTGACATTAGGGACTAATAATAGAATTCAACTACGTTAAGAAAATTTTATGAATAATCTAACCAAGATCGTAATTAGCAGACATGAATCTGTTCACAAGGCCAGCTATATCATCGATGGTTCGTTCCATATCTTCGATGCGTCGTTCACGATTAGCTTGGTGCTAGATAGGACAGGAGTGGATGTTAGGATAATAAGAGTTGAGGAAGTCCCAAGCGCCAAAGGATAGGATGCCAGAAAACAGTCCATATTGTATTTCATTCACACGATTGCCATTCATTTAAAATATGCTCACGCCAACCCAGAAGGGTTCCCAAAAGGAGTGTGTATCGCTCCGTTAGCAACATAAACAGTCTCATTAAGACGCGGATTTGAATATACCAACAGAATTGAGACTTGAGAGCCATGGTGGTAGTGGGGTCTGAGCAGTCAGCTGCACGCAAGCGACGTAAACTTGTGTTTTTCTAAAAATTTGCAGTGCAGTAATTTCACCTCACGTTCTTTAAGGTGAAGGAATAAATCGTGAGGAAATCTGCACATGTCTGAGAAGTCATTCAAAGACGTATAAAGTATAGCGCCTGAGACGGCGATGGACTCACCCTCTATCACGATGACACTTTATCATGTTCAGTGAAATGTGTGTGGAGCCTTCTGGGATGCTGGATGAGCAACAGCTAATACAGATCAGATATATATGTACATAGCTATTTGTTTCTAACCAAATCTATATTAGAATGAAATTCTCAATTTGTCACATCTTTTCAGTTACACTTTACATACTCTAAACATTGGATTCTACAAAAGTGACATACAAGTGTACAATCCGCCAAAAATAATACATAACCAAGAGTATTTACATCAGCAAGCAACAGAACAACTCTTTGCTTCTCCATTTCTTCCGGAGATGGTTCATCCTTAGGCTCCTCTATATCAGCATCACCAGGCGGTACCATATATCCTGCTGACTCCTCATCCGGAGTAAGAGGTTCTAGGACCGGAGGCTCGCCTGAGTTTCGTCAAGTTAAGGATGACTAAAGCTAGACCGTGTACGTACTACATGAATTATTTCAATACATACGGTTTTCATGATTGTATCTTAATATATATAACTCAAAGGACTGACTGACATAGTGATTTATCAACGCACAGTCCAAACCACTGGACGGATCGGACTGAAATTTGGCTTGCAGGTAGATGTTATGACGTAGGCACCCGCTAAGAAAGGATTTTGATTAATTCTACTCCCAAGGGGATAAAATAGGGGATGAAAGTTTGTATGGAACTTTAAACCGATCGGGCTGAGACTTTGATGCATAATTTATACATAAAAAATATTAGAGTGCCGCGAAATTAAACATGAAACTAAATCAACGCGGGTGTAACCGCGGGGCACAGCTAGTTCTACAAATAAATAAACTAAATACAAATGTCTGTAACAGCTTCTTACTAAATTCATGAGTCTCATACCTTGATCTAAGATGAAAGTATACCCAAAACTTATAATGTCAGTCCGTTTTTTTAGTTTTTATCTGCAACTGGCTGAACCAAATTTGTCTGGACTTTCACTGGCTGTTAGCTGATATTGCAAGGAATAACTTGGTTCTTTTAAGCCATTAAATTGAGACTATTTAGTCTCAATGGTAAAACGTACAGCTACTGTTTTTTTTATCTTGTGACGGATTAGATTTCAACTCAGCACTAAAATTTCAAATATCTACGTAGTAATGTGAGATTAACCGTAAAATTCAAAAGGTATTTGAATCTCATCTTCGTTGAACACGTATATCTCCAACTCATCTGATTTCTTCTCTTCCCTCTCCTGCTTTTCTATTTCTTCTTTTACTTCTTATGAAATTGAAAAAACAATAGTGAGTTTTACGCAGAAATTACCCAAAGGAGTATGCAGAGTTATTACACACATTTTTCACAGTAGTATCTAGACAGTAAATCCATCGCCGTCTCAGGTTTTTTACATTGCCGATTTTGCAAGAGAATAGGAGGGAAATCAAGAGAAAGGTGGGATTAAAGGATTCAAGTTATTTTTATGTATGTAACTGGTTTTGTTAAGTACCTGGTTTTTCCATTTCAAGTGTGCTCAAAGCTGCACTCATCTCGCGAAGTTTTTTCTGTAAAATAAAGGAAAACTGTACATCTATCTATACATATGTAGAGGTAGTGAACCTCTTTTGGTTAAAATGTTTTTTATTTATATTAAATTCGAATATTGATTTCACACAATATGTCAGGATAGCTTGGAGTAAAGATTTTTTATGTTTCTGGTTGTAATCTATATCTATACAGATAAATAAAATTTAAGTGTCTGTTTGTAATTCCAAAATAATAGCTTTTCACTAAATGCATATGAAAGTGTACACGCTACTGAAACCGAAAAACCAAGTTTCAATTTTTTTCTCTGTCTGTCTTTCTGTCCGTCTGTCTGTCTGTCAGTCTGTTTGTTCCGGGTAATCTCTGAAACGGCTGGACCGATTTTAACGGGACTTTCACTGACAGGTAGCTGATGTTTCAAGGAGTAACTTAGGCTACTTTTATTTATTAAAAATATTAGGGGTCCGGGACATGAGGCATGAAACTAAATGTACGCGTGTGAAACCGCGGGGCACAGCTAGTTGTAAATAAAATAGTAATCTGACACTTATCTGTATAGATGTATAGATTATGAACAAAGGCGTAACAATCATAATACTAAATGGTCATTTAAAATTCAACAAACTAACTTCAACATCAGCTCTCGGCATTGGTTTTCCTGTAAATAAAGGGATTGGGATGAGGGATAGGACAGAAGACGTATTATCTTAAGCTATGTAAAAAATCTAGTGAAAAATTGGCTTCTAATTTCCGTCAAGAGGAATAAGGCTTCTTGTTTCTTTATTTTTCCTAATAAACCCGTAATTTTTAACGATTCTCAGATCATAAAATATCATGTAATATGCTTTGGAAATCCAAAAAAAGAGAACTAGTAACCTTATAAAGAAGCAACATTAAAGAGAAGTTATATCACTTTTTTATTATTCGCAGTAAAAGCAACTTTCCCAACCTGGCGGTAGCATGTATAATACTGTATAATTATGTCATTCTGACGATTTGAAAGCACTTAAATTTAAAAGTCTAATCGAATAAAGATATTTTTGAGTTTCAGTTTGAGTAACAGAAATCTCTCGCACCATGCAATTGTAGAACAATTCAAAAAAAAAATAGAGCGTTAAAAATTATATTTTGCTAACTGTCCAAATTCGGGAAAAAATATCAATCACCTTTCCTTTCCCTTAAGTAATTCTCCCTCTCAATCTGCCCTGCTCTTTCAACGGATGGAGATCTCTCAATGTTCCCTATCGCCGGCATATTCAGTCTGATACTCAGCCTTGCAGTTCTGGCTACGTGGTCGTTGATCAGGCTTACTCTCTGAAGGTCTGTGTCATCCCAGTATACGTCGGAAATGGTCTGTGTGGATAAGGATTCAAGTTGGATGGGTAGGGGATAAGAAGATGTAAGGAAGTCTTCATTTCAAGGATTTTTTCAAACAACCAATGCTTTTTAGGATTATTTTTCCATTGACCATCTTCCCTATTTCCTTAAATGTTGATGCTTACTTACCATTAAGTCTAGAATCTACCCCTAACCTGGATTCGGATCTTTTTATCAAAGTAAAAGCTTAAACTAAGAAAAGTTGAATAAAATTTTAAATAGTTTAAGCAAAGCAAGTAGCATACGACTTGCTTGCCTTGTGCGAGTTTTTCACTGCCGTCGCAACAAGTCACCGCGTTGACGTAAACCCAGATTTGTATTGGATCGAAATAGCGCCATCTGTCGGCCTTCAGAGGGCACTATTTAGATCTCATACAAAACTCATTATCAGGCACTCTGACTTGGGGCAGGGTCGACCGTTAAAGTACTTACATCCTCGTGAGTAGTGGCTGTTGACTCTTCTGTAGCTTCTTCTTCCACTTCTTCCGGGACCTCTTTCTTCTCTCCTGTTATCAATTAATGTATTAAGATGTCTATTTCTTAAGGATGTAATAGTCAGTAAAGGTACTGAATAATTTTACATGAATTAATAATTATTTTGATTGTGCTACGGCCGACGCTCTGCACGGACCTAACACGGTCTAGCGAGAGTCATTTATTAATCAAAGGGTGAGGTATATTTGGTAAATTTCTTTCAGTAGATATTTCAGCTTAACAAAAGCCATACCTTCTCTGTATCCGTTCAGGTATCGTACATCCTTCGAAGCGTCGATTTTAGCCAAGAAACAGTACATAGTCAGGAAATCATTGGCAGTTATTGCTGCTGAGCCTCCGTCTGGCTCCCTGGTCAATGATTCGCATAGGAGTATCATTGTGTGGGTTAAACTCTGGAATGGACAATAATATTACGGACTAGTTCGTTAGTTTAATGGTCGCAAGGCTAAATATAAGATTGTACATCCACGCTTTGCGGCTCAAATAATCTGAATAATAAATTAAAGGATATCTCACGCCATCCCAGCGACTCCAAAGGGGTAAGCAGAGGTGTTGCAACAACGACATCCACATTTCAATCTTTTGAAGATGATTAAGTGCCAACGTGACAGAGGATGAGTCCATCGCCGTCTTATGCACTATGCCTACATCTTTGAATTACTTCTCAGACGTATGTAGGTTTACTCACGATGTTTTCACCGTAGAGCACGTGAGTTGATATTACTGTAATTAAGTTTTTAGAAAAACTCATTGGTACAGGCCACTCGGATTCCAACTTGCGTAGCAGAGTGCCTAGTACGAGCTTTTCACTGCCTTTTTTATGGGATCGAAACAGCGCCATCTGTCGGCCCATAGGAAGCATGATTTTGATCCGATACCAGATTTTGTAATTTACGTTAAGCCAGTAACTTTTGATGATGATTTTAAGAAAACTCGCACTAGGCACTTAGATAACTGTTCAAACCACAACGGTTCTATCGTTTGTTTTAATCACCTTCGTGAGCAATCCACAAGCAACTGCAACGAAGTGGAGGAAAGGAACAGTTTCAGCCCTCATGTAGACCTCACAGAGACACATGATCCTCTTCAGCTCCTCAGGGTCCAAGCAGAAGCCTTGCCACACTGCCTTCAGGGTTGGCAGGGGCACATCTTGCATGCTTAGGAGCTGGGAGACAAGTTTATACCATTAAGGAGACAGGGAGAGACTACAAGGAGAGAACATGGTACAAGGTAAAGTAAAGGTGTCTGTCATGACGTATAAGATGAGATGGCACTGGACAGACAGTGCCATCTTATAGACCTCCTAATGGAAAGACTTGCATCGGTTACAGCGACAAGTCTCATTTCTCTTAAATTCATGATGATATTAACAAACATAGTCAAATAATCATACCCTAGCAAAAAAGTGTCTCCTAGAGAGATGTTGAGTGGTACCAACAATTTGTGCGTCATCTGCTGTAAATGTGCGCCGAATAATCTAATCTAGTCTTGTAATTTACGAAAAAAAAGAAAAAACAATATATGCTAGTTTTTTGGCACACATTTATACGCAAATATAAGCTGTCTGCCCTCTCAAAAATAAATCTCTCTACGATCATTAATTAAGAATTTTCTTGCTGGAAAAACGTTACCCTAGCACAAATAGTTTTTTTTCTCCAAAACTACAAATGCAATCCGTATCACAAAAAAGGTGGAACTACTTTAAACCCAGGCAATTTGTAATTAATTAAATCAATTCAACTAGTACATTTTCAAATGAATTATCTTTTATATACCTGATTAGCCAATACTTTGAGACAGCCCCTGGTAAGACCACCCTCTGTACTGTAAACAGGGTATTCCAATCTCAACTTTACAGGCGGGGGCCGATGCTGGGCCAGTGCTTTGAAGTATTCATAGGACCAACGGAGTAGATCGTAAGGTTGAGTTTTGATTGCCGCTGGAAAAGGGGTGTTTGTTATAACTGTAGCGTGTAAAAATGAAAATGAAAATGAATTATTCAGTTTAGGCCCTGGTAAGGCACTTATGAATGTCAAAGAATTTACCACCGGTTCAGAAACTAGCCTTCTTAGAAGAACCGGCAAGAACTCAGCTGGCATCATTTACGTTTCATTACATATTACATATTATACAGTATCTCTTTGACAGGAATCATTAGGTGGGCAGAGAGGTGTAAATCCACCGACTATTCACTAAATAATAGGTGTATTGCCGCGCTGGTCTAGTAGTTGAAAGCGCTGCTGTAACACACTAGGTCCTGAGGGCCCAGTGCGAGTTTTCTACTGCCGCCGTCACAAGTCACCGCGTCGACGTTAACGCAGATTTGTATAGGATCGGAACAGCGCCTCTGTCGGCCTAAACATGACACTATTGTGAGCCCATGCAAATCTGCGTTTACGTCGACGCGCTCACTTGTGACGGCGATTTTAAGAAAACTCGCAATGACACTCAGGTTTCGATCCTTTGATATTTTTGGGTCACTGCCGTATATACTTTCATATGCATTAAGTGACAAGCTGTTATTATTTTGGAATTACAAACAGATACTTCAATTGCATTTATCTGTATAGATGTATCTACACTTATATTATGAAGAGGACAGATTTGATTATTCTTTTCTTTGTTTGCATTGAATAGGCTCCGAAACTACTTGACTGATCTCGAAAATTCTTTCAGCAATGCATAGCTACATTATCAGCGATTTACATAGGCTATATTTTATCCCCGTACTCCCACGGGAACGGGAATTACGCGGGTGAAACGTGTATAATATCTCACCTTTACAGTATCTTTTAAGTATGTACGGGAACTTCGGCGGTATTACAATTTGCTGGGAGCAGTACATCTGCTCAACTAGTTCTGGCATTTTGAGGTTTATTTACAACAGTTTTGACTGAAACAAACAGACAAAATTAAAATAGAGTATTTATGTAATTTAATTTTGTAAATCCAACAAATTATATGGCACTGAATCCGCCCAAGAGGAAACCATGAATGAGTTTTGTACATATGCTCACGTTTGTATTCCCCGAAAGGGTAGGCAGAGGTGTTGTAATAACAACACTCACTTCTCACCGAATATGATTAAGTGCCAACGTGACAACGCCTGCTATGCAAGTGTCGCAAGTTCGAATCCCAGCGGGGCTACTATGTGCACTGATTTCACACCACGTGCTTTACGGTGAAGGAAAACATCGCGAGGAAACCTGCATGTCTGAGAAGTTCAAGGACGTATATATAGTGCATGCCACGGCGATACACTCACCATCATGTTGGTGACATCATCTTCGGTGAAAAGTGGGTGTTGTTATTACAACACCTGTAACCTACCCCTTCGAGTACGGGCGTGAGATTATGAATGTAATTTCCATAAAAAAGGCTTTAACATTTTAACAACTTACCAGAATTGCAACCCAATTCACGAATTTGTTTACAAGATTCACATTTCCGTAAGAACTCTTGAATTTTTGTATTAATATTCATGTATTCCTTGTGATTTTTGTAATGATTCTTCGTGACTTGATTTGACTTCAGCTACTAAAATAGCTTAGCGTTTGTTGTGGTTACCTGTCAGATTTCGTAGCCATGACAACTGCCTTTGACTTTCCAGTCTTTGAACTTATAACCTTGAAAGAAGGTTACCTTATTGTACAGGCTCAAGCATGTATTCTTATTGCCACGATAATTTAACTCTGGTATTGCAAGAGACGATGGCAAGAGACCGGACGATATGAGTATGATTCCATGGAAGATGGGACGGGTGCTGGTATGGGATGCAACCTGTACAGACACGCTGGCCCCGTCCCACATGGAACCAACAACAGAGCTGGTGCGGCATGTGAAGCGGCGGAAAAAGCTATAGCCTGCAAATACAGGAGTCTAGGCACCGAATATGGTTTTGTCCCCTTCGGTGTCGAGACCCTTGGTCCGTGGGGTCCTAGCGCTATTAGGCTCTTTAATGAAATAACGAAATAAAAGTAAAAGTCTAGTAGTTGTACTTATATCTAAATGTGTAGCTTGAGATGACCAGCCCCCACAAGCAGCACCTGAATGCCTAGTGCGAGTTTTTCACTGCCGCCGTCACAAGTCACCGCGTCGACGTAAACGCAGATTTGTATGGGCTCACAATAGTGTCATATTTAGGCCGACAGAGGCGCTGCTTCGATCCTATACAAATCTGCGTTAACTTTGACGCGGTGACTTGTGACGGCGGCAGTGAAAAACTCGCACTAGGCACTCTGTTCACAAGTCACTTCATACAATGATCAATATATTATAGTATGCATTTACACGATTGTGCTCGCGCGTAATTGCCGATAATGTAGAGTCTATGACGCTTTCTTTAAAACAAAACAGTAAAAAGTGCCTCCAGGTAAAATTGCTGTACATGTAATACTAGCGGACGTCGCCCGGTTTCACCTGCGTAGTTACCGTTCCCGTGGAAGTACGGGGATAAAATGTAGCATATTTGCTCGCTGATAATTTGGCTAATCATTGCTGAAAGAATTTTTAAAATCGATCCCGTTGTTTTATGAGCCTATTCAATACAAACAGACAAACAAATCTTTCCTCTTTATAATATTAGTATAGACTAGCTGTGCCCCGCGGTTTCACCCGCGTAGATTTAGTTTCATCCTAATTGTCGCGGAACCCTAATATTTTTAATAAATAAAAGTAGCCTACGTTACTCCTTGAAACATCAGCTACCTACCAGTGAAAGTCCCGTTAAAACCCGTCCAGCCGTTTCGGAGATTACCCGGAACAAACAGACAGACAGACAGACAGAGAAAAATTTTAAAAACTTGGTTTTTTAGTGTCAGTAGCGTGTATACTTTCATCTGCATTTAGTGTACAGCTATTATTTTGGAATTACAAACAGACACTTCAGTTTTATTTATCTGTATATGTATATATATAGATGTATAGATTACTGTTGGCACATTATCAGTATTCTGCAATCAACATAAAAAAGTACAATTCATTCCGTAAAGAATTTCTTTCTGTAAATAAAACTGTCATGGTTAGTTTGCCGCGCAATCTGCTCAATGCTAGAGAAAAGTTAATTATAATTCCCGCTAAAAGCACGTGTTAGCGCCATCTGTTGAAACACATGTGAACTACGTGCGTGGAGATCGAAGTGTCACGTGGTATAGGAACACAACGAAGGCGGAAAAAAAAAACCTGTTTAGTTCAGTGACGTTAGTACGGCACTGTTTTTGTGTCGTGTTTCGAGAAAAAGGCGACTTTTATCATGTCATATTTACTGTGATTTGATTCGGTACATATTTCAACGTTATCGTAATGCGTGTTAATCAATGTTTAAGTATTGTTTAATGTCAGTTTCGGTGTGACTGGCCGAATTGTGAGTTACTGTGATAGTTGGAGTTCGAGTGATTGTATCATAAACACGGAAAAATGCACGGTCAGATTTGACCTGACAGTGTATTATAAGTGTTCGCGTGTGCTAATTATTAATAATGTGTCTTAATAACTTGCGAATCGTAGGTAAAGTTAAAAAATAGTGTTTAAGAAATGGGTGACACATCAAAACATCGATTTAAAGTGAAAATAAAAACTTTGAGCGTGCTTTTAGTGGTTCCGAGAAAATGGATGTAATTACCGATTTATCCCCATTTAGTGAGTAACTTTCATTTATTAATATACTTTTACCATTCATATATAAATAGTTTGTATGGTTTCACGATTGTTTTATGTTAAATTTATCATTGTATCCATAATTATCATCGCTATAAAATTGTCCAAAGGATTATGAATAAAATTAATATTATTTTAAAAATAAAAATGAAATTTAATCAATTCTCAAAAAATTCCGAAAAATAATTTTAAATTTGAAAACAAAATTTTTTTATGAAGATCTCAAAAATACATTGGCAATGTTATGTAAACAATACCAATGAATGCTCTACGGACCTTGACACAAAGTTCACTTTCGCATGACACGGTTACGTCATAGGCAAACTTAATTCAGGTGTTAGGTTCATGACAAGACAACGGGTCATTGTTATGGTAATATTGAAGAGACAGGTGCCGTCACGACTTTTGAGCGCGCAGCGAATATAGTAGGCATAGTGCTCATCTATACATCTATACAGATAAATAAAATTGAAGTGTCTGTTTGTAATTATAAAATAACAGCTTTTCACTAAATGCATATGAAAGTATACACGATACTGACACTAAAAAAGCAAGTTTTAAAATTTTTGTCTGTCTGTCTGTCTGTCTGTGTGTTCCGGGTAATCTCTGAAACGGCTGGACCGATTTTAACGGGACTTTCACTGGCCGAGAGAAAATTTTACATTAAGTAACTTACGAGTATTTAAAATAACCATTAGGATTCCGCGGAAATTAACTCTACGTTGCTAAAACCGCGGGTAACAGCTAGTTAACTATAAAAACTATGTTACTTGACATACTTTGTCCCGTTTTTGTAACATGTACCATTGATGCTTCGCTTCTATTGGTCACAGCGTGATGTTATAAAGCCTTCTTCGATTAATGAACTCATCATCTCCCTTACCTTATCCCATGTATTTGTGGTCGGCACTTGGTTCAACCCGAAGTGACTGATCACCTGATTTTTATACTAAGCGACTGCCATCTGACCTTCGTAACCCCTTTTTTGAGGAATATCGGCAATCTGGGTTAAACCAGTTGTGAGACTTTCTTAGGCCTCTGACTGACCTGTAACGATTGCCAAAGATGTTAAATTGTCAACCGGGACCGACGGCTTAACGTGCTCTCCGAGGCACGGAGGGAACTCGGGCGGTCACCCATCCAACTACTGGCTAGGCGTATGGTTGCTTAGCCCAGCAAAGTGTGGGGACACCGGTGCGATCTATCAGAGTACTCGGAGTCCCCCCCGAGCACTGAGGATGGCCACCGGGGGGGTTTTAGTGCGGTAAAAATCCCACTTACCCCGACCTGCCTCGCCCAGGGCGGTCGGGGACCATTTGAAGGCGCTCGTCAATAAAAAAAAAATGGTTGCATAACTTCGCTGATCGAATCATATACTGTGCCGAGCTCCTCCTCGATTAATGAACTATCCAACACAAAAATATTTGATTATACGATATTTGAGTAAAACTAGTACTTATAGAAAATGTCAGATCACTTTGATGACATGACTATTTCTAACTGTGTTTTCTTATAGTTTGAATAAATAGGAAAAACCCTAAATACACACTAAATACACTGGGAAAAACGCTAATTGTGTAACACTAGCTGTGCCCCGCGGTTTCACCCGCGTAGATTTAGTGTCATGCTTAATTTCGCGGCACCCTAATATTTTTTATAAATAAATTATGCACGCAAAGCCTGAGGCTTTCGGTTTAAAATTGACAAAGATTCATACAAACTTACATCCCCTATTTTATCCCCTTGTTTCAATTAATCAAAATCCTTTCTTAGCGGATGCCTACGTCATAACATGTACCTGCATGCCAAATTTCAGCCCGATCCGTCCTGTGGTTTGGGCTGTGCGTTGATAGATCACTATGTCAGTAGTATTTTCATTTTCAAACCACGGGTACAGCTAGTCCAACAATAAACAACGATTTATATCTCAACGCGAGATCTGCGTCGTGACTTGAGTTCGTGAACTATTCGATTTGAAATGTCAGGTATTATACCCACAAAATAAACAGCCGCGCTATTCACTAAGGTTTCTCAGCGTCGAACTCGACGACGAGCGTTGTATTCAATCATAGGAAATTGATACATAATACATAGAGGATAAGGATCAATTCCGTATCTTTGAAACAGACATTCGACTTGACAATTGCGACGATTGAGAAAGCTTAGTGAATAACACGGTACCCCTTTTTAGTGTCACCAACAATATTCGTATGAGATATTTTAGTTCTTCACGTCACCGCTTGGAGGCGCTGTACGATGTCCAATACAAATAATCGGCGGTAGAGGTATTGACTTGGGTTAGACATGATTACCTGGGACTTAGATACAAGTCAAAGTCATAAATATCTTTATTCGATTAGACTTTTTTCGGCAGATCCAATGAAAAATTGTGTGATAAGCGACAGTTGCAAATTGAAGAATGATGTGGTGACCAGAATTTAAAGAAATATGTTGAAATGGATTGGACGTATCGAAAGGATGAATGAAAAGCGATTAACGAAACACATTTAAAAGGCGAATGATGAAAATGAAAATGAAAATGAAAAATATTTATTCAGTTTAGGCCCTGATAAGGCACTTATGAAAGTCGAGAATTTACCAACGGTTCGGAAACTAGCCTTCTGAGAAGAACCGGCAAGAAACTCAGCCAGGCATCATGTACATATCATCGAAACAATATAAATCATATGAAATCATCATACAAAATCAAATTTGATAATAGGTATAAATATTCACAATAGTGACAAATTGTATTAGCGTTATTGTATTAATGTGAGAGGAAGTGTCGGTAGAAGGCGTCCAGGGAAGAACTATTATAACCAAATTACTTAATAGTATTTTTCAGAAAGGTCAAATTCTGAGCATTCGTAACCGCAGGAAGTGTATGAGGAGATGCATGAATGTGGATGAAGCTAAAGAAGTATTTAAGCATCGGAGCATGTGGCAAACGGTGGTCTCTGCCTACTCCCATGGGATACAAGCATGAGCATATGTATGTAAATATTCGACGGAGACGCTAGCGACTATAGATTAGGAAAACTGTAGCAAACTCGTTATAGGGTTACAGTTAGCTGAAAGGCGGCTTCTTGCATTATTCAAGAATCGTTGTCGTATATACGTAGGTCAGGGGCCTAACCATGAGCTCTTATTGCCATGATAGTTTCACTCATTTATGAGACAGATGTATATGACGTGTATACATCTGTCACTTGCGCACAGCTGAAGTAACATTGCAATAAGAGCTCATGGTTTGGGCCCAGTTCTTAGAAGTTCATAAGTGGCTCACGTATCGTATGTATTTTATTCGCTTCACACAAATCAGGCACGTGACAAATGTCACTTCCATACATTTTCTATCGCTTCTATTAACGTAAGCGAGAGAATGTTACTTTGTCTACGCAGGCAGTTGCTTCACTATTATTGTTGAGCGCTAATTACTAGTAACGGCACCTGTACCTACTTAAAAAAATATAGTATGCTATTATAAAAAGAAAACGATAACATTTTATGTCAAAGGTAAAAAAGTACCTACAGTTATGAGTGCGTGGCGAATATAGTAGGGATACTACGCAGTTTTTATTTCGTCCATTCATATAATAGACAAATGTCTCTCCGGTCGTGTCCCATCCCACTATGAGAGTGAGGCAATAAAGAGTGCACCTGTGTTTGCACACATATCTATACATCTATACATCTATATACAGATAAATAAAATTGAAGTGAAGTGTCTGTTTGTAATTCCAAAATAAAAGCTTTTAACTAAATGCATACGAAAGTATACACGCTACTGACATTAAAGTTTTAAAATTTTTCTCTGTCTGTCTGTCTGTTTGTTTCGGGTAATCAATGAAACGGCTAGACGGATTTTAACGGGACTTTCACTGGTAGGTAGCTGATGTTTCAAGGAATAACATATCTACTAAATCTACGCGGGTGAAACCGCGGGGCACAGCTAGTATGTCTATAATTATGTATTTGTCTACTGCGTATTCAAGGTACGCGCTCAAAACTCATGACGAGATCTAAAATGCGATACAATGATCAATAATGTAAAGCGATGGGCGTAAACCGAGAACAGCCACAATGTGTCACTTGCATAGTGCTAGCATAACGACCTTATGTGGCTTTTGGGAGGTGAGTCAGGGCATTATGCAGCTTGCTATCTACACTCATAGATACAGGTGATATTTGTATCGCCATTGAAAGAAAGAAAGAGATATAATTATTTTATTTTCCACACAGACGCGAAACGGTAAAAAAATAATACAAAAAAAAACTTAATACTAATGACAAGGGACTTGGGACAAGTTTTCTACCTTTAATTAGTTTTAAGTACTGTTCCTTGTATATATAATGAAATTAATACTAATGTAAATCCATATATTATTAATCTATGCTTAAAATATTGTGAGTCTTTGGAATTGAATTAGAGTCTGACTAGGTTTGCTGCGCGATTCTGAACGGAACTGTTTTACATCCTGTTAACTGAACTAAAAAAGACTGTTATTTTGAAATTACAAACAGACATCTGTATAGATATATAGATATAAGACAGAGAGGTGAAGATAAGCTAGTCAATGCGCGAGTGACTCTTTGGTATCAGCGAATGATCAGTGTCATCCCCAGCAAAGACAAGATCTTCCATTGAGGCGGGTGTCATGTCTGGACAACACCGGCTCCAACTGTTCTAGTTGGACACTTGTATATATACTGTGTGGAGAGCGAGTGATCAGTGTCATCCCCAGCAAAGACAAGATCTTCCATTGAGGCGGGTGTCATGTCTGGGGAGCACCGGCTCCAACTATTCTAGTTGGACACTTGTATATATACTGTGTGGAGGGCGAGCGATCAGTGTCATCCCCAGCAAAGACAAGATCTTCCATTGAGGCGGGTGTCATATCTGGGGAAAACCGGCTCTAACTGTTCTAGTTGGACACTTGTATGTATACTGTGTGGAGAGCGAGTGATCAGATTCATCCCCAGCAAAGACAAGATCTTCCATTGAGGCGGGTGTCATATCTGGGGAACACCGGCTCTAACTGTTCTAGTTGGACACTTGTATGTATACTGTGTGGAGAGCGAGTGATCAGATTCATCCCCAGCAAAGACAAGATCTTCCAGCCAGGAGGGTGTAATGCTGGGGAACTGCGGCTCTAACTGTTCTAGTTGAAAACTTGTATAATGTACTGCAGCGCTCAAACTCTTATTGCGCGATTTAGGTTCTCGTGTTTTTGTACTCAAACTTCGCAATTGTTAGCGAGTAGCGCCATCTATGTAGCGAGTGGGGACACGCTGCTACATTCACGTTCATAGGCAGGAGCTTACCATCAGGAGGACTGCGTTGTTATAAAATTCATTGTAATTTGAAGTGGAGCAGACAGCTAAAGGGATCCGAAGACGGGTCACATAATGCTTACAAAATAATCAATTGCTTCCTTTCGGTACAAACCGACACACAATGAGACAACTAGATAAACGGTTGTCCATTTGTCCATTGCGGAGGGATAAAGATCATCGCCAGTGCCTTGACATCCTTTCAAGTATTTGGGACAGTGTAGGGAACTATTGGCTGGGACGTCAAATCTATATATAAACCACGTAATATTATAAAGAGGAAAGATTTGTATGTTTGTAACGAATTGGCTCAAAAAATACTGGACCAATTTTAAAAATTCTTTCAAAATTTGAATGCTACATTATCACTGATTAATATAGGCTATATTTTATCTCCGTACTCCCACGGGAACGGGAACTACGCGGGAGAAACCGCGAGACGTCCGATAGTTCAAAATATCTTTATTTGACTTCTTACAAAGCTTTGCTTTCAAATCGTCAGGACGCAGAATTACACTATATAGGATTAAAAAAAATTCAGTTTCGGAAGATTGCTTTTGCTGAGAAGAACCCGACAAGAAACACATAAATTTATCATGGTTCTCATGCCCGTGAATACAGTTCCAAAGCTTAATTGTCAGAGTAAAAACTGTAGGTATCATTAAAAAATGTTGAGTGACTGGTCATCTAAATTTGAAACCTGAGGCCTTACCTGAAGTTCTTATTGCCATCAATATGACGAGAAAGAGAGAAAGAAAATGTATTTTCAAACATAAATGCGACGCAATAATACTATTATTATTTCTTTGTAAGTAAAATAAAGTTAAGTAAGTACTCCAATATAAAATTAATTAACAAAAAATTCAATTGACCAAAAAAATACCCCGCAAAGTTCTAGGTTATACTATAGTACTAGCTGTGCCCCGCGATTTCACCCGCGTAGATTTAGTTTCATGCTTAATTTCGTGGAACCAGGTTGCAGTTAATCCTTGAAACATTAAGTAGCTATCTGGAAGTGCAAGTCCCGTAAAAATCAGTCCAGCCGTTTCAGAGATTACTCGGAACGAACAGACAGACAGAAAAAACTTGAAAAATTGTGTTTTAATGACTGTACCGTGTATACTTTCTGTTTAACGTAGTTTATAATATAGTATTTAGCCATCTTTTCACAAGATGGCGCTGTATTGTTTTACATCTCGATGTAGAGATACTCTTTTATTTACGTATATATTTCAATGTGTGATTGTGGTAGTCAGTAGTCAAATCAGTGTCGTCAAGTGAACAAACCAATAGTGGTCGAACCAATAAACCAGGACTGCCCAAGTTACGGAGTTTCATTCCAACCACCCAAGGTGTGCTCCGACTGATCCTGGCTCCCAGGCTTAATTTGTGTTATACAAACTTTGGTCCTTCGAGCCGGATCTGAACCAACGACCTATGGATAGATATGCATTTACTTAGTGAAAACTGGTATTTTGGAATAACAAACAGACACTTCAATTTCATTTATCTGTATAAATGTATAGATAAGGTGAAGCCAGGAACGGAAGCTAGTAGTTAATATCGTCAACGAACAATAATTACCTCGAGTTTCTCACGAATGAGAAAATAAGACAATGGTTCAGTCCATTGTGCTCGTTTACGTATGATTGTGTTCGAAACACCTGGTTTAGTTGCGTGATGTACTTACTGAATGCTTCTTTATTTCTCTTACTAGCTGTGCCTTGTTTCACCCGCGTAGATTAAGTTTAATGCTGTTTTTTTTTTAATAAAATTAGCCTAAACACTCCTTGAAATATCAGCTATCTGCCAGTGAAAGTCCCGTTAAAATCCATCCAGCCATTTCCCCGTGGGATTGAGTAAGCAGAGGTGTTGTAATTTTCAACACCCACATTTCACCGAATATGATTAAGTGCCAAGGTGACAGAGGGTGAGTCCATTGCCGTCTCAGCCACTATACATACGTCTTTGCATTATTTCTCAGACATATGCAGGTTGCCTCACGATGTTTTCCTTCACCGTAAAGCACGTGGTGGGATCACTGTACACTTAAAAACTTAAATTATAGACAGTATCATCATCATCCCCCTTCCCTTATCCCATGCTTATCTAAGAATAGAAAGAAATACGTACCTACAGGTGTCACGAGTTATAAGCGCTCTACGAAAAAGAGTAGTAACTGCACATGTATTTAATTCACGTTGCGCCATACAGACAGAGACAAACTCATAAAATGACTACTGTGTAAGGACAGCGCTCATAGGTCATGACGGCTGCACCTGCATGTAATTGTATGATTACATATAATAAGCTTCACGTTCACAAGTTACGTGTAATACAAACACCATTGTAAATAGGTATAGTTCTTTCAGTTGGTAATGTATGGCAAATTACAGGTTGACCCACATAAACTATGAACTTGGCACAAAAAATACTAGGTGTGTCGATGGGCTTACATTTCTCGTGTGTAAAAGAGTAATTACTGAGTTTCTTGCCAGGTTCTTCTTAGTAAAAGCAACCTTCCGAACCTGGCGGCAGGATGTATATTCGTGTATAATCATGTCACTCTGGCGATTCGAAAGTACTTTGTCAGAAGTAATCAAATAAACATATTTTTGAGTTTGTGTTAGTTTCGATCCGCAGCTTTTTTGCAAACGTTCATACTTTTTTTCCACCCACAGGTTGGTTCTTTTTTCTCATACACCTCACAAAGAACACAGCCTTTAAATTTCCATTCTCTAGGGCCAGCGGTTTAGGCTGAGTGTTGATTTCAGTCAGGACTTTGAATTTAATATGATAATTATTGATTTAAGGGGAGGTACGGTATAACCTAGGGATATAACCTATAATATTAGGGAGTATAACTCCACGTTACAATAAAATTAAAATATTGTTGTGAGTTTGAAAAATGTAGTTAAGTAATAGATTTGACTGGAATTTTATATCGTCGTTGCGCGTGCAAAAGTCGCTATGTGTATTTCGTGAACTCTGTGTCAAAATTTCCAGTAATGTTTAATTTTGTCATTATTAATAATAATACCTATCCAACATTAATGTAAAAAAAACTATGTAAATTTGTTATATGTATCAATAGTAGAATATTTTTTTGAATACTCGGGCCATATTTCGAGAAATTCATTTTCTGCGTCTCCTAAAGTGCGTAAAAACACATAGCTACTTTTGAACGCGCAACGACGATACATAGCTTTGACTCTAGGAAACGATATACAGTACTTAAAAAATCATCACACTTACGGAGTCACGATTGAACAATTGCGTTTACTAAATCTATAGGAAAATAATTCACAGAATCAATTCCTTCTAACGTCTTTTCAACAGACTTTAAAAGAGACACTTTAATTTTTTTATCTGTAAGGGTAGCATCACTTCTTCAACAATATTTGTACTTTGACCCATCACAACAAGGATCCCTTTTCATAATTATGCCTATTGTATTTTGTCACTCAAGCATTGCAGACATAGGATTTAGTATTGACTGTACCAGCAGCTTATCAAAATAATATGAACCTTGTGCCTATTTTCGGCGGAATTTTTAACTTCAACCTCCAAGAATAAACACATTTTTTTTTCAATTCGCGCAAAAAACAACCTTCTATCAGATCGCATTGGAAAAAATCTAATTTTCTGCTTTACCGGTCTTCTAGTTTTGGACAAGTCCACAGTTTACGTGGTTACGGAGTGTAATTGAAGGTTGTACAATGCCAAGGTCGGTACAATCGGTCTGATGCGTCGGTGAAGCGCGAATTGGGAAACTATTTGAAATGACCCGTATACTTAAAAAATGTTTTTAGCAAAAAGCAAAAAAAAAAATAGTTTTTTTTTTTTTATCAAAATTTAAAAAAAACAAACATTCGGCATTATGGCCGTGGGAATCGAGCAGTCGCTTCGATTCTAGTACCAATAAGATTTAAAAAAAACTTAAGTATGTGCCATGATTTCATACCATGTGTGAGGAAACCTGCATATGTTAAAGACGTATAGTGCCTGAGACGGCGATAGACTCACTATCTGTCACGTTGGCACTTAATCATCTTCAGTGAAATGTAGGTGTTATTACAACACTTCTGCCTACCCCGTTGGAGAATACTGGCGAGAGTATATGTATGTTTGTAATACGAACATACCAAACACAGTCTGTGAAATTAAAATGTCTTATATTTAACTTCTATACAAATTTAAGGGCAAGCCTTCGGGAAATTACAGATCAGAGTGCCTAGTGCGAGTTGTTCACTGCCGCCGTCACAAGTCACCGCGTCAAAGTTAACGAAGATTTGTATAGGATCGGAACAGCGCCTCTGTCGGCCTAAACATGACACTATTGCGAGCCCATACTCAAACTCAAACTCAAACTCAAATATATCTTTATTCGATTAGACTTTATACAAAGTACTTTCAAATCGTCAGAATGACACAATTTACAGGATTATACATGCTACCGCCAGGTTCGGAAGGTTGCTTTTACTGAGAAGAACAAAACAAATCTGTGTTTACGTCGACGCGATCACTTGTGACGGCGATTTTAAGAAAACTCGCACTAGGCACTCTGCTAGAAAAACCCAGTAATACTTTTTCCGATTTGAGATCGAACCCGACCAAATCGGACCGAACGACCTCTTGTTCTAAAGTAGCGTTTGAGACCACGAGACCAACGAGACATCTATTAAATAATATTAAACTTATTTATAAATTATTAAAGTTTAACAACTTATTTTATTCCTTTTCCACCAAAAAATAACAAAGAATTCCAAGATTTATTTTTACCGTGAAGTTGAATAATTAACGAAAAGATTACAAATTGATATAAAAAAAACAAAAGGTAAACTTGAGAAATGTCTCGGTAGGTAATTAAAAATCATAAAATGGCAACATTTTGTCGTGAGAAGCAGTTATTTAAGTACATGTTTATGGTAACTTTATATTATTCTAATCTAACGTCGCGACGACCCACGCAACTGAAAATTTTCGTGATGTCATTGCTATATACAGGACGCTTTCAAACCAAATAAAAACAAACAAAATTTTGAGTAAAGATAAATATTATGTGGATTTTAATTAGCATTAAGTTTATTCGTATTTTCTAGTTTTTTATCTTATCAATTTTATTATTACTGTGTAGTCTTTTATGTTTATTCTTATTTCTTTCTTTCTTTCCTTGTTATAGCAATAAATATTTCAATGCAAAAACATAAATATTTTTCGACATTGGTTGTCACGGGTTAGTCCCGTCAGAAAAGGGTAAAAGACGGACAGACCCTCACATTTACGTAAATGTTAATGAATAATGAAAATTTATAATACACCCACATTTCACCTGTTATGTTTAAGTCCCATGTAATAAAGGGCGAGTTTATTGCCATTAACCGGCCACTAATCCAGACTCCGGGCTGTTACTGGGGAATTACAGATAGACAATAAAACTATGTAACTTAGTGATATTTATTTTATTTTTCTTTCTTGTTATTAAATCAGCTATGTACTAGTGAAAGTCTCGTTAAAGTCGTCCCCGTCAGAGATGTGCCGGAATAAAGCTGCGAAATAAGGTCACTCATTCGCGCACTCAATCGAAACCGCGGGGCGCACAGCTAGTCTATACATCTATACAGATAAATATCTACAATTGAAGTGTCTGTTTGTAATTCCAAAATAACAGCTTTTCACTAAATGCATATGAAACTATACACGCTTCGGACACTAAAAAACCAAGTTTTAAAAAATTTCTCTGTCTGTCTGTCTGTTTGTTCCGGGTAATCTCTGAAACGGCTGGACCGATTTTAACGGGACTTTCACTGGCAGGTAGCTGCTGTTTCAAGGAGTAACTTAGGCTAATTTTATTTATTAAAAATATTAGGGTTCCGCGACATTAAGGATGAAACTAAATCTATCGGGTGAAACCGCGGGGCGCACAGCAAGTCTCCTATAAGGTAGCTTCTTGCTTTATTTGTCACAAATATGTATTTTACTAGCTCACCTTGACTTTTACTGAGAAATTTGGTTCCTACTAATTTAAATTTGAGTAACATGCTAATTATATTAATGTGAAACGATTTTTTCGCGATACGCTTAGCTCGTACGCTTGGGTGCGCTTGCGAACAGTCGAAAATGATATAACACTAATGTTATAAAGCTGAAGAGTTTGTTTGTTTCAACGCGCTTATCGCTATATCGCTATGCGAGTTTTTCACTGCCGCCGTCACAGGTCACCGCGTCGACGTAAACAGCTTTGTATAGGATCGGAACAGCGCCTCTGTCGGCCCAGTGACGACAATATTTTGATCCTACACAAATCTGCGTTTACGTCGACGCGATGACTTGTGACGGCGATTTTAAGAAAACTCGCACTAGGCACTCCGTGTAGGTCCTCGTCGAGGACCTTAAAACCAACCTGTATAATGAATGTTGGTCGACGATACGTCAAATTGACGTTGCGTTCAGAGACGCATAAGCACGCGTTGTCGATTAAACCGCATCGCTGTGATTGGTCGCCCCGTTGCTTTGTAAATGCCGCCCCTTTGCCATAAAGTAGAAACGAACCAGATGGACTACCCTCTTTAATTTTTGGCTTATCATATGTATTACATCAGTGGGATGTCAGATGGCACTGTTCCCATACAAATCTGCTTGGGTGGCATTATTGGATCTTTTGCCCTTATACTCTACGTACCTGACTCGTCAAATACTCCCTGAACAAGCCTTCAAATCTTGCCCATGGGGAAGAGCTTGTAGTCCTCTGGTTTCGGATACGCCTTACCAAGTAGGTCCATTCGTCATCTAGCCAGTGTCGCAAGTGCATATTAGGTGACTCATGGTCTCGGCTTCTGATTTCTGATACCTACATACGACGCCCATCGATCGACCATCCTTAAAATCTACCGGCTTTATGCCATACATAGTTGGTGGTGGCACTTATTCAACCTGATGGTGCTGATTTGTACAAATCAAATGACATCAGCTGCCTTCTACTTCGTTCTAACCTTAGAGCGTAACGCTCGTTATATCTGTCTGTGTGAAGGAGTAGACCTTGTGTATTTAAAATGTATACCTTTGTGTACTCCGCTGTGGTTACTAACCATGTTTGGTCGATGGGTTACTACGAGGGGGGGAGGGGAAGGTTTCCCCATAAGAAAGGACTGAATTTTCTGGTAATGTCGTCATCCTTTTATCGATTTTTATTATAAGTATATTTGTTTTTCTAGCAACTCCCTAAGAATGCGAAAATACTAGACACTAATATTATAAAGAGAACAGGGGCCTTACCATGAGCTCTTATTGCCATGATAGTTTCACTCATTTATGAGACAGATGTATGTGACGTGCATACATCTGTCACTGTCGCACAACTGAATTAACATTGCAATAAGAACTCATGGTTGGGCCCCAGATTTGATTGTTTTTAAAAATAGTTTTGGAAAATTATTTCACTGTTATAATACATTTTCAAAAAGTTAGGGATCTATGCGAAAACTCGTAATGTAACCCAAGGTGTGAAAAAATTACCAAAATCTTTCATACACCGCGTACGCGTCAAATAAAATATATTCCCCATAAAGTACTTATGCTTGGAACACTCCTTGGACGTAATACATACATATGCTCACGCCTGTATTCCCCGAAGGGGTAGGCAGAGGTGTTGTAATTTTCAACAGCCACATTTCACCGAATATAATTAAGTGCCAACGTGACAGAGGGTGAGTCCATCGCCGTCTCAGGCATTATGCAGGTTTCCTCACGATGTTTTCCTTCACCGTAAAGCACGTGGTGTGAAACCACTGCACATATTTTTTTATAAAAACTCATAGGTACAGGCCCCGCTGGGATTTGAACTTGCGTCGCTTGCGTAACAGGCGACTGCTCTAACCCCGAGGCCACTTTGGACGTAATACTTTTTGTTAACTTAGGTTAAATTAGTACCGCTTTCAAACGTCTGCCTATTTGTTTATTACGACTAATACCTATAAGAAATGCCAGGATCGATTTTAACGTGATGATTTTGGCTTTTACTTAGCTAATGTTACAATTAATAACTTAGGCTACTTTTACGAAAAAAAACATAACGGTATCACAGGTCATCCATCAAACTAACTCTACGCGAGTGAAACCGCGGGGCACAGGTAGTCTAACCTATAGCCTCATTGTCGGTCTCCCTATTTGCTAAATCCTTAACTAATTTACGCGAATGTATTCCCCGATGGGGTAAGCAGAGGCAGAGGTGTACTTATAGTATACCCATATTTCGTTATATTTAAGTCCCATGGAGGCGAGCCTGTTGCCATTAAGTAGGCATTAATCCAGGCTCTGGGCAGCTACTGAAATCTAAATCTATATATAACTCAAAGGACTGACTGACATAGTGATCTATCAACGCACAGCCCAAACCACTGGACGGATCGAGCTGAAATTTGGCACGCAGGTAGTTGTTATGACGTAGGCATCCGCTAAGAAAGGATTTTGAATAATTCTACCCCCAAGGGGATAAAATAGGGGATGAAAGTTTGTATGAAACTTTGTCAATTTTAAACCGTTCGGGCTGAGACATTGCATGAATTATTAATTTATAAAAAATGCCGCGAAATTGAGCATGAAACTAAATGACCGTATGACCGTCTAACTAATTACTAACTAATTTAGGCTAAACTAGCTGTGCCCCGCGGTTTCACGCTTCATTTCGCGGAACCCTAATATTTTTTATAAATAAAAGTAGCCTAAGTTACTCCTTGAAACATCAGCTACCTACCAGTGAAAGTCCCGTTAAAATCGGTCCAGCCGTTTCGGAGATTACCCGGAACAAACAGACAGACAGACAGAATGAGAAATTTTTTAAAAATTGTTTATTTTTGTCAGTACCGTATATATTTTCATATGCATTTAGTGAAAAGCTGCTATTTTGGAATTATAAACCGACACTTCAATTTTATTTATCTGTATAGATGTGAAACGGCTGGACTGATTTTTTCGGGACTCTCACTGGCAGATAACTGATGTTACAATGAGTAACTTAGGCTTTTATTTTAATTAGAGGACGCGAAATAAAATCAACGCGGGTGAAACCGCGGGGCACAGCTAGTCTATTACTATACCTATAGAACCTCCTCTTTTTTTGCAGTCGGTTAGTGCGTGATGTGGCGATATACACTCTGCCCTTTCGTCGCTATGTCTTCGTTGGTTCGATATTCTTCGTATAATTCTACCGTTTAACTACGTCTTGCTTAAGTTCCGGCCTGTTGGGTAGTTCCTAATATATTATACACTAGCTGTGCCCCGCGGTTACTCCCGTGTAGATTGTCTTTCGCGTCCTTTAGTTTAAATTAAAGCCTCCTCATACTCCTTGTCGCATCAGTTATCTGCCAGTGAGAGTCCCGAAAAAATCGGTCCAGCCGTTTCACATTTAGCCTGAATTAGTTAGTAATTAGTTAGCCTGAACAAACGAACAGACAGACGGTCATACGGATAGACAGACAGACTGAGTTTTTTTTTTATTCTACTAGCGTATACACTCACATATTATGCAATAAGTGAAAAACAGATTTGCTTTTAAAAAATAGGGGTCTGCGAAATAAAGCCAACGCGGGTGAATCCGCGGGGCACAGCTAGTTACCTGTATGTAATTTTCCTTGACTATAACGAATTACCCCCGTGTGCCCCGGCATGGTAAAACATGTAAAGGTTATTCTCAGGACCTGTGTAATGTGAATTTCCTGCTGTTAATAGATTTATTTGGTTCTGCCTATATTGCTATATACGTAGCGAGGGAGCCGTGTGGGTACTTACTTGTCCTGCAACGTGTCGATGCGGGTTCTAATCTGTCGTTTATCTGAGGTAATAACGACGACCACGACGAAATCCTAACAGAATTTTGGTCACAGCAGCTAATCTCAACGGGGATTGGCCATCAGCGCCGGAGACAATATTACTAATATATTGACTACAATTTTATTAATATACTAGCTGTGCCCCGCGGTTTCACCCGCGTAGATTTAGTTTCATCTTTGAAAAATCAGCTACCTACCAGTGAAAGTCCCGTTAAAATCCATCCAGCCGTTGCAGAGATTACCCGGAACAAACAAACAGACAGAGAAAAAATTTAAAACTTGTTTATTTAGTGTCAATAGCGGCATAATAGAATTGAAGTGTCTGTTTGTAATTCCAAAATAACAGCTTTTCACTATATGCATATGAAAGTATACACGCTACTGACACCGAAAAACCATTTTTTTTAATTTGTCTCCGTCTGTCTGTTCATCTGTCTGCCTGTCTGTCTGTCTGTCTGTTTGTTCCGGCTAATCTCTGATACGGCTGGACCGATTTAACGGGACTTTCACTGGCAGGTAGCTGATGTTTCAAGGAGTAACTTAGGCTACTTTGAATTTTAAAAAAAACATAAGGATTCCGCGGGCCACCCATGAAATTTACTCTACGCGGGTGAAACCGCGGGGCACAGCTAGTTAAAAATAAAGATTAAAAACAGGTTTTCGATATAAATATGTCCCGGCATTTAGTTCTACAAAGAAACGTGAACTTCTAGCAAGATATGCAATCTGATAAAATTTCAATCTTGCAAAAGCCATGAGTAGGTAGATTCTTTAAGCCCTTAAATCTAACGGCCACTTCCCCTAAACAGGTGTGTCCATCAGCCCTAGACAGCTGCCCTTATCAATATTCAGTGCTATACCGTTTTTGAGCAATCAAGCGTGAAAAGGGCGATCGACTGTCAGGTGCTGATCAAAGTTAGTGTAGCGGAACTTTTAGCACCTGGTTTTAATGGAAATATGTGAACAACTAGCTGTGCCCCGGTAGTTTTAGTTTCATCCTTATTGTCGCGGAACCCTAATATTTTTAATAAATAAGAGTAACCTAAAATTACTCCTTGAAACATCAGCTACCTACCAGTGAAAGTTCCGTTAAAATCCGTCCAGTCGTTTCAGAGATTACCCGGAACATACAGCCAGACAGACGGACAGAGAAAAATTTTAAAATTTGGTTTTTTACTGTCAGTAGCGTGTATACTTTCATATGCACTTAGTGAAAAGCTGTTATTTTGGAATTACAAACAGACACTTAAATTTTATATTTATCTGTACAGATGTATAGATATAGATAACCCTAAACGATAAGTGACATAGAAAAGTTATTTGCGCAACTTTAGTTACGTATATTTTCTAAAATAATTCGTATGACTGAGGTCAAAATTTCCGTGTCAATAGTTGCTTCAACCCCGCAGTAGCTAACTTACATAATACAACCGTGAATATTATAATTCAACATTAAGCGTTGATTTACGATGCCTGTCATCGCTAAGACATTCGTGGCAGTATACCTATTTACCAAGGCTTCTTCCATAGATATAATTAAGCCAACAAAACCCAGCCCTCAATAATCGAGCTCTCTGATTGGTCAAAATTTACCCCGAAACCGCCAATATTTTTCATGGAAACCGTGGAAAGTCGAATATATACGTCTCGTTCTTACTCGTGATTCGTTCCATTCAATGCCTCGCTCGCACGCAAGGGGTGAAATGATGTTATAGTGTTAGCTGTCAGTACCTTCCAAGTTTAAACAATTGTCGGACGCTTTATTGAACAAATAAATGTTTTTTTTTAAATAAAGAATGCGTTGCCAGTGTTTTTAAACAAAAAATAGAATCGATAAATAGATTAAATGATGCGTTGAGAGAATAATCGATTAAAGAAATCGAGACTTGTTAAGAATTTATTTAGCGAACTCGAGTGCACTGTGACGGTTCGCCGAACATAGTAATTCCTTGTGTAATCTGATTCAAAAGTGAAAACGCGTTACAGACAACGTGCTACTGCCCAAAAGGCCTAGTTTCAAAAAAGATCAATTTAATTTTTATTTTATTTTTCCGCGCCATGTGCTTTTTTGGTTTCGTAATCGATGCGACGTAATTTTGTAAATAATGTACGTGTTATTGCTATAAAATGGAATATACATGGCATATGGAGGACTCAGGGCCTGAAAACAGCGTGAGGGCTAGTAGATCTCGGGGACAAGGTAAGGACACAGTATAAATCCATATTATGTCAGCTATCTGCCTGTGACAGTCTCGTCAAAATTGGTCCAGAAGTTTCAGTGATTAGCCAAAACAAAAACGGACAGTTAGAACAAAAGAGCAAAACTTAAAAAAAAATTATCTTCGTAAGTACTGTGTATACTTTCTTATGCATTCGATGTGTTAATTTAGAATTACAAACAGACACTTCAATTATATTTATCTAATAGCTGTGCCCCGCGGTTTCACTCGCGTAGAATTAGTTTCATCCTTATTGTCGCGGAACCCTAATATTTTTTATAAATAAAAGTAACCTTAGTTACTCCTTGAAACATCAGCTACCCGCCAGTGAAAGTCCCGTTAAAATCGGTCAAGCCGTTTCAGAGATTACCCGGAACAAACAGACAGACAGACAGTGAAAAATTTAAAACTTGTTTTTTTTTATTTAAAAACAGACACTTCAATTTTATTTATCTGTATAGATGTATATATATAGCCATATATGTACGACGGATCGTATACCGTTTTCATTAAAACCCGTTTAGAATTAATGTTATTTGAATGCGGTGCCCGCTTTAATGCTCTATTTAATCCACGAATTAAAACTGGTTTAACATTATTATTAGCTTACGATAGGTTAGTGGTATATTTCAATAAATCAGAGTCCACTGCTGCGGTGTTATTCTGTCTGTGGTTTATAACCATAGGATTTTTTTATATACATAGCCCTGCTCTGCGGGTTTATCCGCGTAGACTTTTTTTCATAGATGGCCCGCGGATCCCTAATACATATATTTGTTTAATTAATAAGTAGCCTTAGTTAATTCTTGTAACATTAACTATCCATCAGTAAAAGTATCGTTAAAATTGGTCCAGCCGTTTCGGAGATTACCCGGAACAAACAGACAGACAGACAGAGAAAAAAATTTATAATTGTTAGCCCACTGTGGGTTAATAGCAGCGGGACCATGGTTAATATCCACTCAAAACAGGAGCTATACCGTCACATCTACGCATAGGTTTTTCAGCAGAATCACTGTACTTTTTGAATGACAATCGTATAAAATGACAGACTCCAGTGTGCGCAATAAGATAATACACACATAGGCATTAGTGAAATTCCATATGGTGACTGATAGGCGCCTGATAGTGACGGACCGACGAATTTATTAATATTCACGTGACGTCGGCGGATAATTATGTGATCTGGGGAAATTTGTTTTATTACCTAAGTTACACCTTGTACTTGGCCCCAACCATGAGCTCTTATTGCAATGATAATTCAGTTGTGCGACAGTGACAGATGTATGCACGGCACATTCATCTGAGTGCCTAGTGCGAATTTTCTCAAAATCGCCGTCACAAGTTACGGCGTCGACGTAAACACAGATTTATATGGGCTCACAATAGTGTCATCTTTAGGCCGACAGAGGCGCTGCTCCGATCCCATACAAAACTGCGTTAACTTTGACGCGGTGACTTGTGACGGCGGCAGTGAAAAACTTGCACTATGCACTCTGTCTCATAAATGAGTGAAACTATCATGGCAATAAGAGCTCATGGTAAGGCCCCCGGCTCGAGGCGCTACCATCTGCCAACATCGGTACTATGCTAGACTACGTTACTTTTTCTTTAGCTGCCACCCTGCGACTGGGCTGCAAATCTAATGAGTTAGAATTACTGTCTTCTACTTATATTTTTTTTAGTTCTATTGTTTTAGATTTAAGTTATAAGGTTATTATAATCTACACACATAAATAAAATTGATGTGTCTGTTTGTAATTCCAAAATAACAGCTTTTCACTAAATGCATATGAAAGTATACACGCTACTGACACTAAAACACCACGTTTTACAATTTTTCTCCGTCTGTCTTGATTTGGAATTACAAACAGACACTTCAATTTTATTTATCTGTATAGATTATTATTATTACTCAACTACTACGACTCGATATTGTAATGAGGAACTGTATAAAACTTTCAACCTGTCTTTTTTTTTTTTTTTTTTTTTTTTTTTTTATTTGTTTTTTTATTTGATATACAAGGAACAGTACTTAAAACTAATTAAAGGTAGAAAACTTGTCCCAAGTCGGTGTCTCTCGGGATCGTGCCAAGAAGGCTGGCAGCATTGCCACGTTGAATAGCAATGCTGATTCTCTGGGCGAGAAAAGCCCCAGCTCTCTTGTCACGAGAGGCTTCTACCAGACGACGTGCAAGCTCTTTGAAAAGCTGATGAGTATCCGGACCCCAAGGCCCCAGAGTTTCAACCGCAAACGCAGAAAATATGTATCCTTGACCAATGCAAGCATATTTCCGGCGCTTGAGGCACTCCTGCTGAGCAGCAGCAGCACCGGCCGCCACAGCAGTGCCGGGGAGATGGGACGGAGCCAACGTATCGACACACGTGGCATCCCACACCAGCGGCCGCCCCAATCTCCACGGCACCACCACCATACCTGTCTTTATAATATCATGTATAGGTTTCAACAACCCCTTTGTATAAATTACCGAAACCTCCGTAAATATAAATAATTGCTTTTCAAACTCACCTGCCCACCCCTTGTACAATTATTGACAAATCACATGCACCAATGCACACCAACTACCCTTATTGCTAATTTGTTAGGTTACAATTGCTCGAATCAGAGTGCCTAGTGCGAGTTTTCTTAAAATCGCCGTCACAAGTGATCGCGTCGACGTAAACGCAGATTTGTATGGGCTTACAATAGTGTCATGTTAAGGCCGACAGAGGCGCTGTTCTGATCCTATATTAATCTGCGTTTTCGTCGACGCGATCACTTGTAACGGCGGCAGTGAAAAACTTGCACTAGGGCCTCTGGAGCTCGTGGCAGAGTTGCTATTGGGCATATCATTCGATCAGCGAATGTAAGGAACCACAAGCCAGTAGTTGAATGGGTGACCGCCCGAGTTCCCTCCGTGCCTCGGAAAGCACGTTAAGCCGTCAGTCCTGGTTGCCAATTTAACATCTTTGGCAATCGTTACAGGTCAGTCTAAGAGAGTCTGACAACTGGTTTAACCAACATTTTATCAAATTATTATAAGCTTTAGAGTTCTGAGGGAACAGATGAACATACATATTTGTTTGCATTGAATAGGCTCCGAAACTACTTGACCGATCTTGAAAATTATTTCAGCAATGGATAGCTACATCATCAGCGAGTAACATAGGCTATATTTTATCCCCGTACTCCTACGGGAACGGGAACTTCACGGATGAAACCGCGTGACGTCCGCTAGTATACTATTATGTTGTACTACGATAAACGCTCTACAATTTGACACCAGTCTCTTCAATACACAAACCCTCTTTTTTGCTTCGCCGTAGTCGGGTAATTAATGACAAATCACAAGGTTGACTGGGCACAGTTTACCCCGACGGGTAACAACTAACCCTAATATTAATTAGTTCGTGTGAACTACCCCCTGTGACCAATGATCCGTATAATGCACGGTTCGAATAATTATGGTGATTTTTATTCGAACGAGGGTTGTGAAATAAAATAATGAACTTAAAAGTTCACTGTTTAGTTCCTGCGTTAAAATTTAGCTTAGATATGTTAAAAATATATATATATATATTTTGAAAACCATTAACAAATTTAAGTCAAAGTCAAAAATATCTTTATTCGATTAGACTTTATACAAAGCACTTTCAAATCGTCAGAATGACACAATTTACAGGATTATACATGCTACCGCCAGGTTCGGAAGGTTGCTTTTACTGAGAACAACCTGGCAAGAAACTCAGTAATTACTCTTTTCAAAAATATTATACAATTTAAAAAAAAAAAACAAAATAAATCATTTGAGAAATGTAAGCCCATGGATGGACACAGTTCCAATGTACAAATGTCGATAAAAATTAACATAAAGAAAAGTCTAGTAGTTCTATTTATATCTAAATGCGTAGCTTGAGATGACCAGCCCCCACAAGCAGCACCTGTTCACAAGTATGACGAGAATGCCAGCCATTATTAGCTTTATAGCTTCGAAAATTACCTCCTACCTACAAAAATTACCTCCTTATGTTAACTGTACATCTATATCTATACAGTTAAATAAAATTTAAGAGTCTGTTTGTGATTCCAAATTTAACAGCTTTTTACTAAATATACCATATGAAAGTATACTTATACTATATTTAAAAAAGCTTTTTTTTATATTTCTCTGTTTTTCTGTCTGTCTATTTGTTTCGGCTAATCTCTGAAACGGCTAGACCGATTTAAACGGGACTTTCACTGGCAGATAGCTAATGCTACAAGTATCTTAGGCTTGATAAAAAATAGGGATACGAGTAAGACAGCCACCTACGAAATTAAGTCTACGTGAGTGACACCGCGGGACACAGCTAGTTATAAAATATGTTTAGTTTCGATCCTATCGAACTAAAATTTTGTAACACGTGAGCAAAATGCGAAAGTCCTTTTTAAGGATCTTACAAAACGACTGGTTGACGTCTCTGGTGACCGCCGAGCTGGTTCTTACCTCGCTCAGAGGATCAGTTCAGCAATCCAGCGAGGTAACGCAGCCACCATTCCCGCAGACACAAAATTAAAGTCTAGGTTTTATTTATATACTAGCTGTGCCCCGCGGTTTCACCGGCGTAGATTTAGTATCATGCTTTATTTCACGGAACCCTAATATATTTTCTAAATAAAAAAAGCCTTAGTTACTCCTTGAAACATCAGCTGTATGGCAGTGAAAGTCCCAGTAAAATCGGTCCAGCCGTTTCAGAGATTACCCGGAACAAACGGACAGACAGACAGACAGATATTTTTTTTAAATATGCATTTAGTCAAAAGGTGTAATTTTGAAATTACAAACAGACACTTCAATTTTATTTATCTGTATAGATTTATTCTTTTTTATTTTATTGTACAATATGAAATAGGAATTCGATCAAACTTTATTCGTTAAATGACATTTCGATACTTTTACGTGAACCGGACTGTCTGTCCGTTCACTCTCTCCTTTCACTATTGAAAATGAAAATGAAAATGAAAATGAAAATGAAAATGAAAATGAAAATGAAAATGAAAATGATTTATTCAGTTTAGGCCCTGGTAAGGCACTTATGAACGTCGAGGAATCTACCACCGGTTCGGAAACTAGCCTTCTGAGAAGAACCGGCAAGAAACTCAGCTGGCATCATGTACATTTCATTACACAGTAAAATAATAATAATTACAAAAAAAAAAACATCATAAATTATTCACAATAGTGAAAATTGTATCAGCATGCATGTGTAAAAAATAATAATTAAAAACGTAAAAACAATACCAAATGATTTACATATCATGTTTGCATACCATGTCATTGGCAGGAGCTACTTGTGCAGAGTTTTAATTCCATATGTCTTTATCATTTATGTAATCCGAAATTGTATAATAAGCTTTCTTCATCAGTACAGTTTTAATGTGTGTCTTAAATTTATCATAATTTAACGCGTTTATTGACTGTGGGATTTTATTGTAGAAACGAACACAATTCCCCATGAATGATTTATTTACCTTTGCTAACCTGAATCTAGGAGCTACAATTTTGTGTTTATTTCGTGTTGAAATTGAATGAATGTCCGAGTTTAAATTGAATAGATGAATATTTTTTTTCATGTATAGCAAATTCTCATAAATGTACAGTGACGGTAGGGTGAGAATATTTATTTCTTTAAATTTATCTCTAAGAGAATCTCGGGGGTCCAGCGAGTATATTGCCTTGATGGCTCTCTTTTGAAGTATAAAAATTGAATCTAAGTCTGTTGCGGAACCCCATAACAATACGCCATATGACATGACACTATGAAAGTAAGCGTAGTAGACTAATCTAGCAGTATCAATATCCGTCATTTGTTTAATTTTTCTAACCGCAAACGCAGCTGAACTAAGCTTTTTTGACAATGCTTCAATATGGGCGCCCCATTGTAATTTTGAATCTAAGGTAAGACCTAAGAATACTGTGCTTTCGACCAACTCCAATTGACTCCCAACTAATGATATATTTGTATCTATTTGCGATGTATTAGGTGGTGAAAATCGGATACATTTTGTTTTTTTAGAATTTAAAACGAGATTATTGGCATCAAACCATTTTGAAACAGATGTTAGAGTTTCATTTAGTGCCTTAAGATCGTTGTCTTTTCTACTCACTTTGAAAACTAAAGATGTATCATCTGCAAATAGAACAATATCACAGATATTTTCTACAACAAGTGGTAGGTCATTGATATACGCTAGAAACAGTATTTGTTGTTGGTTTATTCATTTGATCATAATTTCAATGTCAATGACTCAGGTAATAACTAAGTATAATGGTATATTTCAGGGTTCCCTTGCAGCGAAGAAATATTACTGTAGACGAACTATTCTCTCAGAGGGTCAGAACCCACTGGGTCCCTTAGAATAAAAGTTGTAGATACCCCTATATGGGTGTACATTGCTCCCCCGGAAGGAAAGAAGTCAATTATTTATTTACTAGCTGTGACCTGCGGTTTCAGCCGCGTAGATTTAGTTTCATCCTTATTGTCGCGGAACCCTAATATTTTTAATAAATATAAGTAGCCTAAGTTACTCCTTGAAACATCAGCTACGTACCAGTGAAAGTCACGTTAAAATCCGTCCAGCCGTTTCAGAGATTACCCGGAACAAACAGACAGACAGGCAGACAGAGAAAAAATTTAAACTTGGTTTTTTTGTGTCAGTAGCGTGTATACTTTCATATGCATTTAGTGAAAAGCTGTAATTTTGGAATTACAAACAGACACTTCAATTTTATTTATCTGTATGTATAGATGTATAGATTTTAAGGTACCCACTCCTCCTGGTATAAATCCACCTCTCTTGGTATCAATGGCACGTTACGATATGGAAATATCCCTTCTATCCCTACTAGTCCCTACTAATCCCTACTATCCCTATCCCTACTTAATATTTTAATGCGAAAGTAACTCTGTCTGTCTGTTACGCTTTCCCGCTTAAACCTCTCAACCGATTTTGATGAAATTTGGCACAGACAATCTTTAGACCCTGAGAAAGGACATAGGCTACTAGCTACTAGGATGAAACTAAATCTACGCGGGTGAAACCGGGCACAGCTAGTACGATATAAAATGAAGTCGAAAAACATTTTAGCTACCTCTTTAAACTTCTGACGCCCTAGTACTTTAGATAGATCATGGGACGAGTGGAAACCAAAAAAATTTAATTTGCGCCGAGTGGGCGCACGGTGAGAATTTCAGGGGACGAGTGGGACCCGTCTCAGAAGCCTAGTTTACTAATCGTCGGGCTATTTTTCGAAAAACGTTACTGGCGGCCGTAAGCAGCGCGTATTAAGAACTTCTTAGTTTTAGCGTTTAATTTTACGGAATATAATTGAAACGTCAATTAAAAAAAATGTTTCCATAATATTGATCTCATGCATAATATAGGAGATTCTCAGGCCGACACGCGAATTTGTAGGTATTTTTTTAATTTACCACGCAATCATTTGCATGTTTTTTTAACCTTGTCATTAAGAAGTTATTTTCTACATTTCTGTTTCTTTGTCGGTGACTGAAACGGTTTTTTCTTTCGGAAAAATAGTATCGTGAACCCCAAAATGTGTACCAAATTTTGATAAAAAAACCGCATATAGAAATCAGGAATTGTTTTTACCTGAAATATACTGAACCAATACTTAATTTAACCATGCATACACGCAAACAGCATAATGCATGTCTTTAAGTAGTACTTCATGCATCACTTCATACAAAAGTGTTAGTGAAGACTGTTGTGTTGTGATATGATTGTGAACAAATGATGGTTGTGAAGAACGGTAAACTGTGACGAATTGTGAAGGCCTCTTTGTACCTTTGTGCAATTTGTGAAGGATTCTTTGAAGTACCTTTAGTGTTGTTTTTATTTGCACAAACACCAGGATTCGCGCTGGCCGTGGGTGGGGTTTGAGGAGTCGCCAGCTACGCAAGCAACGCAAGTTCTAATCCCAGCGGGGCCTGCATCAATGAGTTTTTCTAAAACAGTGCATTGATTTCACACCACGTGCTTTACATTGATGGAAAATATCGTGAGGAAACCTGCATATGTCTGAGAAGATTAGATTGATATTGTCAGATTGTTGCAGTGCTGTGTTCTGTCACATGCATCTTCTCCTGTGACACAGCAGTGCGCAGCACGGCATCTCTTGTCACATCCGCCAATTCCATATAGGAAATAAATAAATAATTGTTCTTTTTTCCACAGGCCCAGGTTTCATCGAGGACCTCGACTTTGACGCGTACATGGGTTCTGTGGGCGAAGGATGCTACCCACCGCCAATAGACGCTCGTCGTAATGGGTAAGAAATAAATAAAGAAAGAAAAATCTTTATTTTTTCCACAGAATGAGATGCAGTTGTTAAGCATTTTTCTTAAAAGAAAATTGATTTGAACTTTCAGCCTACACAACTTCCAAAGGATCAAAAGACTTGTGGGGAGAGCGAGTGATCATGCTCATCCCCAGCAAAGGGAAGATCTTCCAGCCAGGCGGGTGTCATGCCTGGGGAACCGCGGCTCCAACTATTCTAGTTGGAAACTTGTATATATACTGCAATGCGCTTGAAAACTCTTCTGGCGCGATTTAGGTTCTCGTGTATTTGTACTCAAACTTCGCATTTGTTAGCGAGTAGCGCCATCTATGAGCGAGTGGAGAAACACTGCTACAGACTCTTCCTCTAAGCACGTGGTCTGAAATCATTGCATATAAGATTTTTTAAACTCATTAGTATATTCAGGCCCTACTGGGATTCCAACTTGCGTCGCTTGCGTAGCAGGCGGCTATTCAAACCTCAAGGCCACCACGGCTATATTAACTAGGATTTTCTTGTAAACTAGTAATGCTAAAATCTTTGATAGCCGACCTTTGATTGATAGTATCATCATCTTTCTGGCCTTATCTCATACATTGTTGGGGTCGGCACTTGATTCAACCCGATGTGGCTGATCACCTGATTTTTATACGAAGCGACTGCCATCTGACCTTCGCAACCCCATTTAGGAGGAAAATCTGTGATCTGGGTTAAACCAGTTGTCAGATTATTTTTAGGCCTCCGACTGACCTGTAACGATTGCCAAAGATGTTAAATTGGCAACCGGGACCGACGGCTTAACGTGCTCTCCGAGGCACGGAGGGAACTCGGCCGGTCACCCGATTTGATTGATAGTATACCTACCTATAAGTAGCTACCGAAACTACCACCTATAAATCATGCTTCCTTGAAATTATATATTTCATATTCTGAGTACGAAAACGAAGGCTTTACAACTCGATCTAGAAACCTAGTTTTTACATAAAGGGCTTACAATGAAACCTGAGTGCTTTGCATTGGACTGAAGGCTACATTTGATTATGTAGCGAAATTACTATAAGCTAGGTGCTGTGATTGGTAAAATGTTCATGGCCTATCGACTTTAGGTCTCGCCACCTAGTAGTTTATATACAGGGTGTCGGGGAAAATAGGACAGCTGTTAAAATATGTGATAGAGTATAATTTTAGGAAGCAAATAAAATTAGTATGACAAAAATATCTTCTTCGTTTTCGAGTAATTGACGTTCAAAGTTGACCATATCAAGACCTTATTTTTACATAAAAGTACAAATAAAATTAAAAGTCTTCTGACTGATTCTGATCACTATTCCACTTTTATTAGGTTTGCATACCAAAAAAATTTTTTCATAATTTGAATTTTATCACTGATTATTATAGGCTATATTTTACTCTGTACTCCCACGGGAACGGGAACTACGCTGGTGAAACCGCGTGACGATCGCTAGTAGTATATAAGCAGCAGTTGCTGCTTGCTAACCTACTGTATGCTTGATAGATGTCTTCTTAGTAGTTAAAAACAACATATATTATAATGCTCACGCTATCTCAGAAGAATCCCAGAAGGGGTTACAAACACCCAATTTACATCGAGATGATTAGTTTATAACGTGGCAGATGGTAAATCTAACGCAACAGACATAATAACTCCATTGACACTGTCTAACGCCATAGACAGGCTTCGCACAATGCTCTCCTTTCCCGCTAAAGCACATACCTTTTTAGTTGGTATACTTGGCTCCTGAAGCAAAACAACAATTTCTTACAGGTCCTTAAAAAATGGTAAAGAACAATACGAACACGAGGCGGGACTCGAACCCAACTCTGCAAACCGTGCAGTTGCTCTTCCAACTGAGCTACTCGTGATCCTACCTCATTTGTCGATTTTTTCTTTCATTTGTTTTTTTTTGTAATTCTTTTTTAATTATCTTCCAGGGTTCACCAACTGCCAGAAAGCCCGCCAGACTCAGGATCAGAGAATCCTTACAGTCCATCAGAGAACCAAGCGTCCCACGCGGTCACGATCCCCCAAACTGTCCTATCCTCAGACTACCTGCTGGTCCACGACCACTTACCAACCCACGAAATTCTCCACCAAAACGGGGAGTACATTTACGAGGAGTTGAAATCTGACAATTTGGACCACGAAGTTCTTAGAGGCAACCTTAACGATGTGGTTGTTTTACCCCCGGACAATATTACTGACTTGGGAATCAGATCTGTAAGACATGATCTCGGCATCACAGATCCGTATCGTTACAGCCAAGTCAGGGTGGATATGCCTGAGCTGGATCAAGGGATTATCAACCCTCAGCTAGTGGCTTTAAGTCAGGAAACCCTAACTCCAGTGTACACTAGTCTCCAAGAACCTAGCAGTAAGAAGAGGAAGCATTCTCAAGATACCAACTCCCAAGTGAAATGTGAGCCTGGTAAGTGTATTTTTCCATCAGAATTAAACCTGATTAGACTTGAAACCTTCTCAGAAGGTCTCCGACGGGGTAGGCAGAGTTGTGATAATAACAACACCCACTTTTCACATAAGATGATTAAGTGTCAACGTGACAGATGATGAGTCCATCGCCGTCTCAGGCACTATACATATCACGAGTTTGCCACCGTTTTCCTTATCACATTAGACATCTCCGTCGAATTTTTTTTTGTATGGGGTTTCTAAAACGGTGCACTCGTGACAAGGGTACAGGTTCCTGCACTATAAAGCTCGATGAGATCACTTCCCTTTTTGAAGAAAAGCCAATTTGTACAGGCCACTGGGATGCAAACTTGCATCACTTGCGTAGCAGCCGCTACGCCCACGGCCAACTCTTCTGATCTTCCTCTCTTTTGATCAATTGAAGAATTGACTATATTTTATATTTCCAGCCGCTCTCTCACCAGAAAGCACCCTCGCCCCCCGCCCCGCACCCCCGTCTGTCGACGGTTCAGAAGCCGGTGATGATACCCCTCTCCAGTGCATACGGTTCTCAACCTTCCAGCAGAACTCTTGGCATACCCTCTACGACTGTAACTTGAAGCCTTTGTAAGTATATTACAGGTGCCGTCGCGAGATTTGGGCGCTCAGCTAAAATCGTGAGAGCACCTGGGGACCTACCATCATCGGTTTAAGCAGAACTTATTCAGAACTTCCGACCTTGGTCGTTTCATTTTTGTACCGTAAAATTAAAACTCAAAGCTAAGAAGTTCTTAATACGCACTGCTTACACGATCATAGTTGGCCCCCAGATATTTAAATGTAAGAAATATTATGTACTTATTACTTTTTATTCCCTCAATTCAAAGCCTCATCTCCCCAATTCAAAGCACCTCATCTCCCCAATATATATATATATATATAATATCCTTATCTCCCCAATTCACTTTTATGTATTTTAACAGGCAAGCCCCGTCGTACGTGGTAGGTGCTGACAAGGGCTTCAACTACTCCCAGACAGATGACGCGTTCGTCTGTCAGAAGAAGAACCACTTCCAAGTGACCTGTCAGATCCACATGCAAGGCGACCCTCATTATGTGAAGACAAGTGATGGATTCAAGAAAATCAATAACTTCTGCCTTCATTTTTATGGAGTTAAGGTATTTTTGAAACGAAAAAGAGCACAATTCTAATATTTCAATCAGCTTTTTTGAGTCAACTGGAAATAAAACCTGTCCTAAATTACCCCAAAAAAAAAATACAGTCGAATGTTTGAAGTCGGTTAAAAAAGAGGTTCACGTTGTGCACTTTAACAGTTTTTTTACTAGGAAAATCTGTCATGAATACAACAAATCATGTGAAGTGCAACAGAAGAATTATGCTTCTATCAGCTAAAAGCCACGCGCTTTCCTTATGGCCGCTCAATAAGGTAGAGGGTAATTGATATAATATATCCATACATGTGTTCCCCGAAGTGGTAGGCAGCTGGTGTACCTACTTCTAGTACGAAAATGAAAAAAATATAAAGAAAATGATTTATTCAGTTTAAGCCCTGATAAGGCACTTATGAATGTCGAGGAATTTACCATCCACATTTCGCCAGTTGTTTAAGTCCCATATAATAGGAGGCGAGCCTATTGCCATTAACCAGGCACCAGACTCTAAACTGGTGTTGGTTAAATTACAGATAGAAAAACCCAATAATACTTTACCCAACCAGGGATCTGATATTTGACAGCGAACATAAACCATATATGTGAATTCCAGGCTGAAGATCCAAGTCAAGAAGTAAGGGTGGAACAAAGTCAATCTGACAGAACAAAGAAACCATTCCATCCAGTGCCGTAAGTAGCTCAATACAGAGATGAATGGAAGAACTTGCATCGGTTACACCGACAAGTGCTTCTTAAATTTGTGATTAATTAAGAATTACAAACAGACACTTCAATTATATTTAAGTGTATAAGTAATTCCATTCTTTATTCCAGAGTGGAACTGCGTCGTGAGGGCGCAAAGGTGACTGTAGGACGCCTCCACTTCGCCGAGACTACTAACAACAATATGCGCAAGAAAGGCAGGCCTAATCCCGACCAGAGGCACTTCCAGCTCGTGGTTGCATTGAAGGCTCACGTCTCACATTGTGACTGCATCATTGCTGCTAGTGCCAGTGACCGGATTATTGTTAGGGTAAGATTTTAACTTCGCAACCTTGGGGTTTGCGCAAGCGACGCAAATTCGAATCCCAGTGGGGCCTATACCAATGAGTTTTTCTATGTGCAGTGATTTCACACGTGCTTTACAATGAAGGAAAACATCTTGAAGAAACCTGCAAACGTCTGAGAAGTAATTCAAAGACGTATATATACTGCCTGTGACGGCGATAGACTCACCATCTGCCACGTTGGCACTTTGTCTTCGGTGAGAAGTGGGTGTTGTTATTTCAACATCTGTGCCTACCCCTTCGAGGAATACAGGCGTATAGCATTTGTATGTATTCCAACTTCAGAGTTTGAGGGTAGATACTGTTTGCATTCATAATATAATGTACATAGGTACCTTATTTCTCGAAATAACGCTATTTCATTACACCTTTAAAATCGCCAGGAAGGGGGAACTTATCCAGATTCCAGACTCCCACTGGGAAAAACCCCTACTCGGAGATTGAACCCAAGACCTCATATTCCGCAGAACGATCACTAGACTACCTTGACATCTAGAGTATTAGTCATACTATATACGTCTTGGTCCAGATAACTATTTGAGTACAACTTTCTTGCTGCTGAGCTGTTAAAATTCTTTATTTCCTAAGGCTTTAACCACAATGAAATTGCATATAAAACCTTTCTTTATTATTTAGTAATTCTTTATTTCCCAGGCGTCAAACCCCGGTCAATTCGAGTCAGACTGCACAGAGAATTGGTGGCAGCGCGGAGTTTCTGAGAACACCGTCCATTTCAACGGACGAGTTGGGATCAACACGGACAGACCGGACGAATCATGTGTTGTTCATGGTGAGTTTTGAATAGCATCATTATCAATATATAAAGAAATAAATGAATGACTCACGGAGCCCTAATGTTTTTTTGAAATAAAAGCAGCCTAAGTTACTCCTTGTATTAACTACCTGTCAATGAAAGTCCCATTTTAATCGGTCCAGCCAATTATGAGATTAACCGGAACAAACAGACAGATAGAGAAAATTTTTAAAACTTGATCTTTTAGTGTCGGTAGCGTGTATACTTTCATATGAATTTAGTGAAAAGCTGTTATTTTGGAATTACAAACAGACACTAACATTTTATTTATCTGTGTAGATTAATAGAGATATTTCTTGGTTTAAAACAAGTTCCATCTCTTTTTGTGATACCGATTTCAAAAGGGATGGTGGCATCTTCCCAGAAGCCTATGCCTTATCTTAGGGAATTCATGCATTGTATAAGTTTGTCTTGTTCTCAGGTAATCTGAAAGTGATAGGTCACATTCTGCAGCCGTCTGACGCCAGAGCCAAGCACAATGTTGAGGAACTCGACACGGCTCAGCAACTACGTAACGTCCAGAGCATTCGAGTTGTCAAGTTAGTATCTGACCTATATCATATGTTTTAAGGTATAGATGTGAATTGTGCGTCTTATATTGCCTTCCTAGTAAATTTGTGTATATGATATTAAAGCTGAAGATTACAAAGCGTGGTACTAGGGGGCTTTTAGCGTTCTACGATAACTAACACAAAGATGTCCTTCAAATTCCTGCTATAGTTAGCACAGCGACTTCACTCCTATCTACCATGGAGCACTGAGTTACTTACTCACCTTGGGGACACAGTACCTACCTACTGTAGAATCGTTATTGATCTACAATCTTCTATGCTCCTCACGGGCTAGCTACGGTTTTTGTCTATACCCGCTAGCGTGACCTCCGAATATTTGTATGACGCTAGCGAGTATAGCTTACGAAATCGTTGCAAACTTGTAATAAGGGAACTGTAAGATGGAGCAAGGCATCTGTCATGGAACACTAGCAACCTTCAAAACACTAAATTAAAACAGCGTTAGATATTTGGTTTCGATCTTCTAGGAGATACTTGGTGGAGGTCCCTACTTGGGCAGTTCCGAAATTTGACAAATCTCTTTATACCCTTGTGGGGAGAGCGAGTGATCATGCTCATCCACAGCAAAGGGAAGATCTTCCATTGAGGCGGGTGTCATGTCTGGGGAACCGCGGCTCCAACTGTTCTAGTTGGAAACTTGTATATATACTGCAATGCGCTTGAAAACTCTTCTGGCGCGATTTAGGTCCTCGTGTATTTGTACTCAAACTTCGCATTTGTTAGCGAGTAGCACCATCTATGAGCGAGTGGAGAAACGCTGCTACACCCTGTCTCTTTAACATGTCAACGAAAGATCAGCGCTAGGGTTATGGCCAGGACAACGCTGAGATGAAGTCAATTTACGCTTATTTAAGCTTAGTTGTAAAAAAGTGTCTCTCAATCTTTCTTCACCAAACTGTCGTCATCCCAGGTTCAACTACGACCCGTCATTCGCGGAGCACTCGGGTCTTCTAGGCGTGGACCCCAGACGTGGCCCAGCGGTGGACACCGGCGTCATAGCCCAGGAACTGCGCCGGGTACTGCCCGAGGCGGTCAAAGAAGCCGGCGACGTCACGCTACCTAATGGAGATACCATTCATAAGTTCCTGGTTGTCAATAAGGTGATCAATTTTATTGAGAACTAACTGCGCCTCGTGGTTATGTATACATCTACAACAGATAAATAAAATTGAAGTGTTTGTTTGTAATTCCAAAATAACAGCTTTTTACTTAATGCATATGAAAGTATATAAGTTACTGACAAGAAAAAAACAATTTCTAAAAAAATTCTCTTACTGTTTTTCCGGCTAATCTTCGAAACGGCTGTACCGATTTCAACGGGACTTTCACTGGCAGACAGCAAATTTACAAGGAAAAAATAAAAAAAATGTAGGGGAAACCGCGGGGCACAGCTAGTTTATAATATGAACGTGAGTATCGGTGCGTGTTGATACCTAAGCTAGCTATTTTAGCTAGTTTTATGTCATTCTTTGACTGTCAAATTCAAATATATGCAATATATACCTACTAATATATAAAGGTAAAGAGTTTGTTTGTTTGCTTGATTAAACGCGCTAATATAAGAAACTACTGATCCGCTTTAAAAAAATATTTTAATGATAGATAGTTCATTTATCGAAGAAGGCTACTTATATATAATCACGCTAAGACCAATCGTGGGTTAAAGTTCTTGTTAGCCCAAAGTAACTATTACACAAAAAAAATAGCTGTGCCCGACACGACAGTGAGCCAATAAACAGTGCACCTGTGTTTGCACACACGCGTGCACTATAATATCTCCTGCAAAGGATAATCCTCGTTGAGATAAGCCGCCGAACCCGAAATTCGGTAGATCATTATTATATTATTGTGCCGTATCTAAACCGGGGCTGTTCCAGGACCGTATCTTCATGGAGAACCTGGGGGCAGTGAAGGAGCTGTGCAAAGTGACTGGAAACCTGGAGTCCAGGATCGACCAGCTCGAGAGGATCAATAAGAAACTCTGTAAGGTCAGCGTTCTGCAGCGAAGAGACAGCTCCAGGTCCAGTGTTAGTAATGGTAAGAGGGACTTTGGAAATTCACAACTTTTTTAACCGACTTCAAGAAAAGGTGGTGTTTCCTCAATTCCACCTTATATATTTTTTGATTTTTTTTTGCTATACCTAGCGACCTGCCCTCGATTTCGGAGTTTTTAAGAGTTTTCCAAAACGTTGACTTTTATCTAGGTACTACTTATGAATATAAGATAGATTTGTTGTTTTGATGGATGAAGCCGTGGTGGCCGTAAGGTTTAAGCAGCCGCCTGTTACGCAAGCGAAGCAAATTCGAATCCCAGCAGTCTTTACCAATGAATTTTCCTAAAAACTTATATGCAGTGATATCAAACCACGTGCTTTACGGTGAAGGGAAACATTAGGAGGAAACCTGCATATGTCTGAGAAGTAATTCAAAGACGTATGTACAGTGCCTGAGACGGTGATAGAACTCGTTGGTACATGCCCCGCTGGGATTCGAACTTGCGTGGCTTGCGTAGCAGGCGACTGCTCAAATCCCATGGCCTCCACGGCTCTTAATATCATAATTTGATAGAATTTAATATTCTTCCAGACTCTCGCTATTCAGCCATATCGAACTCTTCAAAGTCATTGTATAGCGATGGCAATATATCCATAGACCAAATAAGAGATATTGCCCGTAACATAAGAAAGCACGAGTGTTGCCATAAATTGAGCCATAATTCCCCGAAATATACCAGAAAACAGTGCAAGAATTGCCATATTAACACGACAAAATACGGGAAATACTATAATTATAACAAGACGTGTGTAAGGTATCATTCCAGTAAAGAGAAATCGGATAAGATTGAAAGCCCTACGTACATAGACACGGAATCTACTCCGCAAAAGTTGCCAGAGGAAAATTATAATGTGAAGAAGAAAGACACGTGTCTATGGTTGAGGAGCGAAGATGAATTCTCGTATGGCAACTCTAAATTAGGGTTTTGCTGCCGACGGAAGGAATTCTCTGATGCTAGCAGTGAACTGATCTCCAATAAATTCTTGCAAATCGTTATTACTATTTTGATTTTCATCATGGCTGTTTGGTAAGTGCTTAAAGATATTTTTAGTAAGATAAGGTTGATATTCGCTAAACACAGGGGTCCAACCATGAGCTCTTATTGCAATGATAATTCAGTTGTGCGACAGTGACAGATGTATGCACGTCACATACATCTGTCTCATAAATGAGTGAAACTATCATGGCAATAAGAGCTCATGGTAAGGCCCCAGGTTTTTTGCAAGGAAACAACGTGTCTGTTTGAAAGATGTATTAAGACTAATTTGGTGTACGTCAGAATGGAATGAATTAATGTGTAGCTGCGAACACTAAGTAAATATTTACATGCCCTAAAATTGGGTGAAATATGTGATTCTGTAACCTTACTAAGACTTATTTGGTACCATATTTCATGCGAATAAATATTATTGTTATTTATGTAGAATCTTAAAATGAGGGAAATTGATTGAGCATTTTCCCTCAGTTCACGATTCTATGCAGTAATTACTTCATTTCAGCCTCGTCGTAATGTCCGCCCTATATTTCCGAGAGCATCAAGAACTGCTTTCAATGAAAGAAAAAAGTATTCACGACCACTATAACTACCCGAATTTTGGCAAACTGAACACAAACGGACAGTTCCACCGGACACCGTCTGATCAAAACCAGATAAAGGTAAGACCAAAGAAAACAGGGGGAAAGAAACATACATACAGGCATACATACAAACATACATAATAATAATAGATAATAATGATCTACCGAAATACGGTTGCGGCGGTTAATCTCAACGAGGATTAGCCATGTGCGCAGGAGATATTATAGTGCACAAGTCTGTGCGCAAACACAGGTGCACTCTTTATTCCCTCACTGTCATAGTCCGATGGGAGGCAATCCGACACGACCGGAGAGGCATCAGGCGTAGGACCAACGGCTTAACGTGCTTTCCGAGGCATGGGGGTGTAAACACCGCCAATTTCCAAAATACCGGGCATTTTATTGTGAATTTCTTGACAGTTGCTATTGCGCATATCGTTAGATCAGCTACTTTAAGCAATCCTTTTTTTATTGCCTAAGGGGAAACCTTTAAAAGGTCCCCGACCGCCTTTGGGGAGGCAGGTCGGGGTATGTGGGATTTTTACCGCACTAAAACCCCACCGGTGACCATCCTCAGTACTCAGGGGGAACTCCGGGTACTAATTTAAGCAACCCCAAGCCAGTAGTTGCATGGGTGGTACCTCGGAGAGCACGTTAAGCCGTCGGTCCCGGTTGCCAATTTAATATCTTTGGCAATCGTTACAGGTCAGTCGGAGGCCTAAGAGAGTCTGACAACTTATTTAACACAGATTACCAATTTTCCTCGTGAAGGTTACGAAGGTCAGATGGCAGTCGCTCTGGAGGAAACCTGAATATGTCTGAGAATTAATTCAATGACGTATGTATAGTACATGAGACGGTGATAGACTCACCGTTTGTCACGTTGGCACTTAATCATCTTCGGTGAAATGTGGGTGTTGTTATTATAGCACCTCTATCTACCCCTTCGGGGAATACAGGCGTGAGCATAAGTATGTATGTATAACACACCCACATTTCACCAGTTATGTTTAAGTCCCATGTAATAGAGGGTGAACCTATTGCCATTAACCGGCCACTAATCCAGACTCCGGGCTGCTACTGGGGAATTAAAGATAGAATAATCTACAGTCCCCCAGTCGGGCAGCTCTGATTCCAGATTCTAATTATGCCTCCTTTATCAGTAAAGTGATCAAAACCTGTTTGTTACAGAATCCGAAGATATCACACAATGCTCCAGCCAAGAAAAATGTAAAAGGTATGTTTTTAAACCTGTACTAAAATTATGAACTGATATTTTGTATCTATGGATGTATTTTTGTTATTCTTTGACACAAAGAATTAATTTGAATGAAACTTTACATTAATATAGCGTACATACATAGACAACACATAGACAACCTATAATTCATAAAAATATTGTGTGAATTGTCCAATATATAAAGAAGAAATCAAATCCTGGGCAGACGGAGTCGTGGCCACCAGCTAGTTGGATATAATTATAAAAATAATAAAAATAGGCACTAATCTTTGTAAAACGTCGTTTTTTTATTTTTATTTCCCGAATTTTTTTTCTCCGAAAGGTGTATTTATTTTAGACTCACATTTCGTCGGCTATGTTTTAGTCCCATGTAATACGGACTGAGCCTACTGCCCGGACTATAACTGGATAATTACAGATGGAAAACCCCAATAGCACTATCGAACCTAGGACCTCGTGTATCGCAGTAGCACTAAAGACCACTGAACTAAGGAGGCAGTCGAGTACTTTGCTTATATTTCATAGATATTGGGGTTTTCTGTCAAGAAATCTGCTATAAATGCCCGGAGTTTGTAAGTTGTGTGTGTTTGCACCCCCGTGGGTCGGAGCACGTTGCACCGTTGGTTCTACGCGTGATCTCTCTCCGGTCGTGTGGGATTGCCTCCCATCCCACTATGAGAGTGAGACCATAAACAGTGCACCTGTGTTTGCACACACGCGTGCACTATCATATCTCCTCGCAGATGGCTAGAGACTAGCCTAGATTATCATAATTATGTTTGCAGAGAAAGGACCGCATAAGACAACCACAGAGTACACGAGCACAGTCCCCACAGAGCCACACGGCTCTTCTTCTCTACATTCTACTAAGGATTACGTCAGCAACTATATTAGTGAGTAAACAATATTTATATGCGTTCTATCTTATTTAATTATACTGGGAAATGACAAATGGAAAATCCCAATAACACTTAACCCCACCCGAGGATCGTATCCAGGACCTCATTTTCCGCAGCAGTGCTTTGTGACTAGACCTATGGGGCAGTCAATCTTCTATACAATAGTATACATCTTTTTTATCACATGATTTTCGTGTGCCCGGAACCCTATTTTTTTTTTGCAAAAGTTAAATCCCGTTGAAATCAGCCAGAGAGCCTAAACAGACAGATATTTTTTTTCATTTCAATACTGGATAGACCCATTTTCATAATATTAATTTTACTTTTATATTACAACGATATTTAAAGTATATGTATTTAGTTAAAATCTGTTAATTCACAAACAGACACTTTTATTTTATTTATCTGTATAGATTGACTGCCTCGTAGTTATCCCTAATGTTCTCACTAAGTAGCACATAGGTAGATCACGTGCTTCTTATATTAAACTCGATACTTTCATTACAGACTCCGGTCAGACACTACCACCTACCATAGAAGCTGTGCCGTTATCTCGTATCGCTGACGTCCTTGGAAACAGCTGCACATTACCTCTCAACACTAATAATGAATTGGATACCGACTGTCAGGTAAGACGACATTTCCTACACAGTATTACCGTATGGTCCCTGAACAAAATATTAAGTGTGACAGATTAAGTGACTGATTACCGTACGGACCCTGAACAAAATATGAAGTGTCACAGGTTACCGTACGGCCCCTGAACAAAATATTAAGTCTGACTAATTACTGTACGGCCCCTGAACAAAACCGTATAGTGGTTTAGATATAAGTACTCTACCTACAGATTAAAATATGAATAGTGTGTCAAATTAATGTGTGTCCCCTGAACAAAGTATGAATTGTGTGACAGATTACTGTAAGTTCTTGAATAAATTATTAATTAGGTCCTTTTACGCACGCTGCCACCAAAGGATTCGGAATATTTATCAGCTTGGATTAGATCTATTTTGGTAAGGACCATTTAACTATTTAAATAATATAATAATGTGGACTTCTGCGCGAAACCAAATCGATGGGATTTTTTTTACAATATAATCCTAAGCTACTCCTTCTAAAATTTGCTGTGTGCCAGTGAAAATCTCCTTGATATCGGTCCAGCCGTTTCGGAGATTACCCGGAACAAACAGACAGACAGAGAGAAATTTTTAAAATTGTTTTTTTTGTGTCAGCATCGTATATTTTTTCATATGCATTTAGTGAAAAGCTGTTATTTTGGAATTACAAACAGACACTTCAATTTTATTTTTCTGTATAGATATAGATTAATTATTATGATTTTTCAGTCATCCTGCGATCCAGCTCAAACATACGAGAACCACGTACCAGTCGAAGGACCAAGACCTGACAAAGAACTGAATGATACATTAACCAGAACTCTGGATCCTACGCCTAAGGAGAAAGTGTCGAATATGAAGAATGAAGAGATCATTGCTGAATCAACCAACTTCCTTGAGAGCAAACAGAATGGAACGGAGAATGGGAGTGGCAGGTTGAAGAGAAGTGTGAGAGAGAAGAGGGAAACTAGAGAAGAGATCCGGGGTAGTTCTGAAGAGATGACGCTGAGTGCGCAGTCAGAGGAGATTGGAGGCAGAGGTTAGTTTAAAGAAATTAAAGAACATTTTTTTATTTAGCCGTTGTGGCCGTGGGTTTGAGCAATCGCATGCTACGTAAGTGACGCAAGTTCTAATCTCAGCGGGGCCTGTACCAATAAGTTTTTCTAAAAACTTATGTGCAGTGACGTGCTTTACGGTGAATGAAAACATCGTGAAGGATCCTGCATATGTCTGATAATTTAAAGACGTATGTATAATGCCTGAGACGGCGATAGACTCACCTGTCACGTTGGGACTTAATCATCTTGTGTGAAATGTGTTGTTATTATACCACCTCTGCCTACCCCTTAGAGGAATACAGAGGTGCTATTCACTAAGGTCTCTCTGCGTCGCGTGTTAGTTTTAAAGACACGAAATTGAACCTTTTTGTCTTTCTTCATATATCAATTTCTTATGATTTAAACCAACGCTCGTCGTTGAGTTCGACCTTAGTGAATAACGCGGCAGGCGTGATTTATATATATATATATGTTTATTGTTTATCACCAACAGAATGCGACACGGTCCGCGTCGGTGTCTCAAGCGAATCAGTGACCAACGCGTCACTATTCGCGGACTCCGTGTGTGCTGACAACCTTCACAACTTCACGTACACCATCCCACTGTCACAATGCCTTAACCACAAGAATATCACCATAACATTCAGGTAAGCGGTCTGTTCTTTCTCTTCAATATCTTGCCAGGTTCTTCTCAGTAAATGCAACCGATCCCGGCGGTAGCATGTATAATCCTGTGTAATTATGTCATTCTGACAATTTGAAAGTAATTTGTTAGTTAGTCTAATCGAATAAAGATATTCTGAGATATTCGGGTTAAAGTTAGTATGTACTCGTATTATCTGAATCTCGGAAACGGCTCCAACGATTTTCATTTGTGTGGAGAGCGAGTGATCAGTGTCATCCCCAGCAAAGACAAGATCTTCCATTGATGCGGGTGTCATGTCTGGGGAACACCGGCTCCGACTGTTCTAGTTGGACACTTGTATATATACTTTGAGGAGAGCGAGTGATCAGTGTCATCCCCAGCAAAGACAAGATCTTCCATTGAGGCGGGTGTCATGTCTGGGGAACACCGGTGACTACTGTTCTAGTTGGACACTTGTATATATACTGTGTGGAGAGCGAGTGATCAGAGTGTCGTCCCCAGCAAAGACAAGATCTTCCATTGAGGTGGGTGTCATGTCTGGGGAACACTGGCTAACAACAAATAGAAAAATTATTCTTCATAGCTAAAATGCGACGCAGCATTCATTAAAATTAACATAAAAGTATATAATAGTTTTTACAATATGTAACTAAAAATAACCTTATTCATTTTACCCCAACAGGTCAGCAAAACTGAAAGATTTCCGCCTTTGCGATCTCCATTGTAACTACGGGGACGCTTCTAAGAGCTGTCAGTTGAACAATGACTTGCCCAAACTGGTACCCACTGGGGACTCTTGGGGCTTCAGAATTGGTCTCGAATGTAACATTGACAGACAGATGAAAGTGCGAGCCAGATTTACACCGGGAATCCTGCCTTTCTACGCAACTGGAGTAAGTATTTTTAGTTATTGTAACTGCCTACAAAAAAAAGCGAGGGATATCAAAAAAAAAAAGATTATTGTGTAAACATTCAAATGTATGGTGAATAAAGCTATAAATAAATATATCTATACAGATAAATACAATTGAAGTGTATCTGTCTCTCTGCCTGTCTGTCTGTCTGTTTGTTCCGGGTAATCTCTGAAACGGCTGGACGGATTTTAACGGGACTTTCACTGGTAGGTAGCTGATGTTTCAAGGAGTAACTTAGGCTACTTTTATTTATCAAAAATATTAGGGTTCCGCGACAATAAGGATGAAACTAAATCTACGCGGGTGAAACCGCAGGGCACAGCTAGTCACAAAATAATTTGTTATAATAAAAACTCGCGATCTAATTCAGCTTGACTATTTAATAAATTTAATAATTTATTCCCTAGATCCGTCTCTGTTTATCTAGTTCTGCCATCTATCGACGAATAGCAGAACTTTTAATGACTTTTTTGAAATATCACGCTTGTCTTTTTAGTTCAGCAACTCGCCTCTAGATGGCATTGGTTGTATCGGCGTTACTGTGCATGCGTAATGCTTAGAGTTTCGGCGTTGCACCTCCTCTTTGTATTTACTTCATGGTGCGACTCTACGAAGCTCGCACGAATAAAAACTGCTATGCAATAGCTTTACCGCGGCAGTCCCCGAGTGCCACATGTCAATTTTATTTTTTTACATAATGATTGGCTATCGTTACAGGTCTGTCAGAGGCCTAAGAGAGTCTGACAACTGGTTTAACCCAGATTGCCGATTTTCCCCGAAAAAGGGGTTGCGAAGGTCGGATGGCAGTCGCTTCGTATAAAAATCAGGTGATCAGCCACATCGGGTTGAATCAAGTGCCGACCCCAAATACATGGGATAAGGCCAGGGAGATGATGATTCATTTGTTTTGTATGTTTTTAATTTCAGGAACTGTGCTTCCCCTCTCAAGATCACAAAACACCGTTCGTGGAATACAATATACGTATTTATAGAGATTGTAAGAATTAAGATATTAATATATTATTTAAATAGGTATCCAGATTTATCAATCACTTTATACCTACTAAGAATATTTTCTGACATTACATTTTATTATTAGTATGTATCTAAAAATAAATGAACTTTATTCCATAAGTCACATGTAGTATTTGAATAGACATTATGATATAAAATATAAATAATTATTAAAGTAATCGTATAGTTTCTGAAAAGTGTCTAAATACATCAACATTATACAGGGTGTGGTTTTGTATCGGTGTTATATTTACGGAGGTCGATATATTCATTGAATACAACAAAAACCAATGATCAAAATGACATCATATTTTTTGCAATTGTGTTTGATCCTGGCGCCTGCGCAAGTCTTGTTTGCCTATTGTGTGCAAAGAGCGGTGCATATTCACGGAGTTATTATAACATTGAACACGTGAGAAGAACAGGCCTTGAGGTAAAGTTTGAATCCCAGCGGGGCCTGTACCAGTGAATTTTTCTAAAAACTTATGTGCAGTGATGTCACACCACGTGCTTTACGGTGAAGGAAAACATCGTGATATCTGCATACGTCTGAGAAGTATTTCAAAGACGTATGTATAGTGTCTGCGACGTCGATAGACCTATTTGTCACGTTGGTCATTCATCTTCGGTGAGAAGTGGGTGTTGTTATTACAACACCCCTGCCTACCGTGAGCATATGTATGTAACATAGAACACAACCGGATTTTTTAACGTACCTTGAAGAAATTAACTCTTTCATTTCTCGATCGCTTTATGTTCTTTTCAATGAATATATCTACCTCCATAAATATGGCACCAATGCAAAACCACTGCCTGTGTAATAAGGTGTGAGGAGAACTTCAAACACGGCTGAGACAGCGATAGAATTACCACCAGCTGTCACGTTGACACCAAATTCACTTTACTTTTGGTAACCTCTTTTGGGAAGTAATCATCATCATCATCATCATCAGCCGGAAGACGTCCACTGCTGAACATAGGCCTCCCCCTTAAGGGGGGGGGGGTTGTCATAATCCCCACGCTTGGCAGGCGGCTTGGGGATCGCAGATAGTTCACCGAGAGTTATAAAGGACGCTGCTGCCCGTCCCATCGGTGGCTGGTCGTAGTTTAAGGACGTACCCGGGTCCGGGCTTTTGGGAAGTAATGCTATCCAGAAAAAATGCTTTATATTCAAAAATTCAATGCATTCCCGAAGGAGTATACAGGTATACAGACACACATTTTGGCAGTTATTATATATTTAAGTCCCATGTAATAGGGGGCGAGCCTATTAACCGGGGACTAATCCAGACTCCGGGCTGTTACTGAGAAATGGAAAAACTCAATAACACTTTGCCCAACCCAGGACCTCGCGCTCCGGAGTAGCGTTTGCAACTACCAAACCATAGAGGCAATATTTTCAGAAACTATCGGTTTATATTATAATATCACATTCCATAAAGTGCAATTATTATTGTAATCCGTCCTCGAAATATTAATATAATAATGTATTTGTATATTTCTGAAAAAAAACGTAATATGTACAATTTACGGGTAGAAAAAAGCACATCCTGTAGTTGTTTGTTTTGTCTTAAAATTACATAGATTATAGTAAAAATCCGTAAAAAAAATACGCTCTCTCTTCATTCTCATTTTAAGGCTTTGAAAATGAAAATGATTTATTCAGTTTAGGCCCTGGTAAGACACTTATGAATGTCAAAGAATTGATCACCGGTTCGGAGACTAGCCCTGTGAGAAGAACCGGTATGAATCTCAAATTTTCGGTTTTTGTCTCTGGTACATCTGATGCAACTCCCTCTGTATTTATGACATCTCCTTGACATCTTCATATACGTAATGACAGACACATTTTCTCTTAACTTGGCCTTATGGATGTCAGCCTTGGCCTTTCTCTTCCATTTCATTCTACTTTTCCTTTTAGTACATCCTATTGAATAAGGCGTCAATAATATTTCCCCTTCAATCCTGGATTGTTCTCCGTCGTACCTTTTTCAGTAACTCTATTGGGTATATACGTTTCTAGGTAGTTACAGAACTGTATTTTTTTTGTCATTGTACACGGATCATTCCAAAAATAAAACAAAGTGTTAGCCAGTACCAAGGTGGATTTAACACAGAACAGAAAGTAGGTAATATTTTTGTTTTTACCACTTAGTTTACATAATAATCGTACGTACTACAGAATCGTCCGCCTGTGCAGAATTTCAATAATCAATATGAATGATGTTAATCTTAAAAAACATAATTTATGTATTTGTTAATAAACTGCAAAGAACAGGGGCCTTACTACGAGCTCTTATTGCCATGATAGTTTCACTCATTTATGAGACAGATGTATGTGACGTGTATACATCTGTCACTGTCGCACAACTGAATTAACAATGCAATAAGAGCTCATGGTTGGGCCCCAAGACGGAAGGAAGACAGGTATTTTTAATACCTACGTGTATTTTAAGACAAAAATTATTTAATTCCTATAAAAAAGTTAATGAATTTAAATTATGTTCTACTGTGTTATTTTTGTAGCTTTAAGATAATTATTATTTATAAGAAGCTTATATTGGATTTTGGTATTTTTTAGAATTTTTTTTTTTTTTTTTTACAATTTTTAGATTAGTCTGTTTGTTATGTTGGGTGGTAGCTATTGTTAGTAAATGTATTGCTATATTAAATAAAACATTATTTTTGTATATTTTTGTCCCCAATTCATAATTTAAAAGTATTTTTGCAGCTTTATTATTATTTTAGGTTATTTTCATATTTAAACAGATATTATTTTTATTTTATTATAGTATAATACTCAATTCAATTTGTACTGCAATGTGAATTTATTTTATTCTTAAGATGTAAAAGTACGTACTTTAAGGCCATAAATTTCATCACAAAAATAATCCGTGTCTTGATTTTATTATAAGCTACAATAATAATATATAAACATTATAATAATAATGACAGGCGATAAATAAATAAGCTAAAATATCACATAATTTCAATAACATATTAAAACTGTATTAAAACTTAATCACAGGTCAAACTATTTATTCAGTTTCATAATTAATTTATTCCAACCCAGTACTTAATTAGATTTAGAAATTATTGAGACAAGAATAGCTTTACGTATTTGAAGTTACGTTAGAAGTACCATTTTTTTTTTTTTTATTGACGAGGTGGAAACCTTCAAAAGGTCCCCGACCGCCCTGGGAGAGGCAGATCGGGGTATGTGGGATTTTTACCGCACTAAAACCCCCCCGGTGGCCATCCTCAGTGCTCAGGGGGGACTCCGGGTACTCTGATAGATCGCACCGGTGTCCACACTTTGCCGGGGCACATCCCCGGGGCAGCTGAGTCGCCGCCCCTAGAGACGTTAGAAGTACCTATTCTATTGCGCCCGAAAATAATTACGTATATTTAGCATTTTGTGAATATGTCACATTGCATGAACTGTCACCTAAGATCATTTTATTCCAATTATATGACAGTGTCAAAATAAACAATGACATATTATAATTATTATAGTATTTAGAAGTCGTAGGTGTTATAATAACTATTATTATTTACTTAGTATAATATTATTAGTTCAACAAGCTGTGCCCCGCGGTTTCACCCGCGCAGATTTTAATTTCATGGTTGCCCGCGGATCTCTTATGTTTTCTTAAAAATCTAAGTAGCTTAAGTTACTCCTTGTAACATTAGCTATCCGTCAGTGAAAGTCCCGTTAAAATCGGTCCAGCCGTTTCGGAGATTACCCGGAACAAACAGACAGACAGACAGAAAAATTTTTAAAACTTTGTTTTTTAGTTTCAGTATCGTGTATACTTTCATATGCTTAGTAAAGCATATATTTAGTGAAAAACTGTTATTTTGGAATAACAAACAGACACTTAAATTTTATTTATCTGTATAGATAACATGATATAATTATTTATTTCATTATTAGGAAAATAGAATGGACACAAAATTATTTGTAAACTAGCTGTGCCCGCGGTTTCACCCGCGTAGAGGTAATTCACGGGTGATTTTTTTTAAATAAAATTAGCCTAAAACACTGCCTGAGACATCAGCTATCTGCCAGTTAAAGTCCCGTTATAATCCACCCAGCCGTTTACGCGTGATGGCGCGATCAAGGGAAATGGGGATTCATTTTTATATATAAAAAATATTATTTCTCAAAATGTTCAAATAATCAATCAAATTCAAAATAGCTTTATATGATTAGACTTCTTACAAAGTACTTTCAAATCGTCAGAAGGACACAAAAATACATTTAACGCGTTCGACGCTATGTTGAGGTTTTAGCACAGAGCGAAAGCGTATTTGTACAACGATATGCGTTTGACGCACTGGTGTAAGGTCCGATTGTGTAGCACAGGGTAATGACTTTTTATTTAGCTTCAGCAGCGAACGCGTTAACAGGATTATAAATGTTACCACCGGGTTCGAAAGGTTGCTTTTGTTGAGAAAACCCGGCAAGAAACTCAACTATTACTCTTTTAAATATATTTTCCAATGTTTAATGGTTACAGTATTTATATCTCATGAATATAAGCCCATGGACACAGTTCCAATGCTCAACTGTCAAAAATAAAAATCATTTTTTTTTATCGTAAAGTCAACAAACAGACAGACAGACAGACGGACACACAGACAGAGAAAAAATGTAAAACTTGTTTTTTTAGTCTCTGTAGCGTGTATACTTTCATATGCATTTAGTGAAAAGCTGTTATTTTGGAATTACAAACAGACACTTCAATTTTATTTATCTGTATAGATTTATATTATAATTAATTTAAATAATAAAAAATATGGTTTATTTAAGACTATCGGGAATAAATGGACACGTCTAGTTCAGCTACTCATGAGTGTCTGTTAAAACTTGCCATAAATAAAAATAATCTTAATAATTTAGACTATAAGTATTCTTAAAAAAAATATCTCTTACGGTGGCCATCCATACTTTAATAGGGCCTGGGTATTCAAAAAGATCACATCCCAGCTGTATGGGAGGTGGCAACTATGTCGCCTCCCCTGGAGACCTCACTATACCTCCCCGAGCCCGTATCTTGGTGGTCAGAGTTTAACCTATTTAATTTCTGACGACGAAACCTTTAAAAGGCACCCGACCGCCCTGGGAAAAGCTGCTTGGGGTATATAGGTATGGGATTTTTACCGCATTAAAACCTGGTGGCTATGTGCTCAGAGGGCGGGTTCTCTGATAGATCACACCCGTGTCCCTCCACACTTTGCCGGGGCAGCTATATCACCGCCCCTGGAGACCTCGTTGTGGTCTCCAAAGGCAGCGATACAGTGAAATGTGACTAACGCTGCCACCTTCCCAGGCCCGCAGCTTGACGGTTAACGTTCCCACCCTGACCGTCGCCAGCAGGCCCTCCGGTCACCCATATAACAACTGGCTTGGGTTAGGGTTGCTTAACTTCACTGATCAAATGATATGCCCAATAGCAACTGTATAAAATGTCACTTAAATTTCTAAATCCAAGTTTTTCAATATTACTTTTAAATAAAATATAATGTCACGTAATAGTAAATATAATCTTTTTAGAATATTACTGTATTTAATTCCTAAATTCATTTTGTTTTTATCTAATTTTTAAAAATAATTTAGACACTTTAGATTTAGACATTTAGAACTGTAACTGTATTAGTGATTTAACTACAACTCTAAATAGCATATCTGTATTGTAAGTCAGCAAACATTTTTATTGTTAGAAATACGGAAATAAACTGTAGTAATTTATTAAGTTGTTTTATTTTTTTAGACAATATTACCGAATTTAGGCTCTTAAGAAAATTAAATTTATTCAGTTTAGGCCCTTAGGCACTTATGAATGTCGAAGACTCGACGACCGGTTCGGAAACTAGACTTCTGAGAAGAAAAGGCAAGAAACTCAGCTGTCATCATGTACATTTCATTACATAGTAAATAATGATTAACTAATTACAATAAAATTCAACAAATTTACAGCAAGTACCTGGTATTTGGGCTTGATTAATTTGTATTGATAAGAACTTTACACTTATGTGCACTTTGCATAAATACACTGAAACGCGTGTAATTTATTTTTATTTTTGATTCCCTTCTGAATGTTGAAATTTTAGAGCATAAACAGCTGGCTATTCTGATTGCGTGGGCTTAGAAATTAGATTTTTTTTCACAGCCTCTGGATAGTGCAGTAGGTAGAGAATTTCAGCGGATAACTAAGTGAAAAAAATGAATAGGTTATCAATTCGACTGTATGTTTTTTTTTAAATATATTTTGTTACCTGACTTTTGACTGGGTGAACCGATTTCGATGATTCTTTTATTATTTCATAGGTGACTTCCTAAGTAGTCCCATTTTAATTTGCTTCAGTTCTGATGATGGCATCCATGAGAAATCAAGGGGAACCTTCGAAAATCTTACTGGCGCTTTGTGATTGTTAATATAATTATTCATTAAGTATTTAAATTATTTTACGGGTTCCTAAAAATTGGTTAACTTAAGGAATACTTCCGTACTTCAAAAGCAAAAAAATGTAAAACCGCCTTAAAAAAGAGAAAAATAAAATAGCTTGCTGCAAATCGTTGAGGAGTTCCTTCGACTGCCTTTCGGCTCCATCGTCAGATCGACTTCACCTTCATTAAAATGTAGGTAGTAAAAATCATTCAAATACTATTAATAACTAGCTGTGCCCCGCGGTTTCACCCGCCTAGATTCAGTTTCTTCCTTATTGTCGCGGAACCTAATATTTTTAATAAATAAAAGTAGCCTAAGTTACTCTCCTTGAAACATCAGCTACCTGCCAGTGAAAGTCCCGTTAAAATCCGTCCAGCCGTTTCAGAGATTACCCGGAACAAACAGACAGACAGACAGACAGAGAAAAAATATAAAACTTGGTTTTTTAGTGTCTGTATCGTGTATACTTTCACATGCATTTAGTGAAAAGCTGTTATTTTGGAATTACAAACAGAAACTTCAATTTTATTTATCTGTATAGATTAGTTATTGTAATGAAATATTATTCGTCACATTTTAGTTATAATTGCTACGAGGAAAACACTATTGCATACGATGAGTTTATTTAACCTTAATCGAAGTTATGGTGACCATATGTATCGTTTATTTATTTATTTAACTAGCTGTGCGTACCCGCGTAGATTTAGTTTCATGCTTCATGTCGCGGAACCCTAATATTTTTAATAAATAAAAGTTGCCTATGTTACTCCTTGAAACATCAGCTACCTGTCAGTGAAAGTCCCGTTAAAATCGGTCTAGTCGTTTCAGAATTTACCCGGAATAAACAGACAGACAGACAGTGAAAAATTTTAAAACTTGGTTTTTCAGTGTCAGTAGCGTGTATACTTTCATATGCATTTAGTGAAAAACTGTAACTTTGCAGTTACAAACAGACACTTCAATTTTATTTATCTGTATAGATGTTAACAAAGAATGTTAAAAAGTATTAGACTTTAACAAAGAACTTTCAAATAATCTGAACGACATGATTGTACAGGGTTATACATAAACTAGATGTGCCCCGCAGTTTAACCCGCGTAAATTTAGTTTCATACAAACTTTCATCCCCTATTTTATCCCCTTGGGGGTAGAATTATTCACAATCCTTTCTTAGCGGATGCCCACATCGTAGCATCTACCTGCATGCACAATTTCAGCCCGATCCGTCCAGTGGTTTGGGCTGTGCGTTGATAGATCACTATGTCAGTCAGTCAGTCAGTCACCTTTGAGTTATATATATTTAGATTATGAATATTCTCAGTGATTTGAGTGGCAGGAAAATCTATACAGATAAATAAAATTGAAGTGTCTGTTTGTAATTGCAAAATTACAGCTTTTCACTAAATGCATATGAAAGTATACACGCTACTGACACTAAAAAACCAAGTTTTAAAATTTTTCTCTGTCTGTCTGTCTGTCTGTTTGTTCCGGGTAATCTCTGAAACGGCTGGACGAATTTTAACGGGACTTTCACTGGTAGGTAGCTGATGTTTCAAGGAGTAACTTAGGCTACTTTTATTTATTAAAACTATTAGGGTACCGCGACAATAAGGAAGAAACTAAATCTACGCGGGTGACACCGCGGGTGGCACAGCAAGTTATTTTATAAAATTTAATTTATAAATCCGATGATAACATTACAAAATGTGAAATTATACATTATATGTATACATAAGTAAAATCATTTGTTGACTCAACGACTCCTGGTGAACCTTCTTATTATTAAGTTGGTAAAATCATAAAAGATCTTCTAAATACAATAATTATGGACGACGTAGTTAGTGGTTATGACTAACGCTTAGTAAGCACCTTGCGTTGTCTAAGCATTACAGTGATGAACAAACAGACGAGAACAAGATGTTGGTGTATTTTATAGTTATAATAATCACCGGTACAAATCTGGGGACTAATGCAGGTATTGTAACCATTATAATCTACGAGTATTACATTGCCTGCTACGCAAGTTTGAATCCAACCGATTACCTAACAATGTTATTTTCTAAAAACTTTAGTGCAGTGGTGTCACGTGTCATCTACTTTACGGTGAAAGAATACATCGTGAGGAAACCTGCATATGTCTGAGAAGTAATTCAAATACGTGTAGTGTCCAAGATGGCGACGGACTCGCCATCTGTCACGTTGGCACTTACTCATCTTCGGTGAAAACTGTTTGTTATTGTTACACATTGCCTTACCCCTTCGGAGAACCCTTCTGGGATGACGTCAGCATATTTTCTTTATTTTTAGAATTTATTTCTAGCTATTTATAAGTAACTGCTATACATTTTAATCCGTAATTTTTTTGCTTGTTTAAATCGGGACCATGCGATCTGAATTCTCGCGAGAATATACAAATAATGTAAAGTGACTAAGTTTTTTCTAAGGTACTCGGGGCACAGTTGATATTATTACCATACCCAAGCCAGGAGTTGGATGGGTGACCACCCGAGTTCCCTCCGTGCCTCGGAGAGCACGTTAAGCTGTCGGTCCCAGTTGACAATTTAACATCTTTGGCAATCGTTATAGGGCAGTCGGAGGCCTAAGAAAGTCAGACTAGTGGTTTAAACCAGATTACCGATTTTCCTCGTAAAAAAAGGTTACTAAAGTCAGGGTGCTTATATGCTATCTCCCAAAGGCCAGGGAGATGATGATATGGTACACGAAGTACCAGGCGCACATAACGGACAAGGAGTTAATAAGTTGATTGCGACTAACATGGAGCCACATCGGGTTGAATCAAGTGCCGACCCCAACAATGTATGGGATAAGGCCAGGGAGATGATGATATGGTACACGAAGTACCAGGCGCACATAACGGACAAGGAGTTAATAAGTTGATTGCGACTAACATGGAGTCACATCGGGTTGAATCAAGTGCCGACCCCAACAATGTATGGGATAAGGCCAGGGAGATGATGATATGGTACACGAAGTACCAGGCGCACATAACGGACAAGGAGTTAATAAGTTGATTGCGACTAACATGGAGTCACATCGGGTTGAATCAAGTGCCGACCCCAACAATGTATGGGATAAGGCCAGGGAGATGATGATATGGTACACGAAGTACCAGGCGCACATAACGGACAAGGAGTTAATAAGTTGATTGCGACTAACATGGAGTCACATCGGGTTGAATCAAGTGCCGACCCCAACAATGTATGGGATAAGGCCAGGGAGATGATGATATGGTACACGAAGTACCAGGCGCACATAACGGACAAGGAGTTAATAAGTTGATTGCGACTAACATGGAGTCACATCGGGTTGAATCAAGTGCCGACCCCAACAATGTATGGGATAAGGCCAGGGAGATGATGATATGGTACACGAAGTACCAGGCGCACATAACGGACAAGGAGTTAATAAGTTGATTGCGACTAACATGGAGTCACATCGGGTTGAATCAAGTGCCGACCCCAACAATGTATGGGATAAGGCTAGGGAGATGACGAGTTAAATGCATAAATACTATTAATTTCAGAACCTGTCACCGTGGATATTACCGTAGGAAACCACAGAACGTGTACTCCTGATGATATAGTGGTATTTGCTGGCGAACCTTTGATAATAAACATCGAACACAAACACCTACGGGATATTAGTGATGCATTGTAAGTTAACTTAATCGATACAAATCGTATTTAATACAAATCACAAGTAGTTCCATCTCTTTCGTGATACGGATTTCAATAAGGATGGATATAGCTTTTATCCGAATTTCTTCTCATCTTAGTTTTTTCAAATTATTATCTAGTCCCAAACTAAGCACAGCTTGTACAAAGTAGCAAAACAGCTGTTTTGCAAGTACCTAGTATTTTCTATTGAAATTCTTCTAATCCAAAGCAAAGAAAGAAAGAAAATGTATTTTATTCTCATTAACAATAGCGCAAGCGCAGTGCAATGTAAAAAAAATAACGATTCTTTATTTTTATTGGAAAAAATGTTTTCCATAGAATTCTAAAATGTACCTATCTATACATCTATACTCTATACAGCTAAATAAAATTGAAGTGTCTGTTTGTAATTCAAAAATAACAGCTTTCCACTAAATGCATATGAAAGTATACACGCTGCTGACACAAAAAACCAAGTTTTAAAATGTTTCTGTCTGTCTGTTTGTTCCGGGTAATCTCTGAAACGGCTGGACCGATTTTAACGGGACTTTCACTGGCAGGTAGCTGTTATATCAAGGAGTAACTTAGGCTACTTTTATTTATCAAAAATATTAGGGTTCCGCGACAATAAGGATGAACCTAATTCCACGCGGGTGAAACCGCGGGGCACAGCTAGTTATAAATATTTAAATTACGTCGAAGATCTGGGTTTGATTCCCGGGCAGTGTTATTGGGGTTTTCCATCTGTAATTCCCCAGTAGAAGCCCGGAGTCTGGATTAGTGGCCGGTTTATGGCAATAGGCTCGCCCTCTATTACATGGGACTTAAACATAACTGGTGAAATGTGGGTGTACTATAAGTACACATCTGCCTACCCCTTCATTGAATGTAAACAGTCGTGAGTATAGCTTCTTTCTAATACTTTCGTGTTATTTTTCAGTTGCACAAGCAAACATAAATCGGTGGTTTTCTTGGCTACATTTACACACGTAGCCCCTCGCGGAAGGTTGATGGTAAGTAATTAAAAGGTGTACGGTTTCACCCGCGTAGATATCAATTTCTGGGTTGCCCGAGGATCCCTAATATTTTTAAAAATTGAAGTAGCCTAAGTTACTCCTTGTAACATTAGCTATCTGCCAGTGAAAGTCTCGTTAAAATCGGTCCAGCCGTTTCGGAGATTACCCGGAACAAACAGACAGATTGACAGAGAAAAATTCTAAAAATTGGTTTTTCTATCTCAGTACCGTGTATACTTCCATATGCATTTAGTGAGAAACTGTTATTTTGATCAAACAGACACTTCAATTTTATTTATCTGTATAGATATAGATGTATAGATCTCTAGTATCTATAGTACTTAAACTAGCGGACGTCACGCGGTTTCACCCGCGTAGTTCCGATCCCGTGGGAGCACGGGGATAAAATATAGCCTATATTAATCGGTGATAACGTAGCATTCAAATGGCGAAAGAATTTCTTAAATCGGTCCATTAGATACGTATAGATAACTACACGAATGGACATTTCTGTAGTTACTAAGTTTCATGGGATTTTAAAAGGGATTTTTTGTAAGGAACTTGCGAAACTTTGAGGTGCCTAATTGAGAATAGAAGGCCTCATATCATCATTATAGCAGCGCGTGTTAAGAACTTGTACGGTATCAAAATGAAACGTCAAGTTCTCAATACGCTCTGCTTAACCTGATGACCCCCTTGTACCTTGTACATTAAGTTTCTATTTAATCAATCTATACATCTATACAGATAAATAAAATTGAAGTGTCTGTTTGTAATTCCAAAATAACAGCTTTTCACTAAATGCATATGAAAGTATACACGCTACTGACAATAAAAAATCAAATTTTGAAATTGTTCTCTGTCTGTCTGTTTATTCTGGGTAATCTCTGAAACGGCTGGACCGATTTTAACGAGACTTTCACTGGCAGCACTAGGTACTAGGTAGCTGATGTTTCAAGGAGTAACTTAGACTAATTTTAATTTAAAAAAAACATTAGGGTTCCGCGGGATAATGCAATTAACTCTACGCGGGTGAAACCGCAGGGCATAGCTAGTGAATTAATATATCTTGAGTTAAATGAACACATTATTTAAAATATAACACTTATTTTTACAGATACATAATATAACGCAATACATGGGAAGAAAATGGACTTGCAAATTCACAATAGAATCGGAAGAGCAGTTCAGTTGCCATCTTGCAGTCCGCTACCGAAATAGGAGTAGGTAAACCCCTATCACGAGTTTGCAACCGTTTCCGTAATCTACACTCGCTAGCGTCTCCGCCGAATATTGTATGAGAAATTGTACAGCGCCTCCTAACGGTGACGTGAAGTGCTAAAATATGCTGTAGAAACTTAATTACGAGTATATACAAAAGGAACAGTACTTAAAACTTATTACAAGTAGAAAACTTGGCCCAAATCGAGGCCCTTGGGTCTCACCCTTTAGTCCGGTTAAGCAGTGGAGGTAACTCCCACCTTCCAACTGCAAGAGACCACATCAAAAAAAAAATTGTTTTCCTCTTCTTTGACGCAATATTATAACAAAACTTTGGATATGAACCCTAATTTTATTTAGTTCCTGCAATCTTCGGAAGGTTGGTCTACCCCTGATGAATACGTAAGTACTAGCTGAAACCCGCAGTTTCACCCGCGTAAATTTAGTTTCATACAAACTTTCATCCCCTATTTTGGGGGTAGAATTAATCAAAATCCTTTCTTAGCGGATGCCTACGTCATAACATCTACCTGCATGCCAAATTTCAGCCCGATCCGTCCAGTGGTTTGGGCTGTGCGTTGATAGATCACTATGTCAGTCAGTCAGTCACCTTTGTGTTATAAATATTTAGATGTATATATGTTGTGCAATGTTTTCTGATGCTTTCCAGATGAGGCGGTGGTGCTCATCAACAATGAAGTACTTTACATCAATCCCAATAACAACACGAATGTCCAAGATTATGACGCGGTCGGCCATTACGACTTCAATGACAAAGACTTCATAACGATCAAATGCAGGAATCAACCAGTTGAGAGGCGGGAGTTCCGATATACAATGCTAAATCACTACGATTCTAAAGGTATGTAAAGCTGCCGTCATGACTTACGAGCGCTTAACGAACATGTGGGGTGAACTGCGCATGACTACTGCGCATTTAAGACCAGGGGGCCTACCATCATACAATTAAGCAGAGCGTATATAGAACTTCTTGGCTTTGACTTTTTGTTATGACACAAATATATATGTCAAGGAGCTCGTAGCACAGTTGCTATTGCGCATTTGATTACGCCTAGCCAGTAGTTGGATGGATGGCCGCCCGAGTTCCCTCCGTGCCTCGGAGAGCACGTTAAGCCGTCGGTCCCGGTTGACAATTTAACATCTTTAGTATCGTTACTAAAGTCAGAGGCCTAAGAAAGTCTGACAACTGGTTTAACCGAGATTCGACGACCCCAAATACATGGGATAAGGCCAGGGAGATGATGATGACAAAAATATGTATATGTCAAAGTTAAGAAGTTAGTATGATGTCGCTGATATAACGATGATGATAGGCCCCTAGTGCCCTAAGTCGCTTGATATTGCATTTGCTTTTTGAAGATGATGATTGAAATGATAAACACTATATATATTTTTGGTTATCATGGTGCCTGTCTTATCTTCAACAGAAACAAGAATCGATTTTTGGGATGTTCAGCTTTTAGAACTACTTTTTTTGTGAATCGATTCAGGGGCCTTACCATGACCTCTTATTGCCATGATAGTTTCACTCATTTATGAGACAGATGTATGTGACGTGTATACATCTGTCACTGTCGCACAACTTAATTATCATTGCAATAAGAGCTCATGGTAGGGCCCTAGGTTACGATTCGAATTGATTCAAAAATCGATTTTTCAGAAGCCAAACTGTTCCGTTTGAAGTTCGTTCCGCTTTGAAATTTTCGTTGAAAATTCAAAAAGGCTTGGTTTTCAAAACGAAAATCTATCGATATTTTTTTATCCAATCGTGATTCTGTCAGGTAGGAATCTAGATAAAGAGTTGAAGATATTTGTGCAAAAAAAATGGAAGCTGTGGCTAGTTCGCAAGTATCTTTTTTTTCTCAGAACACGTGGCACAGTTGCTATTGCGCATATCATTCGATCAGCGAAGTTAAGCAACCATACGCCTAGTCAGTAGTTGGATGGGTGACCGCCCGAGTTCCCTCCGTGCCTCGGAGAGCACGTTAAGCCGTCGGTCCCGGTTGCCAATTTAACATCTTTGGCAATGGTTACAGGTCAGTCGGAGGCCTAAAAATAATCTGACAACTGGTTTAACCCAGATCACAGATTTTCCTCCTAATATGGGGTTGCGAAGGTCAGATGGCAGTCGCTTCGTATAAAAATCATGTGATCAGCCACATCGGGTTGAATCTAGTGCCGACCCCAACAATGTATGGGATAAGGCCAGGGAGATGAAACTGGAGGTCTACTCTCTTTCTCCGAAAACGAAACTTCGCAAACGAACGATAATTAAACGTAGTTTCAGTATCGCTTTGTTTTTATCAAATTCAAATTTTCGTTCGTTTAATACTTTTGTCAAAGTAGGATTAAAATATATAAATGTCAAAGAATTTTCTAGCAGTCCACGTTTGGACGTAATTTTAGAACGAATAAGATCCGTGGTAGGAACTTTGCGAACTTTCGGTAGAAGCTTCGTTTTTCGGAGAAAGCGAGTAGGCCCCCAGACCATTTTGAACCTGTACCGCGTTTATAATATTATGTTGTAATTTTTAGGTGAATTGATTAAAAAAGTCGATAATAAAGATAACCAGAACGACGTCAGACTAGAGCTGAAATTGGAATATTATAATGATTACGATAGCTTTGAGTGCCATGCGAATGGTTACAAAACTGCCGTTATACTCTATAGGAATGAGCCGGCTGTCAATCCATCGATACATGGTAAGTTTGTATTAAGTACTAGCACTACCCGCGGTTTCAACCGCATAGATTTAGTTTCATGCTTTATATCACGAAACCCTAATATATTTTCTAAATAAATGTAGCCTAAGTTACAACTTGAAACATCAGCTGTCTGAAAGTAAAAGCCCCATTTAAATCCATCCAGCCGTTTCAGAGATTACCCGGAACAAACAGACAGACAGAGAAAAACTTTACAAATTGTATTTTACTAGCTGTGCCCTGCGGTTTCACCCGCGTAGAGTTAATTTCATGCGTGTCCCGCGGAACTCTTACGTGTTTTTTAAAAGTAGCCTAAGTTAGTCCTTGTAACATTAGCTATCTGCTAGTGAAAGTCCCGTTAAAATCGGTCCAGCCATTTCGGAAATTACCCGGAACAAACAGACAGACAGACCGACGGACAGAAAATTTGTAATAATTGTTTTTTTTATGTCAGTATCATATATACTTCATACGCATTTAGTGAAAAGCTGTTATTTTGGAATTACAAACAGACACTTCAATTGTATTTATCTGTATGTATAGATATACATACATACCCTCACGCTCGTATTCCACTAAGAGTTAGACATCCACCGTTGCCTACCACTTTGTGGAACTTAGAGATCGTTCGGCCGAAGTTTCGTTTTTTTCGGAGTTATTTTGAAGAGGTACATTTTTGAACAGGTTCCACACACACAAGCCCATCGGAGTCCACAACTACGAGGACAGAGCACACCACTTCACACTTCCCCATCACAAGCAGTGCTCCTGCCACCACCAGCGATAGAGTGGACCCCGATAAAGAAGGTATTTCTAAGTTTCCTTAACGCCCGGGGGTCACGATGAAGCATGTGAATACATATCGCATGCACCCCTCCACTTAGCGACCTATATTTTCTTAAAATTGCCGTCGCAAGTCACCGCTTTGACGTAAACCCAGATTTGTATGGGGTCACAATAGTGCCTTAATTATTAAAGATTCAACCCGATATGGCTGATCACCTGGGGGCCTACTCGCTTTCTCCGAAAAACGAAGCTTCGGCCGATAGTTCGCAAAGTTCCTACCACGGTTATTATTCGTTCTAAAATTACGTCCGAACGTGGTCCGCTAGAAAATTATTTGATGTTTATATTTTCTAAACCAACTTTAATTAAATTATTAGATGAAGAAAAATTTGAGTATGATAAAAACAAAGCGATAATGAAACTACGTTTAATTTTCGTTCGTTCAAGAAGTATCGTTTTCGGAGAAAGAGAGTAGACCCCCTGATACGAAGCGACTGCCATCTGAAAATTGGTAAGCTAGGTTAAACTAGTTGTCAGACTCTCATAGGCCTCCGACTGACCTGTACATGACCCAAAAATGACGTCTGCGCATTCATCGCCGCTCAGAACTTGTGACGGCACCTGTATACCTACCAAAAACTAAAAAGTATGGAAAAATTGTTCATAATTTCAGCTGGATCGCAAATCAATCCGTGGCTCCTGGCGGCCTTATGTTGCGGCGCATCTGTTGCCCTCGTGCTGGCTGCCTGCTATGGAACAAAATATGTCTTGCGACTTATCAAACACAAGGTTACACACACATATCTATCTATACATCTATACAGATATATAAAATTGAAGTGTCTGTTTGTAATTCCAAAATAACACCTTTTCACTAAATACATATGAAAGTATACACGCTACTGACACTAAATAACCAAGTTTTAAGAAAAAACCTCTGTCTGTTTGTTCCGGGTAATCTCTGAAACGGCTGGAACGATTTTAACGGGCTTTCACTGGCAGGTAGCTGATGTTTCAAGGAGTAACTTAGGCTACTTTTATTTATTTAAAATGTTAGGGTTCCGGGGCAATAAGGATGAAACTAAATCTTCGCGGGTAAAACCGCGGGACACAGCTAGTATTTAATAAAAATTATCTTCTAACGAATTTGTGTCAGAGCCGTGGTGGCCTGGGGTTTCAGCAGTTGCTTGCTACGCAAGCGACGGAAGCTCGAATCCCAGCGGGGCCTGTACCTATGAGTTTTTCTAAAAACTTATGTACAGTGATTTCACACCACGTGCTTTACGGTGAAGGAAAACATCGTGAGGAAACCTGCATATGTCTGAGAAATAATTCAAACGCGTATGTATAGTGCGTGAGACGACGATAGGATCACCATCTGTCACGTTGGCACTTAATCATATTCGGTGAAATGTGAGTGTTGTTGTTACAACACCTCTGCTTACCCCTTCGGGGACCTTTCTGGGATGGCGTGAGCATATTTATTTATTACTAGCTGTGCCCCGCGGTTTCACCCGCGTAGTTTTAGTTTCATCCTTATTGTCGCGGAACCCTAATATTTTTGATATATAAAAGTAGCCTAAGTTACTCCTTGGAACATCAGCTACCTACCAGTGAAAGTCCCGTTAAAATCCGTCCAGCCGTTTCAGAGATTACCCGGAACAAACAGACAGACAGACAGAGAAAAATTTTAAAACTTGGTTTTTTTGTGTTAGTAGCGTGTATCATATCATATGCATTTAGTTAGCTGTAATTTTTTAATTACAAACAGACACTTCATTTTTATTTATCTGTATAGATATAGGTCCACTAATCCTACGGTGTCACACGGTTTCGTTTTGACGCCGGCTTTTTGCACAACGCCTGAAGTCTAAAACCTCGTTATAATTCCAGAGATGTAATCCTGAAGTGAACTACGAGAACTTCTCCACCACGGACTCCGCACTACCCCATCCCAATCAATGGAACGAGCCAATATACGCTGAACCTGTTTACCCACAATCAGAAACAAGTAGCCCTCACTACCAAAACAATTTGGAAATTCTTTACACCAAACCTATATCTAAAAAGGATCGCCAAAAGATTAATGTAAATAATGAATACGAGGAAGTAATAGATAGAAACGAAGCTTTTGGTAATAATTACGCTGATATTGATCATGATATTAATGCAAGAATAGGGTTAGGAGCGAATAAAATAACGTATAGTGAAGTGACGCAGTGGAAGGACCCTACCATAGATAAGAAATATGACAACGTGTTTGAAAATGGTCGATATGTAAACGCCCATGATAGAACCGAATACGTAGAGCCAGCTTATTGTGCGGTTAATACTCACAAATAGTTTATACAGATAAACAGATAAATAAAATTGAAGTGTCTGTTTGTAATTCCAAAATAACACCTTTTCACTAAATGCATATGAAAGTGTACACGATACTGACACTGCAAAACCAAGTTTTAAAATTTTTCTCTATTATATTCAAAAATTGATTATGTGCTAAATAAACGAGTGAGGGCGATTTTAAACCTTATGATAACCGCCTCCTTTTTTAATGTCGGTTAGAAAAATAAAAAATAAATTATAAACATACATTATTTATTTTGATCAACTTTCAACACATATTAACTAACATTTTCATATATACTTTACCTAGATTGAGGGTTTTGCCTCATTATGTTATGGTAATAATCTTATAATAACTTAAATTCTAGAAAATAGATCAAAAAATTAGTTTTTAATTTCTATAAGTAATTGACGCAGAGACAATAAATACAGGGTGTCGGTGAAAAAGGAACAGTTGTCTTCTAGAAGTTGTAGGGTTTTATGAATATATCACTATGTTGAAGTCTAAAATATCTAGCTCCAACGATAACGTAGTTATAGGCTATGGTTGCTAAGGGCCGAAGAGCTCGCGGCCTTAAGTGATTGGATGAACGCGCGGCCGCGTTTACCTACATTACGTACGCGGTAATTCAACTTTTTAAATTAAGGGGAAGGTTAATGGTTGGGAATGCAAAAATGGTTTTATGGGATTATTTCAGGATTAATTAGTGGGAGAAAAAAATTACAAACGTAGTTAGATTTCACGTGAATAGCTACGTTACAGCTGATTTTTATGCGAAAACAAGGTATTGATATGGTCAACTTTGAACATCAATTACTCGAAATCGGAAGAAAATATTTTTGTCATAATAATTTTAATTGCTTCCTAAAATTATACCCTATCACATATTTTAAGAGCTGTCCCGATTTCCCCGACACCCTGTATATGCTTACTTCAAACAGTAAGGAATCTAGAAGAAAATCACACTAAATGCCACACAGACGCATGTTTCTACGAGATTATAACTAACTTGCGGACGTCACGCGGTTTTACCCGCGTAGCTCCCGTTCCCGTGGGAGTACGGGGATAAAATATAGCCTATGTTACTCGCTGATGATGTAGCTATCCATTGCTGAAAGAATTGTCAAGATACAAACAAATAACAATAATATCTTTCCTCTTCATAATATTATAGATCCCGGCGTAATGTAAAAGAGTAAATCTGTCTCTATACTAATATTATAAGGAGGAATGATTTGTATGTATGTTTGTAACGAATTGGCTCAAAAAGTACTGGACCGATTTGAAAAATTATTTCAGCAAAGAATAGCTACATTATCAGAGAGTTACATCCCTACTTAATATTATAAATGCGAAAGTAACTCTGTCGGTCTGTCTGTTACGCTTTCCCGCTTAAACCTCTCAACCGATTTTGATGAAATTTGGCACAGACAATCTTTAGACCCTGAGAAAGGACATAGGCTACCTTTTATTTATTAAAAATATTAGGTTTCCGCGACCATAAGGATGAAACTAAATCTACGCGGGTGAAACCGCGGGGCACAGCTAGTAGGCTATATTTTATTCCCGTACTCCCACGGGAACGGGAACTACGGGGGTACAACCGCGTGACCTCTGCTAGTTTTAAATAACTTGAGTAACACTAGATAGAGATAGCATTGTTATTGCAAAAATAGATTCCATTCTGCTTAGTAAGCAACTACAGAGCTTAAGACTTATTAAGAGAACATATTCGGGGCCTGTAGACAAAGTAACATTATCCTCACGCTTCGCTAATAGAAACGATACAAAACGTACGGGAATGACATATGTCACGTGACTGATTTGTCATTTACATACAATTTGTATCGTTTCTATTAACGCAATCGCTAGAGAATGTAGGACTACAGGGGCTGTTGACAATTATCCTCACGCTTCGCTATTAGAAACGATACAAAATGTACGAGAGTGACATATGTCACGTGACTTGTGGGGAGAGCGAGTGATCATGCTCATCCCCAGTAAAGACAAGATCTTCCATTGAGGCAGGTGTCATGTCTGGGGAACACCGGTGACTACTGTTCTAGTTGGAAACTTGTATATATACTGCAATGCGCTTGAAAACTCTTATGGCACGATTTAGGTTCTCGTGTATTTTTACTCAAATTCCGCATTTGTTAGCGAGTAGCGCCATCTATGAGCGAGTGGAGAAACGCTGCTACTGTTCTGACTCTTCGATTTCCATACATTTTATATCGTTTCTCTTAGCGCAAGCGCGAGAGAATGTTACTTTGTCTAGGACTACAGGGGCTGTAGACAGTTATCCTCACGCTTCGCTATTAGAAACGATACAAAATGTACGAGAATGACATGTCATGTGACTCTTCGATTTCTATACTATTTCGTATCGTTTCTCTTAGCGTAAGCGCTAGAGAATATTACTTTGTCTATGCCTACTTGTACTAACTACAATGTTATTCGAAAATATTAAAGAATTTGATATAAGGAGTGTTATCTATGTGTATGGAAGATAATGATTCGTAATCATCGCAAGCCACTGCCCGCATCACGTCAACTCCACTCAATAGCATTTGTGCTTGTTCCAGACATTTCGTTACTACTTGCCTGGAAAAATTATATAAAAATAAATCTATACACATAAATAATATGCCGTAGCGGTCTTGGGTTAGAGCAGTCGCCTGCTACGCAAGCGAAGTACGAATCCCAGCGGGGCCTGTACGTAGGAGTTTTTCTACAAACTTATGTACAGTGATTTCACACCACGTGCTTTACGGTGAAGGAAAACATCGTGAGGAAACCTGCATATGTCTGAGAAGTATTTAAAGACGTATGTATAGTGCCTGAGACGGCGATGGACTCACCATCTGTCACGTTGGCACTTAATCATATTCGGTGAAATGCTTACCCCTTTGGGGACCCATCTGGGATGGTTTAATATATGTCTGTTTGTTCCGGGTAATCTCTGAAACGGCTAGATTTTGACGGGACTTTCATTGACAGATAGCTAACGTAATAAGGAGCAACAGAAACTGAATCTATCTACACATAAATAAAATTGAAGTGTCTGTTTGTAATTCCAAAATAACAGCTTTTCACTAAATGCATATGAAAGTATACACGCTACTGACACTAAAAACCAAGTTTTAATTTTTTTCTCCGTCTGTCTGTTTGTTCCGGGTAATCTCTGAAACGGCCGGACCGATTTTAACGAGACTTTCACTGGCAGGTAGCTGTTTCAAGGAGTAACTTAGGCGTCAGTAAGGATGAAACTAAATCTACGCGGGTGAAACCGCGGGGCACAGCTAGTTTCAAAATGGTTTCGCGACCTAAAGACAGCTAGTTAATGCATCAAAGTCGGATGACTTTATATACATGAATCGAAATACGTTTTTATGCGCATTCAAGTCTAGCGCTCAAAACTCATAACGGCGTCTACAGTAGTGTGAAAACTTACCTATACCTTGTCAGTCTCTTGTCGTTGTAGTCGTACTCGCCAGATTTGATTAGAAGCTCTTTAGCCGTACTACTTGAGTTTGATTCTCGCTCAATAATGCTGAAATATTAAAGAATAATCTATACAGATAAATAAAATTGAAGTGTCTGTTTGTAATTCCAAAATAACTGCTTTTCACTAAATGCATATGAAAGTAAATTTAGTTTCATACAAACTTTCATCCCCTATTTTATCCCCTTGGGGGTAGAATTAATCAAAATCCTTTCTTAGCGGATGCCTACGTCATAACATGTACCTGCATGCCAAATTTCAGCCCGATCCGTCCAGTGGTTTGGGCTGTGCGTTCATAGATCACTATGTCAGTCAGTCAGTCACCTTTGAGTTATATAAATATCTAGAAAACTGACCTAGAAATCCAATTTCAAATTTCTTCTCTGTCTGTCTGTCTGTTTGTTCCAGCTAATCTCCGAAACAGTTGGACGGATTTTAACGGGACTTCCACTGGCAGATAGCTAATGTTACAAGGAGTAACTTAGGCCACTTTTATTCAGAAATAAATGGAGATGAATGGACTCAGCGAAATCAGGCATGAAACTCTACGCGGGTGAAACTGCGGGGCACAGCTAGTCTACACTTATATTATAAGGAGAAAAGATTTGATTGTTTCTTTGTTTGTTTGTTTGCATTGAATAGGCTCCGAAACTACTTGACCGATCTTGAAAATTCTATGGATAGCTACATCATCAGCGAGTAACATAGGCTATATTTTATCCCCTTACTCTCACGGGAACGGGAACTACGCGGGAAACCGCGTGACGTCCGCTAGTATAAATATAAAAATACACACACCTATTTAATTTGGTTATAATTTTGACAAGATGGAAATGGACTTCCTTGGTTTTATCTCGGAGTACTTTTTTCTTATCTTCATGCAACTCGTTTCTTATTTCCGTTACACTTTCATTACTGAAAAATATATAAATGTTGGTATACATATGGCAACATTTTACAGTAACACCTATAACAGGGTTATAAACAACAAAAATGTAAAAAAAATGAATCTCAAGGATACTATATTGACAAACAAATAACAATAAGTACAAACGAATTTTTATAAAAAAAAATAACGTGCAGTGATTTCACACCACGTGCTTTACGGTGAAGGAAACATCGTGAGGAAACCTGCATATGTCTGAGAAGTAATTCAAAGACTGTATAGCGCCTGAGACGGTGATAGACTCACTATGTCACGTTGGCACTTAATCATCTTGTGTGAAAAGTGTGTGTTGTTATCACAACACCTCTGCCTACCCCTTCGGGGAATACATGCGTGAGCATATGTATATACAGGGCGTCGGGGAAACCGGGGCAGCTCTTAAAATATGTGATAAAATTCTAAAACTTTAGGAAGCAATTAAATTTTATATGACAAAAATATTTTCTTCCGTTTTCGAGTAATTGATGTTCAAAGTTGACCATATCCAGACCTTATTTTCACATAAAAATCAGCTGTAACGTAGAGTTATTCACGTGAAATCTAACTACGTTTTTTTTTTCTCCCACTAATAAATCCTGAAATAATCCCATAAAACCATTTTTCGAAACCATTAACCTTCCCCTTAATTTAAAATGTTTAATGACCACGTACGGAATGTAGGTAAACGCGGCCGCGCGTTCATTCAATCGCTTAAGGCCGCGAGCTCTTCGGCCCTTGGCAACCATAGCCTATAACTACGTTATCGTTGGAGCTAGATATGTTACGACTTCAACATAGTGATATATTCATAAAACCCTACAACTTCTAGAAGACAACTGTTCCTTTTTCTCCGACACCCTATATATCCATTTTATTTTTTAGATGTATGTATCACGTGACCTAATAGGGTTCAAAATTGTTACTTTGTATTGAAATCGCGTAAAACGCGTAAATTGTACTTACATAAATGTATAAACCATCTTAAAGGAAAAACTCAATTCACTCAAAAATTTCTTCACCAACGAACAGGCTTGAACACTTTCAAAGCCACTATCATTAGTTAAACTTTCATTATTCAGTGACACTTTATCATTCAGAAGTGACAGTGAGCTTATAGGCGAACTTTCAGTGACATCACAATCATCTTCAGTGAATGTTTCACTTATATCATTATTAAGTGACGTTTTATCATTCAGTGATATTTTTTCATCTATGTATGCTGAATCATTATTCAGAGTCACTTTTTCATTAATGATAGATCTTAATGATCCATTATCATTACTTATAGCTGATATCGATCTATCTATTTCATAATCTAACTCATCTAAGTCATAATTATGTGGTTTTTTCTTCAATTTATCCTCAAAAGCCTCTATCCGGGTTAAGTTTCTTATCACTTTCGGTCCAGCAGTTGTGTCTTGGTCGAAAGTGTTGCCATGCTCAACGAAATTTAAATTAAAGTCGAGCGTTTTTGTTTCATTTCGCTTTGTGTTTTTCAAAGACGTAATATCGATGTTTTGAAAATTTCTAATCACTTTTGGTCCTTCGATCTTATTTATTTCACAGGTGTTTTCTTGAACATTTAGACCGTGCAAAGCATTTTCAGCTTTATTTATGACATCATTAGGGTTCAAATTCTTGTTGTCTTCAAAGGAAATCGTTTTGCAATTATCAATTTTTATATGACTCAAATTCTTGCCAAAAGTCCTGACTATTTTTCTCGTTTCTTCATTGCGATTCTGCATTAAAATAATATTGAAATGAGCAGTCAGTTGAGGAAATGTGTAGTCAGTCATGACTGACTGAGCTATCTAGTTATAAAAACTTACCTCGTCTTTATTAGTGGATAAAGTCCTTTCATCGACTCCTTTCCACGCCACGAAGTGATCGCTAAGATATTTAACAATATCCGATGTACTCTTTACAACTGAAATATTACCAAAATTGTGTAGTTAATTTACTGAACAAACAACAACAAGTACATTACATAACTAATATTATTTAAATAGAATAAAACGAATTTAATTGTCAAAAAAAAAAAAAATTTTAAGTCACCACTTCATCTCTACTGATAAATAAAATTGAAGTCCCTAGTGCGAGTTTTCTTAAAATCGCCGTCACAAGTGATCGCGTCGACGTAAACGCAGATTTGTATGGGCTCACAATAGTGTCATGTTTAGGCCGACAGAGGCGCTGTTCCGATCCTATACAAATCTGTGTCTACGTCAATATATAAAGGCTCAAAAACTACTTGACCGATCTTGAAAATTCTTTCAGCAATGGATAGCTACATCATCAGCGAGTAACATAGGCTATATTTTATCCCCGTACTCCCACGGGAACGGGATCTACGCGGTTGAAACCGCGTGACGTCCTAGTATCATATAACTAACAACCCTGTTAGGGCACAGAGACACTATTAATATATCCACCAATTTGTTGTTTGAACTAGTTTCGTAAATTCATTATTTCTTAGTATGACTTGAAATAACATAGTATATTATGATATAATCTTCTATACATATATAACTCAAAGGTGACTGATTGACTGACATGAAAATGAAAATGAAAATGAAATGAAAATGAAAATGAAAATGAAAATGAAAATGAAAATGAAAATGAAAATGATTTATTCAGTTTAGGCCCTGGTAAGGCACTTATGAACGTCGAGGAATCTACCACCGGTTCGGAAACTAGCCTTCTGAGAAGAACCGGCAAGAAACTCAGCTGGCATCATGTACATTTCATTACACAGTAAAATAATAATAATTACAAAAAAAAAAACATCATAAATTATTCACAATAGTGAAAATTGTATCAGCATGCATGTGTAAAAAATAATAATTAAAAACGTAAAAACAATACCAAATGATTTACATATCATGTTTGCATACCATGTCATTGGCAGGAGCTACTTGTGCAGAGTTTTAATTCCATATGTCTTTATCATTTATGTAATCCGAAATTGTATAATAAGCTTTCTTCATCAGTACAGTTTTAATGTGTGTCTTAAATTTATCATAATTTAACGCGTTTATTGACTGTGGGATTTTATTGTAGAAACGAACACAATTCCCCATGAATGATTTATTTACCTTTGCTAACCTGAATCTAGGAGCTACAATTTTGTGTTTATTTCGTGTTGAAATTGAATGAATGTCCGAGTTTAAATTGAATAGATGAATATTTTTTTTCATGTATAGCAAATTCTCATAAATGTACAGTGACGGTAGGGTGAGAATATTTATTTCTTTAAATTTATCTCTAAGAGAATCTCGGGGGTCCAGCGAGTATATTGCCTTGATGGCTCTCTTTTGAAGTATAAAAATTGAATCTAAGTCTGTTGCGGAACCCCATAACAATACGCCATATGACATGACACTATGAAAGTAAGCGTAGTAGACTAATCTAGCAGTATCAATATCCGTCATTTGTTTAATTTTTCTAACCGCAAACGCAGCTGAACTAAGCTTTTTTGACAATGCTTCAATATGGGCGCCCCATTGTAATTTAGAATCTAAGGTAAGACCTAAGAATACTGTGCTTTCGACCAACTCCAATTGACTCCCAACTAATGATATATTTGTATCTATTTGCGATGTATTAGGTGGTGAAAATCGGATACATTTTGTTTTTTTAGAATTTAAAACGAGATTATTGGCATCAAACCATTTTGAAACAGATGTTAGAGTTTCATTTAGTGCCTTAAGATCTTTGTCTTTTCTACTCACTTTGAAAACTAAAGATGTATCATCTGCAAATAGAACAATATCACAGATATTTTCTACAACAAGTGGTAGGTCATTGATATACGCTAGAAACAGGAATGGGCCTAGTATGGAGCCTTGCGGCACGCCTGTTTTGATTATTGACCCCTTGGATGTTACACCACCGACGCCAACTTTCTGATGACGATTTGATAGGTACGAGGATAAAAGGTCGAGAGCATTTCCGCGAATTCCATAATAGTTTAGCTTAAGAAGTAGCGTACGATGATCCACACAGTCAAAAGCTTTAGAAAGGTCACAGAAGACTCCTACTGCGTCATAGGCGCCCTCCCAAGCCTCAAAAATGTGTTTTATTAATTTTGCTGCCGCGTCCGTTGTTGATCTACCTTTAGTGAAGCCAAATTGGTGATCGTGCAAGATGTTATGTACGTTAAAGTGAGCTAACATCTGATTAAGCAGAATTTTTTCAAATATTTTGCTAAGCGCGGGAAGAATCGATATAGGTCTATAATCAGAAGGATCTTCTTTAGAGCCTGCTTTAAATATCGGTATTACTTTGCTATATTTCATAATATCAGGAAATATACCTTGATCTATACATAAATTGAAAATAGAAGCTAATGCGGGAGCAATCGTTATTATAATAGATTGGATACTTTTAATTGAGAGTCCCCATAAGTCCTCCGTATTTTTAATATTAAGCGATTTAAATGCCTTCATGATGTCAATAGGACGTACATGTTTAAAACTAAAATCTGGGAAGCTTTTTCGTAACGATTGTTTCAATAAGCTTTCAGCTGTATTCGGACTAGAGTTAAGATGTTTGGTAGTCTCTGTGGGAATGTTAGCGAAAAAATTCTCAAAAGCAGTTGCGACCTCTAACTTATCCGATATAATACTATCATTGATTTTAAGCTTACTTACTTGCTCTTTAGTTTTATTTCTACCAGTCTCCCTGTTTATAACTTTCCAAACAGTTTTTATTTTATCATCAGAGCGGCTAATTTCACTACTTATATGTTTTGATTTGGCAATCTGGCAAACTCTTTTAAATAATTTTGAGTACATTCTAACGTGACTATGAAAAGCGACATTAGTTGTTTGGGCTTTCTTGTGGTATAACTCATATAAAGTGTCTCTACTTTTCCTTATGCCCTTGGTTGCCCAGTTGTTGAACTGTAATCTGTTATTTAATTTATATTGTTGTTTAGGACATGCCTTGTTGAATTCTGTACATATGACATCATGTAATTTATTGAAATATTTGTTTGGTTCGCGAGACTCTGCTTTTTTAATTTTTAACTCAACATTATTTTTAAACTTCAGCAGTCTATGGACAGAGAGAGGTCTAGATTCCCTAAAAGATTTAGAAGGTTGCCTACTACATTGCAACTCAACTAGTTGAGCCATGTGGTCAGATCGAATTCCACTTATCTGAGACTGTTTTATTATACTACCATTAGTTATTACATTATCGATACAAGTAGAGGAAGTGGCCGTTATTCTCGTGGGCTCATTAAATACAAAGTCCAGGTTAAATGATTTAAAAAGAGATATAAATAAACGCGCCTCAGAAGACCTTCTTAAAATGTCTACATTAAAATCACCACATATCAATATTTGTTTATTCGTTCGAAATATTTTCTTAAGAATGACCTCCATTGTTGAACAAAATGAGTGAATATCAGAGGATGGAGGTCTGTATACGCATACAATTATATAATTATCCAACTCTGCACAAGCCGCTTCACAGACTCGCTCTACAGAAAGACTAGTAATATCCTTTCTCTCTTTGGACTTAAAGTTACTATTCAGTAAGATGATGGTACCACCTCCCTCCGCTGAGAGTCTGTTATAAGAACTGGCAATGGTATAATTAGTAATATTAAACATCATGGTATCTGGTTTCAACCAAGTTTCAGTAAAACAGAGAAAATCAATAGGTATTTTGTCTAGTAATAACTCTAGATCAAGAATTTTGCCAGAGAAGCGGTTAATATTCTGGTGTAGCAGACGCATAATACATGCACCTGACTTCTCTGTTGTCTGACTTAATGGTTTAAAGAATCAATAAGATTGGTCACAGTGCTAGTGTCCAAGATGGCGACGGACTCGCCATCTGTCACGTTGGCACTTACTCATCTTCGGTGAAAACTGTTTGTTATTGTTACACATTGCCTTACCCCTTCGGAGAACCCTTCTGGGATGACGTCAGCATATTTTCTTTATTTTTAGAATTTATTTCTAGCTATTTATAAGTAACTGCTATACATTTTAATCCGTAATTTTTTTGCTTGTTTAAATCGGGACCATGCGATCTGAATTCTCGCGAGAATATACAAATAATGTAAAGTGACTAAGTTTTTTCTAAGGTACTCGGGGCACAGTTGATATTATTACCATACCCAAGCCAGGAGTTGGATGGGTGACCACCCGAGTTCCCTCCGTGCCTCGGAGAGCACGTTAAGCTGTCGGTCCCAGTTGACAATTTAACATCTTTGGCAATCGTTATAGGGCAGTCGGAGGCCTAAGAAAGTCAGACTAGTGGTTTAAACCAGATTACCGATTTTCCTCGTAAAAAAAGGTTACTAAAGTCAGGGTGCTTATATGCTATCTCCCAAAGGCCAGGGAGATGATGATATGGTACACGAAGTACCAGGCGCACATAACGGACAAGGAGTTAATAAGTTGATTGCGACTAACATGGAGCCACATCGGGTTGAATCAAGTGCCGACCCCAACAATGTATGGGATAAGGCCAGGGAGATGATGATATGGTACACGAAGTACCAGGCGCACATAACGGACAAGGAGTTAATAAGTTGATTGCGACTAACATGGAGTCACATCGGGTTGAATCAAGTGCCGACCCCAACAATGTATGGGATAAGGCCAGGGAGATGATGATATGGTACACGAAGTACCAGGCGCACATAACGGACAAGGAGTTAATAAGTTGATTGCGACTAACATGGAGTCACATCGGGTTGAATCAAGTGCCGACCCCAACAATGTATGGGATAAGGCCAGGGAGATGATGATATGGTACACGAAGTACCAGGCGCACATAACGGACAAGGAGTTAATAAGTTGATTGCGACTAACATGGAGTCACATCGGGTTGAATCAAGTGCCGACCCCAACAATGTATGGGATAAGGCCAGGGAGATGATGATATGGTACACGAAGTACCAGGCGCACATAACGGACAAGGAGTTAATAAGTTGATTGCGACTAACATGGAGTCACATCGGGTTGAATCAAGTGCCGACCCCAACAATGTATGGGATAAGGCCAGGGAGATGATGATATGGTACACGAAGTACCAGGCGCACATAACGGACAAGGAGTTAATAAGTTGATTGCGACTAACATGGAGTCACATCGGGTTGAATCAAGTGCCGACCCCAACAATGTATGGGATAAGGCTAGGGAGATGACGAGTTAAATGCATAAATACTATTAATTTCAGAACCTGTCACCGTGGATATTACCGTAGGAAACCACAGAACGTGTACTCCTGATGATATAGTGGTATTTGCTGGCGAACCTTTGATAATAAACATCGAACACAAACACCTACGGGATATTAGTGATGCATTGTAAGTTAACTTAATCGATACAAATCGTATTTAATACAAATCACAAGTAGTTCCATCTCTTTCGTGATACGGATTTCAATAAGGATGGATATAGCTTTTATCCGAATTTCTTCTCATCTTAGTTTTTTCAAATTATTATCTAGTCCCAAACTAAGCACAGCTTGTACAAAGTAGCAAAACAGCTGTTTTGCAAGTACCTAGTATTTTCTATTGAAATTCTTCTAATCCAAAGCAAAGAAAGAAAGAAAATGTATTTTATTCTCATTAACAATAGCGCAAGCGCAGTGCAATGTAAAAAAAATAACGATTCTTTATTTTTATTGGAAAAAATGTTTTCCATAGAATTCTAAAATGTACCTATCTATACATCTATACTCTATACAGCTAAATAAAATTGAAGTGTCTGTTTGTAATTCAAAAATAACAGCTTTCCACTAAATGCATATGAAAGTATACACGCTGCTGACACAAAAAACCAAGTTTTAAAATGTTTCTGTCTGTCTGTTTGTTCCGGGTAATCTCTGAAACGGCTGGACCGATTTTAACGGGACTTTCACTGGCAGGTAGCTGTTATATCAAGGAGTAACTTAGGCTACTTTTATTTATCAAAAATATTAGGGTTCCGCGACAATAAGGATGAACCTAATTCCACGCGGGTGAAACCGCGGGGCACAGCTAGTTATAAATATTTAAATTACGTCGAAGATCTGGGTTTGATTCCCGGGCAGTGTTATTGGGGTTTTCCATCTGTAATTCCCCAGTAGAAGCCCGGAGTCTGGATTAGTGGCCGGTTTATGGCAATAGGCTCGCCCTCTATTACATGGGACTTAAACATAACTGGTGAAATGTGGGTGTACTATAAGTACACATCTGCCTACCCCTTCATTGAATGTAAACAGTCGTGAGTATAGCTTCTTTCTAATACTTTCGTGTTATTTTTCAGTTGCACAAGCAAACATAAATCGGTGGTTTTCTTGGCTACATTTACACACGTAGCCCCTCGCGGAAGGTTGATGGTAAGTAATTAAAAGGTGTACGGTTTCACCCGCGTAGATATCAATTTCTGGGTTGCCCGAGGATCCCTAATATTTTTAAAAATTGAAGTAGCCTAAGTTACTCCTTGTAACATTAGCTATCTGCCAGTGAAAGTCTCGTTAAAATCGGTCCAGCCGTTTCGGAGATTACCCGGAACAAACAGACAGATTGACAGAGAAAAATTCTAAAAATTGGTTTTTCTATCTCAGTACCGTGTATACTTCCATATGCATTTAGTGAGAAACTGTTATTTTGATCAAACAGACACTTCAATTTTATTTATCTGTATAGATATAGATGTATAGATCTCTAGTATCTATAGTACTTAAACTAGCGGACGTCACGCGGTTTCACCCGCGTAGTTCCGATCCCGTGGGAGCACGGGGATAAAATATAGCCTATATTAATCGGTGATAACGTAGCATTCAAATGGCGAAAGAATTTCTTAAATCGGTCCATTAGATACGTATAGATAACTACACGAATGGACATTTCTGTAGTTACTAAGTTTCATGGGATTTTAAAAGGGATTTTTTGTAAGGAACTTGCGAAACTTTGAGGTGCCTAATTGAGAATAGAAGGCCTCATATCATCATTATAGCAGCGCGTGTTAAGAACTTGTACGGTATCAAAATGAAACGTCAAGTTCTCAATACGCTCTGCTTAACCTGATGACCCCCTTGTACCTTGTACATTAAGTTTCTATTTAATCAATCTATACATCTATACAGATAAATAAAATTGAAGTGTCTGTTTGTAATTCCAAAATAACAGCTTTTCACTAAATGCATATGAAAGTATACACGCTACTGACAATAAAAAATCAAATTTTGAAATTGTTCTCTGTCTGTCTGTTTATTCTGGGTAATCTCTGAAACGGCTGGACCGATTTTAACGAGACTTTCACTGGCAGCACTAGGTACTAGGTAGCTGATGTTTCAAGGAGTAACTTAGACTAATTTTAATTTAAAAAAAACATTAGGGTTCCGCGGGATAATGCAATTAACTCTACGCGGGTGAAACCGCAGGGCATAGCTAGTGAATTAATATATCTTGAGTTAAATGAACACATTATTTAAAATATAACACTTATTTTTACAGATACATAATATAACGCAATACATGGGAAGAAAATGGACTTGCAAATTCACAATAGAATCGGAAGAGCAGTTCAGTTGCCATCTTGCAGTCCGCTACCGAAATAGGAGTAGGTAAACCCCTATCACGAGTTTGCAACCGTTTCCGTAATCTACACTCGCTAGCGTCTCCGCCGAATATTGTATGAGAAATTGTACAGCGCCTCCTAACGGTGACGTGAAGTGCTAAAATATGCTGTAGAAACTTAATTACGAGTATATACAAAAGGAACAGTACTTAAAACTTATTACAAGTAGAAAACTTGGCCCAAATCGAGGCCCTTGGGTCTCACCCTTTAGTCCGGTTAAGCAGTGGAGGTAACTCCCACCTTCCAACTGCAAGAGACCACATCAAAAAAAAAATTGTTTTCCTCTTCTTTGACGCAATATTATAACAAAACTTTGGATATGAACCCTAATTTTATTTAGTTCCTGCAATCTTCGGAAGGTTGGTCTACCCCTGATGAATACGTAAGTACTAGCTGAAACCCGCAGTTTCACCCGCGTAAATTTAGTTTCATACAAACTTTCATCCCCTATTTTGGGGGTAGAATTAATCAAAATCCTTTCTTAGCGGATGCCTACGTCATAACATCTACCTGCATGCCAAATTTCAGCCCGATCCGTCCAGTGGTTTGGGCTGTGCGTTGATAGATCACTATGTCAGTCAGTCAGTCACCTTTGTGTTATAAATATTTAGATGTATATATGTTGTGCAATGTTTTCTGATGCTTTCCAGATGAGGCGGTGGTGCTCATCAACAATGAAGTACTTTACATCAATCCCAATAACAACACGAATGTCCAAGATTATGACGCGGTCGGCCATTACGACTTCAATGACAAAGACTTCATAACGATCAAATGCAGGAATCAACCAGTTGAGAGGCGGGAGTTCCGATATACAATGCTAAATCACTACGATTCTAAAGGTATGTAAAGCTGCCGTCATGACTTACGAGCGCTTAACGAACATGTGGGGTGAACTGCGCATGACTACTGCGCATTTAAGACCAGGGGGCCTACCATCATACAATTAAGCAGAGCGTATATAGAACTTCTTGGCTTTGACTTTTTGTTATGACACAAATATATATGTCAAGGAGCTCGTAGCACAGTTGCTATTGCGCATTTGATTACGCCTAGCCAGTAGTTGGATGGATGGCCGCCCGAGTTCCCTCCGTGCCTCGGAGAGCACGTTAAGCCGTCGGTCCCGGTTGACAATTTAACATCTTTAGTATCGTTACTAAAGTCAGAGGCCTAAGAAAGTCTGACAACTGGTTTAACCGAGATTCGACGACCCCAAATACATGGGATAAGGCCAGGGAGATGATGATGACAAAAATATGTATATGTCAAAGTTAAGAAGTTAGTATGATGTCGCTGATATAACGATGATGATAGGCCCCTAGTGCCCTAAGTCGCTTGATATTGCATTTGCTTTTTGAAGATGATGATTGAAATGATAAACACTATATATATTTTTGGTTATCATGGTGCCTGTCTTATCTTCAACAGAAACAAGAATCGATTTTTGGGATGTTCAGCTTTTAGAACTACTTTTTTTGTGAATCGATTCAGGGGCCTTACCATGACCTCTTATTGCCATGATAGTTTCACTCATTTATGAGACAGATGTATGTGACGTGTATACATCTGTCACTGTCGCACAACTTAATTATCATTGCAATAAGAGCTCATGGTAGGGCCCTAGGTTACGATTCGAATTGATTCAAAAATCGATTTTTCAGAAGCCAAACTGTTCCGTTTGAAGTTCGTTCCGCTTTGAAATTTTCGTTGAAAATTCAAAAAGGCTTGGTTTTCAAAACGAAAATCTATCGATATTTTTTTATCCAATCGTGATTCTGTCAGGTAGGAATCTAGATAAAGAGTTGAAGATATTTGTGCAAAAAAAATGGAAGCTGTGGCTAGTTCGCAAGTATCTTTTTTTTCTCAGAACACGTGGCACAGTTGCTATTGCGCATATCATTCGATCAGCGAAGTTAAGCAACCATACGCCTAGTCAGTAGTTGGATGGGTGACCGCCCGAGTTCCCTCCGTGCCTCGGAGAGCACGTTAAGCCGTCGGTCCCGGTTGCCAATTTAACATCTTTGGCAATGGTTACAGGTCAGTCGGAGGCCTAAAAATAATCTGACAACTGGTTTAACCCAGATCACAGATTTTCCTCCTAATATGGGGTTGCGAAGGTCAGATGGCAGTCGCTTCGTATAAAAATCATGTGATCAGCCACATCGGGTTGAATCTAGTGCCGACCCCAACAATGTATGGGATAAGGCCAGGGAGATGAAACTGGAGGTCTACTCTCTTTCTCCGAAAACGAAACTTCGCAAACGAACGATAATTAAACGTAGTTTCAGTATCGCTTTGTTTTTATCAAATTCAAATTTTCGTTCGTTTAATACTTTTGTCAAAGTAGGATTAAAATATATAAATGTCAAAGAATTTTCTAGCAGTCCACGTTTGGACGTAATTTTAGAACGAATAAGATCCGTGGTAGGAACTTTGCGAACTTTCGGTAGAAGCTTCGTTTTTCGGAGAAAGCGAGTAGGCCCCCAGACCATTTTGAACCTGTACCGCGTTTATAATATTATGTTGTAATTTTTAGGTGAATTGATTAAAAAAGTCGATAATAAAGATAACCAGAACGACGTCAGACTAGAGCTGAAATTGGAATATTATAATGATTACGATAGCTTTGAGTGCCATGCGAATGGTTACAAAACTGCCGTTATACTCTATAGGAATGAGCCGGCTGTCAATCCATCGATACATGGTAAGTTTGTATTAAGTACTAGCACTACCCGCGGTTTCAACCGCATAGATTTAGTTTCATGCTTTATATCACGAAACCCTAATATATTTTCTAAATAAATGTAGCCTAAGTTACAACTTGAAACATCAGCTGTCTGAAAGTAAAAGCCCCATTTAAATCCATCCAGCCGTTTCAGAGATTACCCGGAACAAACAGACAGACAGAGAAAAACTTTACAAATTGTATTTTACTAGCTGTGCCCTGCGGTTTCACCCGCGTAGAGTTAATTTCATGCGTGTCCCGCGGAACTCTTACGTGTTTTTTAAAAGTAGCCTAAGTTAGTCCTTGTAACATTAGCTATCTGCTAGTGAAAGTCCCGTTAAAATCGGTCCAGCCATTTCGGAAATTACCCGGAACAAACAGACAGACAGACCGACGGACAGAAAATTTGTAATAATTGTTTTTTTTATGTCAGTATCATATATACTTCATACGCATTTAGTGAAAAGCTGTTATTTTGGAATTACAAACAGACACTTCAATTGTATTTATCTGTATGTATAGATATACATACATACCCTCACGCTCGTATTCCACTAAGAGTTAGACATCCACCGTTGCCTACCACTTTGTGGAACTTAGAGATCGTTCGGCCGAAGTTTCGTTTTTTTCGGAGTTATTTTGAAGAGGTACATTTTTGAACAGGTTCCACACACACAAGCCCATCGGAGTCCACAACTACGAGGACAGAGCACACCACTTCACACTTCCCCATCACAAGCAGTGCTCCTGCCACCACCAGCGATAGAGTGGACCCCGATAAAGAAGGTATTTCTAAGTTTCCTTAACGCCCGGGGGTCACGATGAAGCATGTGAATACATATCGCATGCACCCCTCCACTTAGCGACCTATATTTTCTTAAAATTGCCGTCGCAAGTCACCGCTTTGACGTAAACCCAGATTTGTATGGGGTCACAATAGTGCCTTAATTATTAAAGATTCAACCCGATATGGCTGATCACCTGGGGGCCTACTCGCTTTCTCCGAAAAACGAAGCTTCGGCCGATAGTTCGCAAAGTTCCTACCACGGTTATTATTCGTTCTAAAATTACGTCCGAACGTGGTCCGCTAGAAAATTATTTGATGTTTATATTTTCTAAACCAACTTTAATTAAATTATTAGATGAAGAAAAATTTGAGTATGATAAAAACAAAGCGATAATGAAACTACGTTTAATTTTCGTTCGTTCAAGAAGTATCGTTTTCGGAGAAAGAGAGTAGACCCCCTGATACGAAGCGACTGCCATCTGAAAATTGGTAAGCTAGGTTAAACTAGTTGTCAGACTCTCATAGGCCTCCGACTGACCTGTACATGACCCAAAAATGACGTCTGCGCATTCATCGCCGCTCAGAACTTGTGACGGCACCTGTATACCTACCAAAAACTAAAAAGTATGGAAAAATTGTTCATAATTTCAGCTGGATCGCAAATCAATCCGTGGCTCCTGGCGGCCTTATGTTGCGGCGCATCTGTTGCCCTCGTGCTGGCTGCCTGCTATGGAACAAAATATGTCTTGCGACTTATCAAACACAAGGTTACACACACATATCTATCTATACATCTATACAGATATATAAAATTGAAGTGTCTGTTTGTAATTCCAAAATAACACCTTTTCACTAAATACATATGAAAGTATACACGCTACTGACACTAAATAACCAAGTTTTAAGAAAAAACCTCTGTCTGTTTGTTCCGGGTAATCTCTGAAACGGCTGGAACGATTTTAACGGGCTTTCACTGGCAGGTAGCTGATGTTTCAAGGAGTAACTTAGGCTACTTTTATTTATTTAAAATGTTAGGGTTCCGGGGCAATAAGGATGAAACTAAATCTTCGCGGGTAAAACCGCGGGACACAGCTAGTATTTAATAAAAATTATCTTCTAACGAATTTGTGTCAGAGCCGTGGTGGCCTGGGGTTTCAGCAGTTGCTTGCTACGCAAGCGACGGAAGCTCGAATCCCAGCGGGGCCTGTACCTATGAGTTTTTCTAAAAACTTATGTACAGTGATTTCACACCACGTGCTTTACGGTGAAGGAAAACATCGTGAGGAAACCTGCATATGTCTGAGAAATAATTCAAACGCGTATGTATAGTGCGTGAGACGACGATAGGATCACCATCTGTCACGTTGGCACTTAATCATATTCGGTGAAATGTGAGTGTTGTTGTTACAACACCTCTGCTTACCCCTTCGGGGACCTTTCTGGGATGGCGTGAGCATATTTATTTATTACTAGCTGTGCCCCGCGGTTTCACCCGCGTAGTTTTAGTTTCATCCTTATTGTCGCGGAACCCTAATATTTTTGATATATAAAAGTAGCCTAAGTTACTCCTTGGAACATCAGCTACCTACCAGTGAAAGTCCCGTTAAAATCCGTCCAGCCGTTTCAGAGATTACCCGGAACAAACAGACAGACAGACAGAGAAAAATTTTAAAACTTGGTTTTTTTGTGTTAGTAGCGTGTATCATATCATATGCATTTAGTTAGCTGTAATTTTTTAATTACAAACAGACACTTCATTTTTATTTATCTGTATAGATATAGGTCCACTAATCCTACGGTGTCACACGGTTTCGTTTTGACGCCGGCTTTTTGCACAACGCCTGAAGTCTAAAACCTCGTTATAATTCCAGAGATGTAATCCTGAAGTGAACTACGAGAACTTCTCCACCACGGACTCCGCACTACCCCATCCCAATCAATGGAACGAGCCAATATACGCTGAACCTGTTTACCCACAATCAGAAACAAGTAGCCCTCACTACCAAAACAATTTGGAAATTCTTTACACCAAACCTATATCTAAAAAGGATCGCCAAAAGATTAATGTAAATAATGAATACGAGGAAGTAATAGATAGAAACGAAGCTTTTGGTAATAATTACGCTGATATTGATCATGATATTAATGCAAGAATAGGGTTAGGAGCGAATAAAATAACGTATAGTGAAGTGACGCAGTGGAAGGACCCTACCATAGATAAGAAATATGACAACGTGTTTGAAAATGGTCGATATGTAAACGCCCATGATAGAACCGAATACGTAGAGCCAGCTTATTGTGCGGTTAATACTCACAAATAGTTTATACAGATAAACAGATAAATAAAATTGAAGTGTCTGTTTGTAATTCCAAAATAACACCTTTTCACTAAATGCATATGAAAGTGTACACGATACTGACACTGCAAAACCAAGTTTTAAAATTTTTCTCTATTATATTCAAAAATTGATTATGTGCTAAATAAACGAGTGAGGGCGATTTTAAACCTTATGATAACCGCCTCCTTTTTTAATGTCGGTTAGAAAAATAAAAAATAAATTATAAACATACATTATTTATTTTGATCAACTTTCAACACATATTAACTAACATTTTCATATATACTTTACCTAGATTGAGGGTTTTGCCTCATTATGTTATGGTAATAATCTTATAATAACTTAAATTCTAGAAAATAGATCAAAAAATTAGTTTTTAATTTCTATAAGTAATTGACGCAGAGACAATAAATACAGGGTGTCGGTGAAAAAGGAACAGTTGTCTTCTAGAAGTTGTAGGGTTTTATGAATATATCACTATGTTGAAGTCTAAAATATCTAGCTCCAACGATAACGTAGTTATAGGCTATGGTTGCTAAGGGCCGAAGAGCTCGCGGCCTTAAGTGATTGGATGAACGCGCGGCCGCGTTTACCTACATTACGTACGCGGTAATTCAACTTTTTAAATTAAGGGGAAGGTTAATGGTTGGGAATGCAAAAATGGTTTTATGGGATTATTTCAGGATTAATTAGTGGGAGAAAAAAATTACAAACGTAGTTAGATTTCACGTGAATAGCTACGTTACAGCTGATTTTTATGCGAAAACAAGGTATTGATATGGTCAACTTTGAACATCAATTACTCGAAATCGGAAGAAAATATTTTTGTCATAATAATTTTAATTGCTTCCTAAAATTATACCCTATCACATATTTTAAGAGCTGTCCCGATTTCCCCGACACCCTGTATATGCTTACTTCAAACAGTAAGGAATCTAGAAGAAAATCACACTAAATGCCACACAGACGCATGTTTCTACGAGATTATAACTAACTTGCGGACGTCACGCGGTTTTACCCGCGTAGCTCCCGTTCCCGTGGGAGTACGGGGATAAAATATAGCCTATGTTACTCGCTGATGATGTAGCTATCCATTGCTGAAAGAATTGTCAAGATACAAACAAATAACAATAATATCTTTCCTCTTCATAATATTATAGATCCCGGCGTAATGTAAAAGAGTAAATCTGTCTCTATACTAATATTATAAGGAGGAATGATTTGTATGTATGTTTGTAACGAATTGGCTCAAAAAGTACTGGACCGATTTGAAAAATTATTTCAGCAAAGAATAGCTACATTATCAGAGAGTTACATCCCTACTTAATATTATAAATGCGAAAGTAACTCTGTCGGTCTGTCTGTTACGCTTTCCCGCTTAAACCTCTCAACCGATTTTGATGAAATTTGGCACAGACAATCTTTAGACCCTGAGAAAGGACATAGGCTACCTTTTATTTATTAAAAATATTAGGTTTCCGCGACCATAAGGATGAAACTAAATCTACGCGGGTGAAACCGCGGGGCACAGCTAGTAGGCTATATTTTATTCCCGTACTCCCACGGGAACGGGAACTACGGGGGTACAACCGCGTGACCTCTGCTAGTTTTAAATAACTTGAGTAACACTAGATAGAGATAGCATTGTTATTGCAAAAATAGATTCCATTCTGCTTAGTAAGCAACTACAGAGCTTAAGACTTATTAAGAGAACATATTCGGGGCCTGTAGACAAAGTAACATTATCCTCACGCTTCGCTAATAGAAACGATACAAAACGTACGGGAATGACATATGTCACGTGACTGATTTGTCATTTACATACAATTTGTATCGTTTCTATTAACGCAATCGCTAGAGAATGTAGGACTACAGGGGCTGTTGACAATTATCCTCACGCTTCGCTATTAGAAACGATACAAAATGTACGAGAGTGACATATGTCACGTGACTTGTGGGGAGAGCGAGTGATCATGCTCATCCCCAGTAAAGACAAGATCTTCCATTGAGGCAGGTGTCATGTCTGGGGAACACCGGTGACTACTGTTCTAGTTGGAAACTTGTATATATACTGCAATGCGCTTGAAAACTCTTATGGCACGATTTAGGTTCTCGTGTATTTTTACTCAAATTCCGCATTTGTTAGCGAGTAGCGCCATCTATGAGCGAGTGGAGAAACGCTGCTACTGTTCTGACTCTTCGATTTCCATACATTTTATATCGTTTCTCTTAGCGCAAGCGCGAGAGAATGTTACTTTGTCTAGGACTACAGGGGCTGTAGACAGTTATCCTCACGCTTCGCTATTAGAAACGATACAAAATGTACGAGAATGACATGTCATGTGACTCTTCGATTTCTATACTATTTCGTATCGTTTCTCTTAGCGTAAGCGCTAGAGAATATTACTTTGTCTATGCCTACTTGTACTAACTACAATGTTATTCGAAAATATTAAAGAATTTGATATAAGGAGTGTTATCTATGTGTATGGAAGATAATGATTCGTAATCATCGCAAGCCACTGCCCGCATCACGTCAACTCCACTCAATAGCATTTGTGCTTGTTCCAGACATTTCGTTACTACTTGCCTGGAAAAATTATATAAAAATAAATCTATACACATAAATAATATGCCGTAGCGGTCTTGGGTTAGAGCAGTCGCCTGCTACGCAAGCGAAGTACGAATCCCAGCGGGGCCTGTACGTAGGAGTTTTTCTACAAACTTATGTACAGTGATTTCACACCACGTGCTTTACGGTGAAGGAAAACATCGTGAGGAAACCTGCATATGTCTGAGAAGTATTTAAAGACGTATGTATAGTGCCTGAGACGGCGATGGACTCACCATCTGTCACGTTGGCACTTAATCATATTCGGTGAAATGCTTACCCCTTTGGGGACCCATCTGGGATGGTTTAATATATGTCTGTTTGTTCCGGGTAATCTCTGAAACGGCTAGATTTTGACGGGACTTTCATTGACAGATAGCTAACGTAATAAGGAGCAACAGAAACTGAATCTATCTACACATAAATAAAATTGAAGTGTCTGTTTGTAATTCCAAAATAACAGCTTTTCACTAAATGCATATGAAAGTATACACGCTACTGACACTAAAAACCAAGTTTTAATTTTTTTCTCCGTCTGTCTGTTTGTTCCGGGTAATCTCTGAAACGGCCGGACCGATTTTAACGAGACTTTCACTGGCAGGTAGCTGTTTCAAGGAGTAACTTAGGCGTCAGTAAGGATGAAACTAAATCTACGCGGGTGAAACCGCGGGGCACAGCTAGTTTCAAAATGGTTTCGCGACCTAAAGACAGCTAGTTAATGCATCAAAGTCGGATGACTTTATATACATGAATCGAAATACGTTTTTATGCGCATTCAAGTCTAGCGCTCAAAACTCATAACGGCGTCTACAGTAGTGTGAAAACTTACCTATACCTTGTCAGTCTCTTGTCGTTGTAGTCGTACTCGCCAGATTTGATTAGAAGCTCTTTAGCCGTACTACTTGAGTTTGATTCTCGCTCAATAATGCTGAAATATTAAAGAATAATCTATACAGATAAATAAAATTGAAGTGTCTGTTTGTAATTCCAAAATAACTGCTTTTCACTAAATGCATATGAAAGTAAATTTAGTTTCATACAAACTTTCATCCCCTATTTTATCCCCTTGGGGGTAGAATTAATCAAAATCCTTTCTTAGCGGATGCCTACGTCATAACATGTACCTGCATGCCAAATTTCAGCCCGATCCGTCCAGTGGTTTGGGCTGTGCGTTCATAGATCACTATGTCAGTCAGTCAGTCACCTTTGAGTTATATAAATATCTAGAAAACTGACCTAGAAATCCAATTTCAAATTTCTTCTCTGTCTGTCTGTCTGTTTGTTCCAGCTAATCTCCGAAACAGTTGGACGGATTTTAACGGGACTTCCACTGGCAGATAGCTAATGTTACAAGGAGTAACTTAGGCCACTTTTATTCAGAAATAAATGGAGATGAATGGACTCAGCGAAATCAGGCATGAAACTCTACGCGGGTGAAACTGCGGGGCACAGCTAGTCTACACTTATATTATAAGGAGAAAAGATTTGATTGTTTCTTTGTTTGTTTGTTTGCATTGAATAGGCTCCGAAACTACTTGACCGATCTTGAAAATTCTATGGATAGCTACATCATCAGCGAGTAACATAGGCTATATTTTATCCCCTTACTCTCACGGGAACGGGAACTACGCGGGAAACCGCGTGACGTCCGCTAGTATAAATATAAAAATACACACACCTATTTAATTTGGTTATAATTTTGACAAGATGGAAATGGACTTCCTTGGTTTTATCTCGGAGTACTTTTTTCTTATCTTCATGCAACTCGTTTCTTATTTCCGTTACACTTTCATTACTGAAAAATATATAAATGTTGGTATACATATGGCAACATTTTACAGTAACACCTATAACAGGGTTATAAACAACAAAAATGTAAAAAAAATGAATCTCAAGGATACTATATTGACAAACAAATAACAATAAGTACAAACGAATTTTTATAAAAAAAAATAACGTGCAGTGATTTCACACCACGTGCTTTACGGTGAAGGAAACATCGTGAGGAAACCTGCATATGTCTGAGAAGTAATTCAAAGACTGTATAGCGCCTGAGACGGTGATAGACTCACTATGTCACGTTGGCACTTAATCATCTTGTGTGAAAAGTGTGTGTTGTTATCACAACACCTCTGCCTACCCCTTCGGGGAATACATGCGTGAGCATATGTATATACAGGGCGTCGGGGAAACCGGGGCAGCTCTTAAAATATGTGATAAAATTCTAAAACTTTAGGAAGCAATTAAATTTTATATGACAAAAATATTTTCTTCCGTTTTCGAGTAATTGATGTTCAAAGTTGACCATATCCAGACCTTATTTTCACATAAAAATCAGCTGTAACGTAGAGTTATTCACGTGAAATCTAACTACGTTTTTTTTTTCTCCCACTAATAAATCCTGAAATAATCCCATAAAACCATTTTTCGAAACCATTAACCTTCCCCTTAATTTAAAATGTTTAATGACCACGTACGGAATGTAGGTAAACGCGGCCGCGCGTTCATTCAATCGCTTAAGGCCGCGAGCTCTTCGGCCCTTGGCAACCATAGCCTATAACTACGTTATCGTTGGAGCTAGATATGTTACGACTTCAACATAGTGATATATTCATAAAACCCTACAACTTCTAGAAGACAACTGTTCCTTTTTCTCCGACACCCTATATATCCATTTTATTTTTTAGATGTATGTATCACGTGACCTAATAGGGTTCAAAATTGTTACTTTGTATTGAAATCGCGTAAAACGCGTAAATTGTACTTACATAAATGTATAAACCATCTTAAAGGAAAAACTCAATTCACTCAAAAATTTCTTCACCAACGAACAGGCTTGAACACTTTCAAAGCCACTATCATTAGTTAAACTTTCATTATTCAGTGACACTTTATCATTCAGAAGTGACAGTGAGCTTATAGGCGAACTTTCAGTGACATCACAATCATCTTCAGTGAATGTTTCACTTATATCATTATTAAGTGACGTTTTATCATTCAGTGATATTTTTTCATCTATGTATGCTGAATCATTATTCAGAGTCACTTTTTCATTAATGATAGATCTTAATGATCCATTATCATTACTTATAGCTGATATCGATCTATCTATTTCATAATCTAACTCATCTAAGTCATAATTATGTGGTTTTTTCTTCAATTTATCCTCAAAAGCCTCTATCCGGGTTAAGTTTCTTATCACTTTCGGTCCAGCAGTTGTGTCTTGGTCGAAAGTGTTGCCATGCTCAACGAAATTTAAATTAAAGTCGAGCGTTTTTGTTTCATTTCGCTTTGTGTTTTTCAAAGACGTAATATCGATGTTTTGAAAATTTCTAATCACTTTTGGTCCTTCGATCTTATTTATTTCACAGGTGTTTTCTTGAACATTTAGACCGTGCAAAGCATTTTCAGCTTTATTTATGACATCATTAGGGTTCAAATTCTTGTTGTCTTCAAAGGAAATCGTTTTGCAATTATCAATTTTTATATGACTCAAATTCTTGCCAAAAGTCCTGACTATTTTTCTCGTTTCTTCATTGCGATTCTGCATTAAAATAATATTGAAATGAGCAGTCAGTTGAGGAAATGTGTAGTCAGTCATGACTGACTGAGCTATCTAGTTATAAAAACTTACCTCGTCTTTATTAGTGGATAAAGTCCTTTCATCGACTCCTTTCCACGCCACGAAGTGATCGCTAAGATATTTAACAATATCCGATGTACTCTTTACAACTGAAATATTACCAAAATTGTGTAGTTAATTTACTGAACAAACAACAACAAGTACATTACATAACTAATATTATTTAAATAGAATAAAACGAATTTAATTGTCAAAAAAAAAAAAAATTTTAAGTCACCACTTCATCTCTACTGATAAATAAAATTGAAGTCCCTAGTGCGAGTTTTCTTAAAATCGCCGTCACAAGTGATCGCGTCGACGTAAACGCAGATTTGTATGGGCTCACAATAGTGTCATGTTTAGGCCGACAGAGGCGCTGTTCCGATCCTATACAAATCTGTGTCTACGTCAATATATAAAGGCTCAAAAACTACTTGACCGATCTTGAAAATTCTTTCAGCAATGGATAGCTACATCATCAGCGAGTAACATAGGCTATATTTTATCCCCGTACTCCCACGGGAACGGGATCTACGCGGTTGAAACCGCGTGACGTCCTAGTATCATATAACTAACAACCCTGTTAGGGCACAGAGACACTATTAATATATCCACCAATTTGTTGTTTGAACTAGTTTCGTAAATTCATTATTTCTTAGTATGACTTGAAATAACATAGTATATTATGATATAATCTTCTATACATATATAACTCAAAGGTGACTGATTGACTGACATGAAAATGAAAATGAAAATGAAATGAAAATGAAAATGAAAATGAAAATGAAAATGAAAATGAAAATGATTTATTCAGTTTAGGCCCTGGTAAGGCACTTATGAACGTCGAGGAATCTACCACCGGTTCGGAAACTAGCCTTCTGAGAAGAACCGGCAAGAAACTCAGCTGGCATCATGTACATTTCATTACACAGTAAAATAATAATAATTACAAAAAAAAAAACATCATAAATTATTCACAATAGTGAAAATTGTATCAGCATGCATGTGTAAAAAATAATAATTAAAAACGTAAAAACAATACCAAATGATTTACATATCATGTTTGCATACCATGTCATTGGCAGGAGCTACTTGTGCAGAGTTTTAATTCCATATGTCTTTATCATTTATGTAATCCGAAATTGTATAATAAGCTTTCTTCATCAGTACAGTTTTAATGTGTGTCTTAAATTTATCATAATTTAACGCGTTTATTGACTGTGGGATTTTATTGTAGAAACGAACACAATTCCCCATGAATGATTTATTTACCTTTGCTAACCTGAATCTAGGAGCTACAATTTTGTGTTTATTTCGTGTTGAAATTGAATGAATGTCCGAGTTTAAATTGAATAGATGAATATTTTTTTTCATGTATAGCAAATTCTCATAAATGTACAGTGACGGTAGGGTGAGAATATTTATTTCTTTAAATTTATCTCTAAGAGAATCTCGGGGGTCCAGCGAGTATATTGCCTTGATGGCTCTCTTTTGAAGTATAAAAATTGAATCTAAGTCTGTTGCGGAACCCCATAACAATACGCCATATGACATGACACTATGAAAGTAAGCGTAGTAGACTAATCTAGCAGTATCAATATCCGTCATTTGTTTTATTTTTCTAACCGCAAACGCAGCTGAACTAAGCTTTTTTGACAATGCTTCAATATGGGCGCCCCATTGTAATTTAGAATCTAAGGTAAGACCTAAGAATACTGTGCTTTCGACCAACTCCAATTGACTCCCAACTAATGATATATTTGTATCTATTTGCGATGTATTAGGTGGTGAAAATCGGATACATTTTGTTTTTTTAGAATTTAAAACGAGATTATTGGCATCAAACCATTTTGAAACAGATGTTAGAGTTTCATTTAGTGCCTTAAGATCTTTGTCTTTTCTACTCACTTTGAAAACTAAAGATGTATCATCTGCAAATAGAACAATATCACAGATATTTTCTACAACAAGTGGTAGGTCATTGATATACGCTAGAAACAGGAATGGGCCTAGTATGGAGCCTTGCGGCACGCCTGTTTTGATTATTGACCCCTTGGATGTTACACCACCGACGCCAACTTTCTGATGACGATTTGATAGGTACGAGGATAAAAGGTCGAGAGCATTTCCGCGAATTCCATAATAGTTTAGCTTAAGAAGTAGCGTACGATGATCCACACAGTCAAAAGCTTTAGAAAGGTCACAGAAGACTCCTACTGCGTCATAGGCGCCCTCCCAAGCCTCAAAAATGTGTTTTATTAATTTTGCTGCCGCGTCCGTTGTTGATCTACCTTTAGTGAAGCCAAATTGGTGATCGTGCAAGATGTTATGTACGTTAAAGTGAGCTAACATCTGACTAAGCAGAATTTTTTCAAATATTTTGCTAAGCGCGGGAAGAATCGATATAGGTCTATAATCAGAAGGATCTTCTTTAGAGCCTGCTTTAAATATCGGTATTACTTTGCTATATTTCATAATATCAGGAAATATACCTTGATCTATACATAAATTGAAAATAGAAGCTAATGCGGGAGCAATCGTTATTATAATAGATTGGATACTTTTAATTGAGAGTCCCCATAAGTCCTCCGTATTTTTAATATTAAGCGATTTAAATGCCTTCATGATGTCAATAGGACGTACATGTTTAAAACTAAAATCTGGGAAGCTTTTTCGTAACGATTGTTTCAATAAGCTTTCAGCTGTATTCGTACATAGTGATCTATCAACGCACAGCCCAAATCACTGGACGGATCGGGCTGACATTTGGCATGCAGGTACATGTTATGACGTAGGCATCCGCTAAGAAAGGGTTTTGATTAATTCTACCCCCAAGGGGATAAAATAGGCGATGAAAGTTTGTATGTAACTAAATTTAGCATACAGTACTCCTATCACGAGTTTGTCACCGTTTTCGTAATCTATAGTCGCTAGCGTTACTGTCAAATATTTGTATGAAGAAGCGCCTCGTAGCGGTGACGTGAAGAACTAAAATATCTCGTACAAATATTGTAGGTGACGCTAGCGAGTTTAGATTAGGAAAACGGTGAAAAACTCGTGATAGGGGTACTGAAAATGAATATGATTTATTCAGTTTAGGCCCTGGTAAGGCACTTATGAATATCGATGAATTGACCACCGCTTAGGAAAACCCTTCTGAGAAGAACCGGCAAGAAATTATTACTACTCATACTGATTTAAAAACAGTAATAAAATTTTAAACTCACAGTTACGTCTTTCCTGCGTGACTTCGACTAAATCACTCCTGCTAATAACAGGAGTCCTAACATCCATGTCACAATCAATAGCCTCTTGTTTGATACTTTGTAATAACATCTCCAGGGCATTTTCAGCATCCAATAACGCTTCATTTGTTGGTGTTATGGCCTGAAAAACAAAAAATAAATATATATCTCTCACTATCAGCTCACACCATCCCAGAAGGGTCTCCGAAGGGGTAAGCAGAGGTGTTGTAATAAGAACCCACATTTCACCGAATATGATTGTCAACGTGACAGATGGTTAGTCCATCGCCGTCTCAGGCACTATACATACGTCTTTGAATTACTTCTCAGTACCCCTATCACGAGTTTGCCACCGTATTCCTAATCTACACTCGCTAGCGTCTCCGACAGTATTAGAATGACATATTTTATTTCTTCACGTCACCGCTTGGAGGCGCTGTACAATTCCTCATACAAATATTGTCGGAGACGCTAGCGAGTGTAGATTAAACGGTTGCAATCTCGTGATAGGGTTACTGAGAAGTAATTCAAACACGTATGTATAGTGTCTGAGACGGCGATGGACTCACCATCTGTCACGTTGGCACTTAATGTTGTTATGTTGTTATTACAACACCTCTGCTTACCCCTTCGGAGACCCTTCTGGGATTTCGTAATCTACACAGATTACGGAAACGGTTGCAAACTCGTGATAGGGGTACAGACATATGCAGGTTTCCTCAATATATTTTCCATCACGTAAAGCATGTAGTGTGAAAACACTGCATATAAGTTTTTTTTAGGAAAAACTCATTGGGACAGGCCCTTTAATGGCCAGGCTTTTTAATAGAAATAGTTACTATTACGTAACTTAGGTTACTTCTATGAAAATAAAGGATAAAGGAGTAAGAAACCGCAGGGCACAGCTAGTTTATGAATACAATTTAAGAGTTGAAATGATCAGCCTCCAGAAGCGCCTGTTCACAAGTACGACGTAACATGATCTATACATCTATACAGATAAATAAAATTTAAGTGTCCTTTTGTAATTCCAAAATAACAGCTTTAAAAAATAAAAAATGCGATACTGACATAAAAAAACATTTTTTTCTCTGTCTGTCTGTTTGTTCCGTTCACATGTTATGTTCACATATTACCCATATGTGAAACTGTCCGATTTTGACGGGACTTTCACTGGCATATAGCTAATGTTACAAGGAGTAACTTAGTCTAGTATTATTTAAGAAAAAGCTTAAGGATTCCGCGGGAGACCCATGGAATTAACTCCACGAGGGTGAAACCGCGGGGCACAGCTAGTGTATAATATTTATGTAGATATAAGGTGTTGTGAATAAAAGAATAGCTAGTTAATTAATATCGCACTGCGGCCATTCATTAACCGACTTCAAAAAAGGAAGGTTATCAATTCGACTGTAGGCTTTTATTTTCAAACTACGAGTACTTAGATAACATATTACTTACTTTTAAAGAGCGTATCAAACACGCACTGAGTCCCAGAATTTCCATGAAATCATTTGGCTTCAAATTCAACTTCCATGTTACTGAAAAGAATATCATATAAATTATAAATTTAAAACACATGTCAAAACTGTTTTGATGAAGAAAGCATATTATAAAATTTCGGATTATATAAATGTCAAGGATATATGGAACTAGGTAAATCACTCAGCACAAGTAGCTCCTGGCAAATACATGGTATGCAAACACTTGTAAATCTATCTGGTATTGTTATTTTTTTTTTCTCTTTGATCTCTTTGATTTTGTTTTATAATGACTTGCATGCTAATACAATTTGTCACTATTGTGAATATTTATACCTATTATCAAATTTGATTTTGGATGATGATTTCATTATGATTTATATTGTTTCGATGATATGTACATGATGCCTGGCTGAGTTTCTTGCCGGTTCTTCTCGGAAGGCTAGTTTCCGAACCGGTGGTAAATTCTCGACTTTCATAAGTGCCTTACCAGGGCCTAAACTGAATAAATACTTTTCATTTTCATTTTATCAATTAGTTAGGTAAGTATTCAAAATAATATTATGAAGAGGAAAGATTTGTATATAAGTAAGTTTGTAACGAATTAGCTCAAAAAGTACTGGACCGATTTTAAAAATTCTTACACCATTTGAATGCTACATTATCACTGATTAATATAGGCTATATTTTATTCCCGTAATCCCACGGGAACGGTAACTACGCGGATGAAACTGCATGACGTCTAAGGTCAAAGTCAAAAATATCTTTATTCGATTAGACTTTTTACAAAGTACTTTCAAATCGTCAGAATGACATAATTATAATTACACAGGATTATACATGCTACCGCCAGGTTCGGAAGGTTGCTTTTACTGACAAGAACCTGGCAAGAAACTCAGTAATTATTCTTTTCAAAAACATTATACAATTTTAAAAATACAAAATAAGAAGCCGTGGTGGCCTCGGGGTTACAGCAGTCGCCTGCTACGCAAGCAACGCAAGTTCGAATCCCAGCGGAGCCTGTACCAATGAGTTTTTCTAAAAACTTATGTACAGTGATTTTACACCACGTGCTTTACGGTGAAGGAAAACATCGTGAGGAAACCTGCATATGTCTGAGAAATAATTCAAACACGTATGTATAGTGGCTGAGACGGCTGGACTCACCCTCTGTCACGTTGGCACTTAATCATATTCGGTGAAATGTGGGTGTTGTTATTACAACACCTCTGCCTACCCCTTCGGGGAATACAGGCGTGAACATATGTATGTAAAATACAAAAGTATCAATATATAAAATTAAGTTCCAATAAACAATTACGTAAATTAAACATTTTTTTGATGTATTTTTAATAAGGAATGTAAAGATCGAGCAGTAAAATGTTCATCAAGATCACTGCTTCGCCAAAGTACAGTATTCGCACACGACCGCTATTGGCCTCGCCTCGCAGCGAATGAAGTCGAGTGGTGTTTGCTCGCTCGTTCTTCCATACACATAATTAAGAATTTTGCTTTTATATCATTTTAGTTTACTCTACTTTATATCAGTGTAGGTATTTATAATTATAATATAATACATTGCAAAATATTGGTGACCGCCCGAGTTCCCTCCGTGCCTCGGAGAGCACGTTAAGCCGTCGGTCCCGGTTGCCAATTTAACATCTTTGGCAATCGTTACAGGTCAGTCGGAGGCCTAAAAATAATCTGACAACTGGTTTAACCCAGATCACAGATTTTCCTCCTAAATGTGGTTGCGAAGGTCAGATGGCAGTCGCTTCGTATAAAAATCAGGTGATCAGCCACATCGGGTTGAATCAAGTGCCGACCCCAAACAATGTATGGGATAAGGCCAGGGAGATGATGACATTGCAAAATATTCTTTTACATAATTTTTTTTTTTCACATGTAGTAACCACCACACGTACAAGTATACCTTTATTATATAAGTATCTTTTTTTTTTTTTTTGGCCGACGTCGTGCGCCACTCAGTGGGTCACACTGAAAATCAGCTCCGCTAGATTGAACTGGACCCCAGTTAGGTCTGCGGGTATAGTTGAGTTGTGGCCCTTTGATGACAATGTGCGGCAACACCCGGTGTACTGGTGCGAACCACTTTGCACCATAAAAACACTACTTATTTCTTTTGTGTATTCTTTTTGTATATTTTTTTTTGTATCAGTTTTATTTGTTTTGTTGCTGCTTATTGGAATCAATAAACGTTTATTATTATTATTATTTCCTTTTTATTTTTTGTTCTCGGATTTTATCCGGGATTCTGATGGCACGGGCCTAGGCCAAGTGTTCATCAGGAGGTATATTGTGTATGTATTGGTTGTGTGTGCGGTAGTGACGTTAATTCTGTGTTTGGATGTGTGTGTTGTACGTAATCAGTTTGTAAAAATTTCCTTACTATTGGACAGGTATTTAGAATAGCTGCTTTTTGTAGTAAGTGGTAGGTGTTGTGGTGTAGGTTCAGCGTGGTGAGGGATTGTTGTAGTTGTTTGGGAACGACCCCCGTTGTAGATATGACTATTGGAACGATTATCACTTTTTGGAGGTGCCAGAGGCGGGCGATTTCTTCTTTTAATTCAATGTATTTGGTAAATTTTTCAGCTATTGTGCTCTGCAGATTGTGTGTGTTTGGTACTGCAATATCAATTAGGTATCCTATCTTACTGGTTTTGTTTATTAAAGTAATATATATTATTATAAAGAAAAGTACGCTAGTAATTCTTATTTTTTTACCTTCATTGGTACATCTGAAGAGTAGCAGCGACAATTTGTTAGTGATGGTTCTTATAGTCGGTTGGTTGTAAGTACTCTTAACTAACTCTATTAACTCGTTCATATACCACGGGGAAGATAGATTACGGGCGGAATTCTGAAACAGATAAATTAATTAATAGTCTCATTAACAAAACCAACATTTAAAGATAACTATTAATCTATACAGATAAATAAAATTGAAGTGTTTGTTTGTAATTCCAAAATAACAGCTTTTCACTAAATGCATATGAAAGTATACACGCTACTGACACAAAAAAACTAAATTTTAAAATTTTTCTCTGTCTGTCTGTCTGTCTGTCTGTTTGTTCCGGGTAATCTCTGAAACGGCTGGACGGATTTTAACGGGACTTTCACTGGTAGGTAGCTGATGTTTCAAGGAGTAACTTAGGCTACTTTTATTTATTAGAAATATTAGGGTTCCACGACAATAAGGATGAAACTAAATCTACGCGGGTAAAACCGCGGGGCACAGCTAGTTCAAAATATCTTCATTTGATTAGACGTCTTACAAAGTACTTTCAAATCGTCAGAAGGACAGAAAATACATTATACAGGATTATAAATGTTACCACCGGGTTCGGAAGGTTGCTTTTGTTGAGAAGAACCCGACAAGAAACTCAACAATTACTCTTTGAAATATTTTTTTAAGTAACTTTTGTATTTAATTATAAATAATTATATTAAGTACTAGCTGTGCTCTGCGGTTTCACCCGCGTATACTTATCATCATGGATAAAAACCTAATGTTTGTTTAATAAACGTATTGTAATGGTACTCTTTGTAACATTGGACATTGGCTACCTGTCAGTGAAAGTCTCGTTCAAATCGGTCAAGCCGTTTCGGAGATTAGCCGAAGCCAACAGACAGAGAAAAAATAAGTTTTTTAATTTGTGGTACTGTATATACTTTCCTATGCATTCAGTGAAAATCTGTTAATTTGGAATTACAAACAGACACCTCAATTTTATGTATCCGTATAGTTATATAGATAACTAGCGGACGTCACGCGATTTTACCAGCGTAGTTCCCGTTCCCGTGGAAGTACGGGGATAAATAAAATATACCCTATGTTACTCGCTGATGATGTAGCTATCCATTGATGAAAGAATTTCAAGATCGAGCAAGTGGGTTTCGGAACCTATTCAATGCAAACAAACAAACATAAAAACAATTAAATATTAGTGTAGACAATTAATATACCTGTAATAAATCTGATAAGGCATCCTCCATTATTTGCGTGAGACTGCAAATCCATTCATCCATTCTAGATATCAACCTCGTCTCCATACTCCTGTCTGTAACGCTATATTTAGCATTTCGGCCATTTTGAATTGGCATTCCACCGTCATTTTGAATTTGAAATGCGCCACCATTTTGGATTTTTGACATTTGATCGGTTTGATTTTGGAATATCGTCGCTTTGTCAGTTTGAACGTGGAATGTTTTTTTAAGTGTCGTTAGGTCTTGTTTATTGACATAATCATTTAGGGTAATATCATTGTGGAATTTATATTTGGATTTATCACCATTTAACATATTTGACGTTTTTTGTATAGGATCATTATTCAATTTCAATTTCTGTATAACATGACCGATTTCAAAAGTGCTTGTAGTGTCACTGTCGTAATTTAATTCTTTTTCATTTGGTCGTATTTCACTGTAACGTTTCGGTCTAGTAATATTAATTAATTTGTCATCGAAAGGAATAGGCGATATGGTGGAATCTTTTAATTCATGTTTCTCCATTTCTTTAGGGTTATCGAATAAAACATTCTTAAAACTCTCCGCGGCAACTTCGACCTCATTTTTAGACAGATAAGAGCTAAATTCACTTGAGTTTTGCAAGAATAAGTTTTGTTTGACATCGTTATGTATGATAACTTTAAGGTTTTTCAATGCGAATGTGACTTGGTGTTTTGGTTTCATGTTATCTTTAAGCTCTTGCAGTGTGTAGGTAGGGAGGCCTCTTGATGTAGCTTTGGATTGGAGTATGGAGTCGTTTGTGATTAAAATCTGAAAGGAAAAGATGTACTATATAGAAATAAGGTTTTCCTTCCTGACGCTATAACTCTAGAACGCACGAACCGATTTCCACGGTTTTGCATTCGTTGGAAAGGTCTCGGGCTCCGTGAGGTTTATAGCAAAGAAAAATCAGGACAAACCAACATTTTAAGTAGATGGCGCCGGTGCGTAATACATTGTTTGACAGCTACTCATTGTTCTCTGCTCAGTTAATTTTATGTGACAAACCGGTATTGTGTTCACTGTGAAATTGTGAAAATGGCGAGACGGAGTTCGCCGGGTTTGCTAGTCTTATATATAAAAATGAATCCCCATTTCCCTTGGTCACGTCATCACGCGTAAACGGCTGTATGGATTTTAACGGGACTTTCACTGGCAGATAGCTGATGTTTCAAGGAGTGTTTTAGGCTTATTTTATTTATAACATAACTTTTTTTTTAGAAATTAACTCTACGCGGGTGAAACCGTGGGGCTCAGCTAGTATTTTAATATAAGAGTTAATTTCATACCGCATTTGTTTACTTAAAACAAAATTAGCCTAAGTCACTCCTTGAAACATCAGCAATCTGCCAGTGAAAGTCCCGTTAAAATCCATCCAGCCGTTTCAGAGATTACCCGGAACAAACAGACAGACAGACAGAGAATTTTTTTAAATGTTGGTTTTTCAGTGTCAGTTGCGTGTATGCTTTCATATGCATTTAGTGAAAAAGTGCTATTTTGGAATTACAAACAGACACTTCAATTTTATTTATCTGTATAGATTTAATTGCGTGTGTGCGGCTAGCCTTAAATGTCAACTGTGTGTTATGTTAAGATAACTTACCACATGATGCTTGTGTGTATTCATAGCTTCTAAGGCGCAGTCAATAATATTCTCAGCCAGGAATATACTATGTATTTCCTCCGAAGGTGTTGATTGAACTGGAAATTTACAAAAAAAAACTTAAATATATATACCTAAATGCTTCTCCGCGAAGAACCAATAACCGCTGGGGTAAACGAGTTGTTGAGTGGAGACCGCGACTCAGCAAACGTAGTACACCCTCCGGCCAGGCCCTGTAGACAAAGTAACATTATCCTCACGCTTCGCTAGTAGAAACGATACTAAATGTACGGGAATGACATATGTCACGTGGTTGAATTATGTCATTTACATACAATTTTTGCGCAAGCGCGAGAGAATGTTACTTTGTCTACAAGCTCAGGTGGGATGACGATCTGCGAAAGACTTCAGGTGGATGCTGGATGCGGCAAGCTGAACACAGACCGCTATGGTGCTCATTAGGGAGGCCTATTTATTTATTTATTTAACAAAAACGGCTAACCAATTACATTTGTTAAAGATACACAAATAGTAGATAGCTTCAATTCAAATCAAAAACAATAATTTAGCAAAAAATAATAACTTCTTAATACAAAACAAAATACAGGATGTCAGGTAAAATAGGACAGCTGTTAAAATATGTGAGAGGGTACAATGTTAGGAAGCAAAGAAAAGTATTATGACAAAAATATTTTTTTCCGCTCTCGAGTAATTGACGTTCAAAGTTGACCATATCAAGACCTTATTTTCTTATAAAAATCAGCTGTAACGTAGAGTTATTCACGTGAAATCTAACTACGTTTTTGTTTTATTTCTCCCACTAATAAATCCTTAAATAATCCCATAAAACCATTTTTCGAAACCATTAACCTCCCCCTTAATTTAAAAAGTTTAATTACCGCGCACGTAATGTAGGTAAACGCAGCCGCGCGTTCATTCAATCGCTTAAGGCCGCGAGCTCTTCGGTCATAACCTATAACTTCGTTATCGTTGGAGCTTTAAGATTTCAATATAGTGATACATTCATAAAACCCTACAACTTCTTGAAGACTACTGTTCCTTTTTCTCCGACACGTTGTATAAATAAAAACAAAATCACATCATTCGTCCCATTCACAAAATCCCAGGCACTATAACGATAATTGATGCCAATCATCCGCGAGCAGATCACAGTTAGGATTGGCGCTGAAGAGAGCGTTGAACGCAGCGAGACCTATGGCCAGCAGTGGACTAACAAAGGTTGTAGATAGATAGATAGAAACGCTTCTCCAGTCCACGAGTTCAAACCCGAGTCTGGCAGTGTTATTAGATTTTGCGTCTGTAATTCCCCAGTAGCCCAGTAGGATTAGTGGCCGGTTAATGGCAATAGGCTCGCCATCTATTACATGGGACTTAAATATAACTGATGAAATGTATAGTATAGTAGTGTACTATAAGTACAGCCTACCTACCCTTTCGTGGAATACAGTAGGTCTAAAAAGGCCACTTTGGGAGAATCATAATGTGATCCGAATGTGATTCATCACCAACATGACAAAATGGTCACTTAAGTGCAATTCATATTTATGATTCACGAATGATTACAATAATTGTAGATGTTAGTCCCTAAGTAACTTTTTATGGTTCTGCTATTTGTCACAAAAGCAATTCATATTTTGTGGACCATTTTAGGAATCTTCATAGGAAAGTGTCAAACAGGTGAATTGCGAAATATGAATCATTCCTGAATCATATTCGGATCACATTATGATTCTCCCAAAGTGGCCGTTTTAGACCTACAGATGCCCACAGCATTCTCAGATTTCCTTAAGATGTTTTCATCACTATTAAACAGTATGTGCACAAAAAAAAAAGTTCTTTACTTCTTAATAATTTAACTCTACTTTCAAATTCCAATATAAAAAAACATTTCACATAGTTTGTTTGAGAATACATTTTTGTAATACCAAAGTAACAGCCTTTCACTAAATGCATGTGAAAGTATGTAAGGTATATAGGATACTAGCTTTGCCCCGCGGACTCACCCGCGTAAATTTAGTTTCATACAAACTTTCATCGCCTATTTTATCCCCTTGGGGGTAGAATTAATCAAAACCCTTTCTTAGCGGATGCCTACGTCATAACATCTACCTGCATGCCAAATTTCAGCCTGATCCGTCCAGTGGTTTGGGCTGTGCGTTCATAGATCACTATGTCAGTCAGTCAGTCACATTTGAGTTATATATATTTAGATAAGATACATAAACAATATTTACTTTTTATTTAATTTGGGTTCTAAAAATCACCCAGGGACTTAGTCTACGCAGTTGAAACCACAGATTACAGCTAGTTGTACAAAACACTTACCAACAACATGCTGTGGAGGGCTGGCGAGCATTCTGGCTAGCTGTCGAGCAACTATAACGTTCCTTCGGCCGCCACAGTCGCCCATACAAGTCGCTCCTATCTCCCACAGGACTGCATGGGGCACTAACAGCTTACATTTATCATCTACCAACAGTTATACAGGGTTTATACAGATTGCAAAAGAAGAAAGAAAGAAAATTTATTTTTCATACATAGAAAAAAATGTGATGCAACATTCATTATAAGTATATTATAAGGTACTAAATATGTGGGTAATTTAATGACATTATGACGTCACAGACAATTTAATATGAATTTTATTGTAAACTAGCTGTGCCCCGAGGTTTCGCCCGCGTAGATTTAGTTTCATCCTTATTGTCGCGGAACCCTAATATTTTTAATAAATAAAAGTAGCCCAAGTTACTCCTTGAAACCTACCTGCCAGTAAAAGTCCCGTTACAATTGGTCCAACCGTTTCAGAGATTACCCGGAACAAACAGACAGACAGACAGACGGACAGATAGACAGACAGACAGAGAAATTTTTTAAAACTTGGTGTTTTTGAGTCAGTAGCGTGTACACTTTCATATGCATTTAGTGAAATGCTGTTTTGGAATTACAAACAGACACTTCAATTTTATTTATCTGTATAGACAAAAAAATCCCTTTACACTTTGAATTAAATGTATTTTGCTTTACCTAACTTAAAAATACTTCTAAAAAGGACTAACCTCTTTTAACAAATCCCTCGATTAATTCAAAATTATCGAGCAGTAATTGAGCATCCACGACTACGTACCAGCAGTCTTTATTACCAGACGCCTGGACACTCTTCAGATATTCTATACTTGGATTATCGTCTTTGGTCTCCTGGAAATAAGGTTTATTATACGTTGTTTTATCGACATTTGTACATTGGAACTGTGTCCATGGGTTTACATTTCTCAAATGATTTATTTTGTTTTTTTTTAAATTGTATAATATTTTTGAAAAGAGTAATTACTGAGTTTCTTGCCAGGTTCTTGTCAGTAAAAGCAACCTTCCGAACCTGGCGGTAGCATGTATAATCCTGTATATTGTGTCATTCTGACGATTTGAAAGTGCTTTGTATAAAATCTAATTGAATAAAGATATTTTTGACTTTGACTTTGACAATCAAAGAGTACTTGTGATTTACTGATGTTTTATTCCTCCTTTCTGATGTTTTTTTTGAGTATTTATTGAATAAAAACTTAGGTATATGTACAAGGAACAGAGTGCCTAGTGCGAGTTTTCTTAAAACCGCCGTCACAAGTCACCGCGTCGACGTAAACGCAGATTAGTATGGGCTCACAATAGTGTCATGTTTAGGCCGACAGAGGCGCTGTTCCGATCCTATATAAATCTGCGTTAACTTTGACGCGGTGACACACCTAGTCGCCGCCTGTTCGCTGGTCGTTAGCTGGGCCCCCCCCCCCCCCCCCACGGGGTCTCATCCGGCTGGCTTGTACCGCGCTGAGGGCGGCGTGAGGATCTGTCACGCGTGCCACACTCACTGGTTGCCCAGCGTCAAGGCGATACCATCGGCCCGCACTCCTTCGGGTGCAAGCACACCACTGTAACGCCCCGCGCGGGTCACCGCGCGGCGAAAAAAAAATCTCCGCCAGGGGGTCACAAGCCCCGAAGCGGATTCCCAAGCCCCCCTACAGGGGTTGTGAGAAGACTCGTCAGTGACGCGGTGACTTGTGACGGCGGCATTGAACAACTCGCACTAGGCACTCAGTACTTAAAACTAATTAAAGGTAGAAACACTGAGGTTTGAATATAAACAAATGCAGGAATATCACTCGCTAGCAAACGTCACGCGGTTTCACACGCGTAGTTCCCGTTCCCGTGAGAGTACGGGGATAAAATATAGCCTATTTTAATCAGTGATAATGTAGCATTCAAATGGTGTAAGAATTTTTAAAATCGGTTTAGTACTTTTTCAGCCAATTCGTTACAAACATACTAACAAATCTTTCCTATTTATAATATTAGCATAGATTGTTACTAGCTATACCCCGCGGTTCACCCGCGTAGAGTTAATTTTTTGGGTGTCCCGCATAACCATTATGTTATTTTTTTTAATAAAAGTAGCTTAAGTTGCTGTAGTTATTGTAAAATTATGCCTGCCAGTGAAAGTCCCGTTTAGGGATGGCGATCTGAGATCGATTAATCGAAGAATCGATTTTTCGAGCCAAATAAATCGATTTTATAAATCGATATGTAACACTGAATCGATTCAGTGAATCGATATTTCACCCTAGAGAATCGACACTCGATTTTTTCTATTCACAACACAATTTTAATCTATTCAGTAGTTTTAGAATTAAAATATGGAACAGTATTTTTTTTGTTAAATTTATTACTTAATATAACAAATACATTTAGAAAGTAGAATTATGTCTTCTTTTTACCTGATACTTTCATCTATACTAATATTATAAAGCTGCAGAGTTTGTTTGTTTGTTTGTTTGAACGCTCTAATCTCAGGAACTACTGGTCCGATTTCAAAAATTCTTACAGTGTTGGATAGTCCATTTATCAAAAAAGGCTATAGGCTATATTTTATTCTCATAAAAATTAGGGGTCCGTAAGTAAATTGCAATTTTGTAACCTAAGGTGTAAAATCGAAAACCTAATTATGCGTACGCTGCAAAAACTATTGACAATAGAACAAAATGATGTACTATGAGTTTGTAGGTCTTATTAAGATCTATAAAAAAGTCCGCGAGAGCATATATCTAACTCTCATAGTTTAGTCACAATAACCGTTTAACGTTCATAAAAAAAAAATTACCGCCTGAAGAAAGAAACTACGGTAATTGTGTATCATAATATTAATTCTTATCCGAAACAAGCATTCTGCTATCTAGGGTATTCATATAGAAGTAAAATACATAATAAATCTACGCGGGTGAAACCGCAGGGCACAGCTAGTATTGTTATAAAAATGATTGTGATCATCGAATTTCTTGAACTAAAAAAAATCCCTGATTTTAATACTAAGTGACCGCTTATTATGGTATCTTGTTTTTCATAAAATGGATTTATATATACATTGTAAATGCAGACTCGAGAAAAAATCGATTTTTTAGAAATCGATCTTTTTGACCTCGATTTTTTTATGAATCGATTCATCAAGTTACGATTCGAATCGATTTAAAAATCGATCTTTTTTGGAAAGAATCGCCATCCCTAGTCCCGTTAAAATCGGTCCAGCCGTTTCGGAGATCACCCGGAACAAACAGACAGACAGAGAATAATTAAAAACTTGGTGTTTTAGTATCAGTAGCGTGTATACTTTCATATACATTTAGAGAAAAGCTTGTAATTTTGGAATTACAAACAGACAGTTCAATATTTTTAACCTGTATAGATATATGGATTTATAAGCCCCGCGTTAACAGAGCATCAAAAAATAAGTTATAGACTCATTTGAGTGTCCCCCTCCACGGAAATCTTTAGTAAAAGGCGAAAGATTTATACGTTTTGAAGGGAAACCAGAGTGGCGATACTCGGTCGGTCGAGAGATAGTATGGAAGCGGGGAGACTCTCTACAGCGCGTTGTAGGTTTGCAATGTTTTGGATCAGCGCCATCTAGCGGTGAATCGTTGTACTAACACGACTTCATACAAACTATGTTTGTTTATTCATTTACGTAGTGTAAACCAATCCTGGTTTAAATTAATAGTATGAATTGTTTTTTTAACTTATAATCGTGACTTATGTTTTTTTTTTTAAAGTATATAATACTAGCTGTGCCCTGCGGTTTCACCCGCGTAGTGGCGGAACCCTAATATGTTTTTTAAATAAAATTAGCCTAAAACACTCCTTGAAACTTCAGCTATCTGCCAGTGACAATCCATCCAGCCGTTCACCCGTGATGTCGTGATCAAGGCAAATGGGGATTCATTTATATATATATAGATTATCTTGCTAGTGACATAATATAATGTGTGCAAATGTTATTAGGTTTAGCAAAAGTTGACACACAATTTGGGCAAAAAGTAGGTAAACATATTATACATAACCTCAAAAAAAATTTTTTTTGGTTTGAGGTGTTTTCTCGTGAAATTGGCTACTTCAGGACATAAAAATAAAAATGTGGACTAGCATGCTAGTGATTTGGTCTCAAACACAGCGAAAGTTCATACAAAATTTGTGCTAAATGTAAGCCAACATATAACCTTAATAGTATATTTATGATGCCCTGGCCCAAATCTATATCTATACAGATAAATATTGAATTGAAGTGTCTGTTTGTAATTCCAAAATAACAGCTTTTGCATATTGCATATGAAAGTATACACGCTACTGACACAAAAAAACCAAGTTTTAAAATGTTTCTCTGTCTGTGTCTGTTTGTTCCGTCCGGGTAATCTCTGAAACGGCTGGACCGATTTTACCGGGACTTTCACTGGCAGGTAGATGATGTATTAAGGAGTAACTTAGGCTACTTTTTTTTTATTAAATATATTACAGTTCTGCGACAATAAGGATGAAACTAAATTTACGCGGGTGAAACCGCGGGGCACAGCTAGTTCATAATAAAATTTTTTTAGAACAATTTGAGCTATCTGTAAGGCGATTTACTAGCAAGTTATTCCACTCAAAATCAGTTCTCATTTATATTCAAAGCGCTCATAAACTGCTTAATTGAAAAGAAAAAAAGAATCATCGAAATCGGTTCAGACAAAAGTTTGGAATAACAAAAAAAAAAGTGGAACTGATATCCTACTTCTTTTTTTGAAGTCGGTTAAAGAGAAGAATCATGGAATCAATGAGTACTCAAAATAATGACCTCCTACCGAATTAGGTCACGGCTGCTAATCTCAACAGGGATTATCCGTTTTTTGTATATATTAATATTACTCTTAATTAGTGTAATTGGCTTTTAGCCGTTCTAATTAATACATGTATAAATAAATAAATATAAATAAAAATAAATCCTTTGCAGGAGATATTATATAAGGAGATATAGTGCACGCATGTGTGCAAACACAGGTGCACTGTTTATTGGCTCACTCTCATTGTGGGATGGGAGGCAATCAAGCACAGAGTGCCTAGTGCGAGTTTTTCACTGCCGCCGTCACAAGTCACCGCGTCAAAGTTATCGCAGATTTGTTTGGAATCGAAACAGCGCTTCTGTCGGCCTAAACATGACACTATTGTGAGCCCATACAAATCTGCGTTTACGTCGACGCGATCACTTGTGAAGGCAATTTGAAGAAAACTCGCACTAGGCCCTCAGGTGTACTGTGTATTGCCCCACTCTCATAGTGTAATAAATAGCATAGTACATATGAATTCCATGGTTTTGATATAAATAAAACATACCTTATAGGGTGCATTGTCACCCAGAATTTCAGTGCCATCATCACTATAGTCATCATTCAATTGAAAGGTTACTTTTTTCTTTGATTTTTCATTCATATTAGCTGTGGCCTTCATACCTGGAAGAAAATATAGGTCAAAAAGTATAACTATGAGAAGTCGGTGTAGTAGCAAGTGCAGTGTTTTGTAAGAAAACTTCTCCGAAAAAGCTTGCCCGATGAAAATGATTCATTCAGTTTAGGCCCTGGTAAGGCACTTATGAATGTTAAAGAATGTACCACAGGTTTGGAAACTAGCCTTCTGAGAACCAGCAAGAAACTCAGCTGCTCAGCATAGTTAATAATGGGTCATCATCTCCCTGGCCTTATCCCAAACATTGTTGGGGTCGGCACTTCATTCAACCTGATGTGGCTGATCACCTAACTTTTATACGGAGCGACTTGAGCCATTTGACCTTCGCAACCCCTTTAACGGGGAAAATCTGTGATCTGGGTTAAACCAGTTGTCAGACTATTTGAGGCCTCCGACTGACCTGTAACGATTGCCAAAGATGATAAATTGGCAACCGGGACCGAATGCTTAACATGCTCTCCGAGGCACAGAGGGAACTCGGGCGGTCACCCATCCAATTACTGGCTAGGGCTACGGTTGCTTAACTTCGCTGATCGAATGATATGCGCAATAGCAACTGTGCCACGAGCTCCTCATAGTTAATAATTGATAATTACAATAAAATTCATCAATCTCAGTGTTAAAACAGTAAAGATGTAGTTCTAGTAAGGATTTATCAAATTGGACCAATAGTCCCTGAGTTTAGCGCATTCAAACAAACAAACAAGACTCTTCAGCTTTATATACATACTAGCGGACGTCATGAGGTTTCACCTGTTGTTGTGGGAGTATGGTGATAGCCTATGTTACCTGCTGACGACGTAGCTATCCATTGCTGAAATAATTTTTAAGATCGGTCTAGTAGTGTCGGAGCCTATTCAATACAAACAAACAAATCATTCCTCTTTATAATATTACTACACATTTGTATTGATTTTGGACTGTATCTTTATTTGCCAATTTTGCAAAATAAAAAAATAATTTAATCTTTTTAGGTACACTTACCTAATGTTGGTTCATCCACAGATTTCCTTCTCTTAGCCACAAGCAAGAATCTTAAGTCATCACTTTTCAGCTCAAGATCTTCCTGTTCAGGATTAGATTTTGGATTTTCAACTTTATTCCCAACTTGTAAAGTAGATTTTTGACTATCTAATATTGGTGTGTTAGGTTGACTTTTGCTTGGCATTACCTGTTTATCTATAAATGGGTTTGTAGAAATGTCAAGCTTTTGAGCAAGGCTCAAAGTTGGTTTTACAGTGCAGTTGACTTTTGGAAATTGCATATCTGAATTTAGTTTGAAAATAGGCTCTTTGATTATATTGTTTTTAGAACATTCTAGAATGACATTTGAATTTTTTTGAAATAAAGTGGAAGCAAAGTTTGTCTTTGATGAATTTGGTTTTCCAATTTCAAAGTTACCAAAGACTTTGATATTATCATTATTTTTTTGGAAATTTGACACAAAATTTTTGAATGATTTTAATTCACTTGATTCTGTTTTAATCTGTGGCAAGTTCTTCAATGACTGTATTCCATCTATGCTATCATATCTAGATTTATTATTTGAATTTCCATAAACATTTTCCAATTCTTTTTTAGGTGTTGATGTATCACAGAATTTATTAAACATGTTTTTATCTATGATTTGATTTTTTTCATTGAAGATAATGATTGGTTGTTCATAATTGCTGAATCGTTTGCACAAAGGTTGGGCACATGATTGGACCAATATCTCTCGTTCTAGATCACAAGTCTGCGTCACTTGGTCTGCGGTTGGTTTTTTCATTTCAGGAGCCACGATCATTGGCATTGGGGCCCAAACAATGTTACTCACTCCAGAGTTGGAGAAATACTTTGGGAACACTGCTTGGCCAAATGTTTGTGATTGGAACATGTTTGGCACATAAGTATTGGATACCTTTCTGGTGATTTGGCAAACCTTGGCCCCACTGCTGTTGGTAAAGTCTAGTGGAGGTAGCAACGGTTCTGGGTAGCTATGAGACTTGTCTGCAAGTTTTTGTATGCTAACATCTTGTTTCAAAGTTTTCGTCTGCAAATGAAAAGCAACTCAGTGAGAACATGTGTAAGCTACAATATTGCTTGTCATCTTTGTAGAATAATTAGCTCAAATCATGTAGCCTAGCTTTATACATAACAGCTATATAACTAAGTACATAGTATTATAATCCAGTCGCAAGATAAGAACAAAAACTTTTGATAGACCTTTGAAGAAATTAAATTTAGGTGTCTGTCTGTTTGTTTGTTCCGGGTAATCTCAGAAACGGCGGGACCGATTTTAATGGGAGTTATACTGTTACATATCTGATGTTACAATGAGTAACTTAGGTCTCTGCCTACCCCCTTGGGATACATACTTGGGAGTGTGAGCATATGTATGTATGTAACTTAGGCTACTTTAATTTAATAATATGTGAAATATAGCTATCCTTGAAATTAAACCTATGCATATGGGTGAAACTACAGGGCAAAGCTTGTATTACATAAATACCCAGTAATTACTTAAAAGGGCAGAGAATAATAGTATAAGATATATATAGGGATACCGTGCAAGTTTTAATTCAAATTCAAATACAGACTTATTAATTATCTGTTTAGGCATTTATTTACAGATGCCACCACGAGTTTTGAGCGCTAAGCAAAGATAATGGGGAGACAGCGCATGACGTATTTGTTCGCGCTCGCGTCATATAAAACAAAAATGACTACTGCGCATGCAATGACGGCCAGCGCTCAGAGCTCGTGACGGGACCTGTACCTATTCTATCACCCATTATGGACACGAATGCTTACATCAAACTAACTGATATTCAGTAGGTATCAAGTAAAAAAAGTCTCGCCCGCGTAATTACCGTTCCCGTGGGAGTACAGGGATAAAATATAGCCTATGTTACTCGCTGAAGATGTAGCTATCCATTGCTGCCATTACAAACAAACATACAAATATTTCCTCTTTATAATTAGTATAGATATACTCATATTATATAGATATTTAGAAGGGCGAACTCCCAAAAGAGCGAAGCTTTCCTACGTTTTCCCGCTAACCTCATAGGTTTCCATTAAATAGAAATGAATAAAACTAGTAATACTGACCTCGGCATCATTTAAACTCCACGCTGTTTCACCACTCACCACATTAAAGTAATAAAACTTGCCAGGGAAGCTTTTAGATGGACATAATATCCATCCGTGATTACTCTTATTTGTATTCATTTTAACGCTTAATGAAGTCACATTCTCAATTTGCAACAAACATTGCTCTTAAAACCTGAATGAACACAAATTTAGTAAAGTTTGTTCGACTTTGATTAAGTTTAGAAAAAAGTGCTTACACCCGCGAATTGTGAACTTTTGTAATTTTCAACACCTACCTACCTACAAAAATTACCGTGTTCCAGAGACAGATTAGTTTTGATATAGAGCCACAGAAGATGCCATAGACTTTAAGTGACTGTTACTTACAGGCTTACATTTTCTGTAGCGTAGTTTTACATTGCTTAATAATTGCAATGTAGGTTCTACCAATATTTTTGTCTCCGTTAGTTCGATGGAGACTCAACTCCCTCAAAACTCGCTCATTCTTCGCTATGAGATGGAAAAAAATTGCGCAAGTACTAATTACTTTTTGACGGCTACAGTCGCAATAGTATATACTATGGAGTGATTCCAAACCTTGACTACAAATTTAAAAAACATAGAAATGTTAGTCAGAACTACAAAGACTTTTTTTTTAATTACAAATTAATAAAATTTGTACGTCAACGTTTCTCTTGCATGTAAGAGACATAGGTATATTTAAAAAATTAAGAAGACATGTTGCCATTACCAATAGAATATTCTTTATATTGGGGAAATTTATATGTAAATTATAAAATAAAACTATTAAAAATATTTATTTACTACAAGCTTAAAGCTGCCAACTGAGCAAAATTTCATACAATATTAACTTATATTAGGAACGATCACAGCTACTAACTACCCCCACATAAACTATTTATTAACACCTTCTCATTTCTTTACATCGATATAGTATAACATCACAAATGTATTTTATACATAAATAAATAATAAATCTGTGGTCAGTAAATTATAAGGAATTTACTACTTATATTTATTATTTGAGTATACAAATATTTATTATTTACTATAATTTACATGCAATATAAAATATTATGTATATTACGAACAGGCATATTTTTAATCCATACTTAATTTAAATAAGTACCTAGTTTTAGGTAAAAAAAAAAACTTGAATGTCATACACGGCATGTTATTTTAGTCAGTCTTTGTATATCAATATACATGTATACATAGGTACGTACATTATTTTCAACTATTATTATTTATATTACATTGATCATAGGTATTCATCTTTTGATCTTTAAAACGATTATGTTTCAATTTATCAAACATTGTACAAAAAATCAGTTACACTACAAGACCTATGTAATACATTAACTAGAAATCTTTAGAAACACTTCTTTCTCATATGAAAGTATGGTGTTCTTCGCTAGACTATTGACGTTTTTGCTCTTCAAATGCAAAAAGGATTTGAGACTATCTTTTCTCAGTTTATTCATTGGAATGTTCTTAGCGATGAAATATATTCCTAACAAGATGAATGAAATAAGGAAGACAGTCGTTGCCGGTGGCAGCACTCGCGTCATCAAAAATATTGTCCATTTGATATGTGATGGAAGGCCTTCTTGATTCTGTAAAAGAAAACATCGATCAAATTTTTAGATACTCCAAATAAAATTATTCAAGTCAAGTCGTTGATCTATCTTGTCTAGGTAATATTTCTAATATTATCATAATATACTTTGCCAGCAATAGTATCTGTCTATCCCCAAGGGATACAAGCGTGACCATATCAATATTTGTATCTTTTGCTAATGAACAAAGATATTTTAGCCATGTTAATCTATCGAAGTATTGTAGTACTTTCACAACAAATAACTGAAGAGAACATCAGGACCACATCAGATAAACAAATGCACTGAACATACCTAAAATAGCAACTAGTATTAATTACAGCAGCTAGATTACTTACATATTCAGCCCAGAACAGCGGCACAATGAGGTTGGACACCCTGTGGTACTGTTTGGAGAAGTGGGAAAGGTCGTGTATTCTAAGATTACTCTGCATCCGGGCTACAGACCGAAATGGTGTGCCAGTTAGCTGTAAGAGAGATATATTAACGATTAGTAAGTGAGGCTCACACGCCGAGTCAAAAGCTATGGTATACTCTTAAGACTAGTTGTAAAAAATACTAACTCAAAGTGTGCAGTTGCTACATCAATTTAAGCTACATGCCACCTCTGCGTGTTAATGAGCCTTAGGCCATCTGTTGGCTTAATAATATACTAGTGAATTAATCATTGACCATGCATGTGTGAACATTTTGCTTTGAATGCGGTTTAAATGTTAGTTATTTTGTCACTTAGTCTTACAGGTGAAGACGTAATCCTTCAAAGACATTGTGATCATAAGGGATAAATAACTATAGTCTAATTTCAGTAGGAAATCTACCCCCATGAGATACATTATACTTTACCGGTTCGACAATGGCGTAGGAATTATGTTTGTATCGATCTGGTCGCAGCCCTGTGACGTAATAGTCTTTCTTCGGACTTCCAGTGTAGAAATGTGGGTAGGATACCACCATAGGAAAGTCTGAAATAAAAAAGGTTCACTTCGTTAACCAAAATAAATTGAACGTTATTTTATCTATAAGGTATGATGATACAAGCGTCGTTCTGAATTATAGTGAATTTAATGAAGATAACTCGTTGTTCTTACCAAAATAACACTTAGAGCCATCACTAATTCCATCCATTAGGGTGGGTTCAGTATCGTAGCAATCAGTACCGTTCTTCACTCTATCATACACGTTTTCAGATAAGTTATATCTGTACACTGCCACGCTGTCAACGGTTAGTTCACCTGTAATTATAATTATATATGAATAAAGATAAACCAAGGACAAAAAAGATACAGTTAAATGTGTGTAACCCAAGTGATAATAACGTGCAACAAGAACATTCTTGTGCTCTTCACATAATTAATACCAGCGAGGGTAAATATAAATAGCTTCACGGTAATAAGATACTTCATGTATAAATATATAAAAAAGACAGGCACAAAACCTACTCATATCAACACAGACAGCTTGAAATCCCTCATATACCTTCAATCAGGAAACGTTCCAACCGTTTGGTCGCGGAGCGCATGGTTAAAGTTGTGGGGCTCCCATCCAAAATTCTGGAGAGATTCCATTCGCATTGTAAGGGTAATTCATATATTATCGATGGCAATATTAAAGTAACATAGACAATCTGCAAAAGCATAAAAAAAAGCGTCTCTCGACACTTCGGCGGGAAAGTGGAGGAGTGGTCTGTCAGTGATGTGACGTCAATGGCAGTTTTTTTTGATAATTTAGATTGATTTTTGTTTTGTTAAGTTAGTCAGTTAGCTAATGAAAGATTGCGATTATATAGAATTAGATTGCTGTTACCTCCCTGACACCTAAGGTATGTACATACTACAGTTCTTTGATCACAAAATCTAACCTAAATTAATCGATAATTGATTTTAATGAAAGATTTAACTCACTAAGCTTCATCAGTAGATAACGTAATCATTTTTAACTTTTGTTATTCCTAACTCATCAATTATTTTGTCTAGCAAATATAGCAGTAAACTTGAAAATAGCTACAAGAGTACGGTCTTTAGAGAAAAATGGTTATATTCTCACTGTCAAAGTAGAGCGGCATTAGTTTGCAGACAGTCTTGCGCCAGTAGAGAAGGACATCTTGTTTCGTGAGTCGCTGGTGGTACATCACGCCTTCTGTCGAGCCGTATAGTCGATCTGAACATTTCTAGAAGTAACATAATGTAAAATATATTATATCTATCAATATACATATATAGATCTGAACAGATAAATAAAATGTCAGTGTCTGTTTGTAACTCCAAAATAACAGCTTTTCACTAAATGCATCATGAAAGTGTTAAATTTTTTCTCTGTCTGCGTGTCTGTCTTTGTTCTGGCTAATCTCCCAAACGGCTGGACCAATTTTAACGGGACTTTCACTGTCGGAGCTAATGTTACAAGGAGTGACTTACTTTTATTATTATTATATTACTTCAAAAAAAAAATAGTGTTCCGCGAAATGAAGCATGAAATCTACGCGGTTTAAACCGCGTAGATTTCAATTGTATAGTAGTAGAGGTCAGTGAATGCAGGCAATAGATGGCGCCATAGTCACAATTCGCGAATAACCTTCACTTGATAATCGTGGAATAAACCTAAAAGTGCTATGGAAGTTTTATACATAACTAGCTGCGCCCGGCGGTTTCACCCGGGTAGATTTAGTTTCATCCTTATTGTCGCGGAATCCTAATATTTTTAATAAATAAAAGTAGCCCAATTTATTCCTTGAAACATCAGATACCTGCCAGTCAAAGTCCCGTTAAAATCGGTCCAGCCGTTTCAGAGATTACCCGGAACAAACAGACAGACAGAGAAATTTTTTTTTATTTTTTTTTTTATTCACAGCTATTAAAAAAGAGTTTTTGCATAGAGTGCACGCCACTCTTATTGGTAAGACAAAAAACATTTAAAACTTGGTTTTTTAGTGTCAGTAGTATGTATACTACTGACATGTATACTATTATGCATTTAGTGAAAAGCTGTTATTTCCAGAATTACAAACAGACACTTCAATTGTATTTATCTGTATAGATCTGCGTTCCTCGTCAGTGCATGCAGCACAACACGCGCTTGGCGTTTGAGAAGACGCCTGTAGGCTTAGACACACAACATTAACATAATACTCGCGCTTCGCCTGAAAAAGCGATACATAATGCATGGAAATGCATCACGTGTTATTTATGTTCGAGGAGAATGTTACATTGTCTATGCCTACTGCGATACAAGCCACTCTAGTTCAAAAAACTTGCAATACGGTGAAGGTAAACCTCGTAAATCGTCGTATCAGGTTGCATATGTCTGAGAACAAATTTAAAGGCGTATATATGTGACTGAATACATAGTATCTGAAACGGCGATGCACTCACCATCTGTATATATTTATTTTTAGCATTTACTTATGCTTAAAGCATAAGCAGAAGCTAGTACTAAACTTGCTTCTGTCCGTGGCGTCGTCCAGCCGTTTCGGAGATAACCCGGAACAGACAGACAGACAGGCAGAGAAAAATTATATAACTTGGTTTTTTAGTGTCAGTAGCGTGTATACTTTCAAATGCATTTAGTGAAAAGCTGTTATTTTGGATTAACAAACAGACACTTCAATTTTATTTATCTGTATAGATAAAATCTATTCAGGCATTTGCACCGTTTTCGGAATCTATACCCGCTAGCGTCACCGACAATATTTGTATGACATATTTTAGTTCTTCACGTCACCGCTTGAAGACGCTGTACAATGTCTAGTACAAATATTCGGCTGAGACGCTAGCCAGTATAGATTAAGAAAACGGTGGAAAACTCGTGATAGGGGTCTGAATCCTCTTTATAACTTACCTCAGGGTCGTAGCCAGGCAGCTGTGGGTTCCCTCTAAACTTGTCTATTTGGAAGAACTTGTCGTGGCCCCATCTCTGCCCTATCTTCACTGTCATTTCATCCGCAAAATCTGCATAGATCTAGAGAACAAATTAACACAAGGATTAAGTTACATATGGAGTACGCGGATAGCCTATATTAATCAGTGATAATATAGCATTCAAATGGTGAAAGGATTTTTAAAATCTGTCTAGTACTTTTATGTCAATCCGCTACAAAGATACACATCATTCCTCTTTATAATATTAGCATAGACTAGATGTGCCCTGCGGTTTCACCCGCGTAGAGTTAATTGCATTGTCCCGCAGAACACTAATATTAAAAAAAAATATAAAAGTAGCATGGGTTACTCCTTGTAATATTGGCTACCCGCCAGTGAAAGTCCCGTTAAAATCGGTCCAGCCGTTTCGGAGATTACCCGGATCAAACAGACAGACAGACAGACGGAGAATTTGGTGAAAAGCTGCTATTTTGGAATTACAAACAGACACTTTTAGAAATTTTATTTATCTGTATATAATAGATATAGATGTATAGATTAACTCACCCTCGCTAGCATACCCATATTGTTAACGGGTACTAGACCTGGTACCATATTTTTGGATATGTCCAACACTGGGTCTCGGAAGTCCCATAGATACTCGTAAATGGTTCGCTTGACGAACATCTCGCTGCTATGGGTGGAGGTCAGCATGCTGAACCCGGTGCGGACGAAGTAGTTCGCGTCGTGGAGGTACGAGGCTATACCCTAGAATTATAATAATCACGTCATTTATTGAAATCATATCGAAAGGAATCAATAAACTTCAAAAGGGTTAATGATAATTTTACAAAATTTTAAAGGTCTCAACCTACGTGTAAAGTAAACTAGGTGATAAAAGAAATTTCTCATGATTTTCTCTGAATAACGCTTTCATTAAAAACATCAAAGAAGGGAAGATAGAAGGAAAGCGAAGAAGAGGGAGACCAAGGATTAGTTATGTACAACGGCTGAAGGAAAAAGTCAGCGTCATGTCGTACAAGGAACTCAAAGTGTTGGCGGACAATAGAGAGGGTTGGCGATTGCTTCACCGACAAGAGCCTAGCTCTTAAATAAATGATGATGATGAACCATAAAGAGAACAGAAAGATATGGTACGATGCAGTGTGTGAATATGAATTATGCTCATATCGTCGATTCCCTGTACGCTGAGTCGCATCTCACTCTATATCCCATCCTCGTCGCCAGTTGTTATTCCGATGCTTTATGGATCTCTTCAATGAAACACAGAGGTAGCGCGGTCACCCCGATATTCATAATCCAAGTACCCACATAATACTAACATATAGCCAGGGTCTAAGAATTTAGCTATGGTATTCCCTGCCTGATATAGATATACAGAATATAAGGGCTCGAACATCGATTTGTTTGTCATGTACCAAAGAATTTTTAAAAGCTTATGTGGATGACAAATTATTCATAGGCTTAGGTGCGGTTTGCGTCGTCCTTCTCATGCGCACAGTAATGATTGAAATTCTCTCTCCTATGTGGGGAAAGATATAACTTGGGTATTTTCAAGACTTAAGTGATTCGGCTATTAACGGGCAAACAAGCTCCATCTTAGACCACATTATTACTTTCCACCAGGTAAGATTGTGGTCAATCGCAAATCCGTCTAAACATGATTTATTTCATGAGGTTCCATAAGTAGTTCTATCTTCGAACATTCAAAGCTCACGCCTGTATTCCCCGAAGGGTTAGGTAGAGGTATATATTTTTTTGAATTGACGAAGGGGAAACCTTCAAAAGATCCCCGACCGCCCTGGGAAATGTGGGATTTTTACCGCACTAAACCCCCCTGTGGCCATCTTCCGTGCTTACGGGGGACTCTGGGTACTCTGATAGATCGCACCGGTGCTGCCACCTTCCCAGGCCCGCTGCTCGGTGGTCAAAGCTCCCACCCCGACCACCGCCAGCAGGCCCTCCGGCCCCCATTTAGTCGCCTCTTACGACAGGCAGGGGATACCATAGACAAATTCTTAGACCCTGGCTATTGGGTGGAGTAAATAGTTACACCGTCAGTTCGCCAGTTATATTAAAGTCAAGTCAAAGGAGATGAACAAACGCAAACAAACGCAAGTTACTCACAAGCACAGCTAAATTGGCGACGATAATGGTCGAGTTGAGGTCTACGGCGTTTTCTTCTGGCAAATATATTGGAAACCGGCGTGCTGTGTACGTCATAGTGTCATTGTCGTTGAAGCTTATGTTGTAATGTAGCAGCTTCTCTCTGAAATAGTTAGATTCGAGGTTAAGAGACAGAATTAGTTGGTACAGGTGCTGCGAGTTATGAGCGGTCGTTGCAAATAGTGGGGGGTGAGTGCGCATGTATTTTATTCTCATCGCGCCGGCTAATCTAGCTCATCTCAGAAACGGCTCGAGCGATTGCAACAGGACTTTCAGTGGCAGATAGCTAATATTACAAGGACTAGCATAGACTACTTTCATTATAATAATAAATAATCTCGCTTTTCAGTGGCTTTTTGCAAAGTTCCCCGACGTAGGTGTAAAGTTTTCATCAATACAAATTAATCAAACCCAAACAGCAGGCAGGTATATGCTGTAACAAACGCACTAGTCACCAGTATGATTTTCGAAGGTTCCCTTCGATTTCTCATGGATGCCACTGTCGGACAGAACTAGACCAAGTTGATATGAGATACACATGACATGGGATATACTAGCTTTCAAATAAAAAAATAATTTCCAAATCGGTTAGGCCAGTCAAAACTTCCGAGGTAACACAGTGTAAATGATAACACCCTCCTTTTTTGAAGTGGGTTAAAAAATTGGGTTCCCGTTCTACACGGGTGACATCGTGAGGCACAGCTAGTTCGTTCATATGAACACGGAAGTGTGCACATACGCATGCAATAAAACATCTCAGTTTTCGAGCCACTCTTGAATCACATACGGAGTGATTATTATTCTAAACTTGATTCGTACTGAATGCTATGCGTGTGCGCACAGGCTATTAGCGAAGCTGTCAGTATAATAACTGCTGAGGACCAAGGAGATCAATTGATGCTCTTCATTGAACTGAACTGGTTCGCGTCGTGTTAACTGAATACCAACACATAATTTACAAATTAACTACAAACCAACAAGCATTTCAATGTACACTAATATTATAATGAGGCAAGATTTTATTGTTTTTTGTCTGTTTTTTTGTTTGCATTGAATAGGCTCCGAAACTACTTGACGGATCTTGACAATTCTTTCAGCAATGGATAGCTACATCTTCAGCAAGTGACGCTGGCTATATTTTATCCCCGTACTCTCACGGGATAAGGCCAGGGAGATGATGATATGGTACACGAAGTACCAGGCGCACATAACGGACAAGGAGTTAATAAGTTGATTGCGACTAACATGGAGCCACATCGGGTTGAATCAAGTGCCGACCCCAACAATGTGTGGGATAAGGCCAGGGAGATGATGATATGGTACACGAAGTACCAGGCGCACATAACGGACAAGGAGTTAATAAGTTGATTGCGACTAACATGGAGCCACATCGGGTTGAATCAAGTGCCGACCCCAACAATGTATGGGATAAGGCCAGGGAGATGATGATATGGTACACGAAGTACCAGGCGCACATAACGGACAAGGAGTTAATAAGTTGATTGCGACCAACATGGAGCCACATCGGGTTGAATCAAGTGCCGACCCCAACAATGTATGGGATAAGGCCAGGGAGATGATGATATGGTACACGAAGTACCAGGCGCACATAACGGACAAGGAGTTAATAAGTTGATTGCGACCAACATGGAGCCACATCGGGTTGAATCAAGTGCCGACCCCAACAATGTATGGGATAAGGCCAGGGAGATGATGATATGGTACACGAAGTACCAGGCGCACATAACGGACAAGGAGTTAATAAGTTGATTGCGACTAACATGGAGCCACATCGGGTTGAATCAAGTGCCGACCCCAACAATGTATGGGATAAGGCCAGGGAGATGATGATATGGTACACGAAGTACCAGGCGCACATAACGGACAAGGAGTTAATAAGTTGATTGCGACTAACATGGAGCCACATCGGGTTGAATCAAGTGCCGACCCCAACAATGTATGGGATAAGGCCAGGGAGATGATGATATGGTACACGAAGTACCAGGCGCACATAACGGACAAGGAGTTAAAAAGTTGATTGCGACTAACATGGAGCCACATCGGGTTGAATCAAGTGGGATACGGGAGATCATATACCGCGAGTTCGTTCAGTTAGGAATCTAAAATGAAGTTTTGTTTGCTATGTATATTACGCGAATATAGTATTCATGTAAGTATATAGCAAATCTTTTACTACGCAACAATCCCATTGAAACGCCGAACCATAAAACTCATTGACCTTAGAGACGCGATACATAATGTATGACGTCACTGAACACAGTTATTTGTTTACAAATACAACACTCGAAGATAAAGAGGAATTTAATATTCTACTCAACTCTTTTAGTTTGCCTGTGTGTTCCTTGATATTTATTTTGAATATACCGGTAAGGTATTTTATGGTGTGTGAAAATGATAATGATTTTTTCAGTTTAGGCCCTGGTAAGGCACTTATAAAAGTCGAAGAATTGACCACCGGTCTGGAAACTAGCCTTCTGAGAAGAATCGACAAGAAACTCAGCTGGCATCATGAACATTTCATTACATAGTAAATTATGAATTACAATAAAATTATTCACAATAGTGTTTGGACATGTTTCAACGCAACGCTGACAATTTAGTTTTGCGTTAGCACGTTATGTGTTGAAGTATCAAAACCTTTTCCAATAATTTAATATATTTATTTCTTGCACAATTTTAGAACGAACGAGAACCGTGGTAGGAACTTTGTGAACTTTCGGCCCAAACTACGTTTTACGGAGCAAACGAGTTGGCCCCCTGTTCTTAACGAAGTTAGAAGTAAACTACCTTGTTACAAAAACTCGGATATCGAAATTTAAAGGACAAAAATACTTACAAGTACACAATAGGTCCAATTTCTTGGACGTTCAACTTTTCATCCAGTCCTTGTAGGAACCGTTCGTGGTTTGTGATATTGAACACGTATACCCGCAGTCGGACCTCGTCTGGCGGATCCGCCCACCACTCGTAAGGCGGGAAACCTGGGAAGAGATATTTGGTAAATAACATCAGAATAGGAGCCGTGGGATGCTGAAGACAGGGCGGTATGATACTCATTAGGGGAGGCCTATGTACAGTGGACTAACATAGGTCGATGATAGATGGACCAGCCGTCGTGGTCGTGGGGTTTGAGGAGTCGCCTGGGTCCGAAACCCAGCGACTTCTGTGCCAATGAGGTTTTCTAAAAACGATTTCACATCACGAGCTTTACCCTGAACGAAACCATCGTGAGGAAACGTACATATATCTGAAAAGTAAACTAATTTCAAAGACGTAAATGTATAGAATTCGCTGTAGTAATTTTAACGGTTTCTGTCTATCTGTATGTCGTGATACAAGATACTTGTGTAACTACCTCCGCTATTTTCGCTGAGCGCTCGGAACTAGTGACGGCGACACAAATATGCAATTCAAAATTCTAGTTTAAATTAAGACACAAACAATTTATGTGCAATGATTTCACACCACGTGCTTTACGGTGAAGGAAAACATCGTGAGAAAACCTGCATATGTCTGAGAAGTAGTTCAAAAACGTATGTACAGTGACTGAGACGGCGATAGACTCACCATCTGTCACGTTGGCACTTAATCATATTCTGTGAAATGAGGGTGTTGCTGGTACAACACCTCTGCTTACCCCTTCTGGGATGGCGTGAGCATATATTAGTTTAAATTAAGAAAACAAGAAATATAAACCAACCAGGTCGCATATTCAATTTCTCCCACAGCATAGCATCCTGAGGAGTAAATATAAATCCGCCGATTGACAGGAGTATGAAGAACGCGCCCCAAACACACTGGCCCAATGGATCTGGAACAAAGCATTATGGATATTTTAACCACAGACATACATACATACACCAATTCTGCCAGTATTGTTTTCTTCTTCTTCTCCGTCGGTCCCTCATTGCTGAGGATCGTGACGTCCTGCAAGTACTATCTCAATGGATATTCGCCACCGCTCTCTATCTTCGGCCTGATGGAATGCGACGTTCACCAGTATTGCCAAATGTTCAGTCATGGTCTGACCATCTTTATGGACTCTGCCCTTTGTTCTTCCAGTTACAATTAGCCTTTCAAGATTATTTGCTTTCCTTCTTGCAATGTGGTCAAAGTATTCTATATTCGCAATAGTCAGACAGAGGACAAGCGCTACAGTAATATTAAAGTCCCGTGTAATAGGAAGCGTGCTCATAGCCACTGACTGGACACTAATTTAGACTCCGAAAAGGAATTACAGATGGAAAAACCCACTCCGTGTTATAAATTGTCTAAAAACTTAATTGCACTGTTTTTTCGGTGAAGGAAAACATCATGAGAAAACCTGCTGTCTGAGAAAAACAAATCAATGTCGTTTTTATCCATGTATACCTACTCAGTGCATAGGATGGACACACAAGGTTGGCTCGTAGTACCCAAACATACCTCTATTTTTGATTGATTATAGTCGAGCTAAAATAATCAAGCGAGAGTAATAGTGACTAGCTTCTTTCTTTAGGCTTACGGTAACTAACCCGCGACTTCGTGTACGTAGCGTGATGAATATTTTATGTATAGCCTAGCCTTCCTTGATAAATGGGGTATCTAACACTGAAGTACTTTTTCAAATTGAACCAGTAGTTCCTGAGATTATCAGCTTTATATATAAGCATAGATAAGTGGCGACCCTGCTGTTATCGTTGCAATATTTTTATCCTACACTTGCGTAGGACGCCCTCCGGCTAGGTGCGATGACGATCTGCAAAAGACTGCAGCCAGATGCTGGATGCGGCAAGCTGAACACTGCTATGGCACTCATTAGGGGAGGCCTATGACCAGCAGTGGACTAAGATAGGCTGATGCTGATATTTTATTTTATTTTAAACTAGCTGTGCCCCGCGGCTTCACCCGCGTAGATTTAGTTTCATCCTTATTGTCGCGAAACTCTAATATTTTTAATAAGTAAAAGTAGCCTAAGTTACTCCTTGTAACATCAGCTACCTGCCAGTGAAAGTCCCGTTAAAATCGGTCCAGCCGTTTCGGAGATTACCCGGAACAAACAGACAGACAGAAAGACAGACGGACAGACAGACAGAGAAAATTATAAGACTTGGTTTTTTAGTATCAGTAGCGTGTATACTTTCATATCAGCTAGTGAAAAGCTGTTATATTGGAATTACAAACAGACACTTCAATTTTATTTATCTGTCTAGATGTATAGATAGTAAACCACAGATAACAAAGGCTAGGTACATTTAATAAGGAGCAATAGTAGCAATACTCGCGCGATTTAAGCCTTGAAATGGTCATCAAAATACGACTTACTAACTACTTAAGTAATTATTATTTTTTGTATATACATTCTGAAATGCATAACTTCCTTATACCTGCATCATAATGTAATCAAACTCAATGATTTGTATATTTGACCTAGACACTAATGCAGTTTCAGGCATTATAAGATTCAAGATTTGATTATTAGAATTATAAAATTTTCCTCATTTAAGTTTACGTAATGGCTCTAATTAATTAGTATTAGAATAAAAATATTTATAGATATTATAGGTATGACATATGTTGCTATTGCGCATATCATTCGATCAGCGAAGTTAACCAACCATACGCCTAGCCAGTAGTTGGATGGGTGACCGCCCGAGTTCCCTCCGTGCCTCGGAGAGCACGTTAAGCTGTCGGTCCCGGTTGCCAATTTAACATCTTTGGCAATCGTTACAGGTCAGTCGGAGGCCTAAAAATAATCTGACAACTGGTTTAACCCAAATCACAGATTTTCCTCCTAAACGGGGTTGCGAAGGTCAGATGGCAGTCGCTTCGTATAAAAATCAGGTGATCAGCCACATCGGGTTGAATCAAGTGCCGACCCCAACAATGTATGGGATAATGGCTAGGGAGATGATGACATATGTAGATGTCCTAATGACCCAATACGGCGGGCTCTGGTCACCGCCGGGGAACTGTACTGGAACCAGTAGGTTTGGCGCGCGGCGATGGCCGGAGACCCGATGGTATGTCGCTGGTGCCGTGGAGATTGGGGCGGCCGCTGGTGTGGGATGCCACGTGTGTCATCAGCTTTTCAAAGAGCTTGCACGTCGTCTGGTAGAAGCCACTCGTTACAAGAGAGCTGGGGCTTTTCTCGCTCAGAGAATCAGCATTGCTATTCAACGTGGCAATGCCAGCCTTCTTGGCACGATCCCGAGAGACACCGACTTGGGACAAGTTTTCTACCTTGAATTACTTTTAAGTACTGTTCCTTGTATATATAATTAAGTTTTTATTGCATAAATATCTTCTTGTAGATGTAATGTATATAGATTTTTGTACATTATTATTTATTTTCATATAGGTATTTGTTACATTTAAGTTACAGATACAAAATAGAGTTAATTATAATGGTAGCTGTATAGAAGTTAAAAACTAAACGGTTTACGGTAATTACAAACAAAACATTTTTTTTAATTTTCCTGTCTGTCTGTTTGTTCCGACTTTTGGGAGACTTTTGATTACACATCGGTGGGGATTAGAACCCGCGTAGCTTGTTACTCAAACCACACGGGCATCACGGTGCGAATTAAGCTATTGAGAATTACTTAGTACATAAATTATGGTTGATGATTTGCTATAAAATCTCATGTTTTTGTGTTCGCAATACGTATAAAAAAGGTGAGTACGTTAGTTCATCTTTTGATAAAACTACTATATACTCACTTGAATTGAATCCTTGACTAATTTGATTATATTCTATTACATTGCGAAACGATTAATTTCTAAACCCTCAATGCGGAAATATGCTAAAAAATGTCAAGGACCTTGTAATGTGGAAGATTTATACACGGCTTTAAACCAACTCTATAGTTAAAGAACTAGCTGTGCCCTGCGGTTTCACCCGCGTAGAGTTAATTGCATTGTCCCGCGGAACCCTAATGTTTTTTTAAAATAAAAGCCTAAGTTACTCCTTGTAAAATTAGCTACCTGCCAGTGAAAGTCCCGTTAAAATCGGTCCAACCGTTTCAGAGATTATTCGGAACAAACAGACAGACAGACAGAGAAAAATTGTAAAAGTTGTTTTTTTGTGTCTGTAGCGTGTATGCTTTCATATGCATTTAGTGAAAAGCTGTTATTTTGGAATTACAAACAGACACTTCAATTTTATTTAGCTGTATAGTATATTATATTATTACTAGCAACTGGCAATACAGCGTATTGCATATTTTTTAGAGTGGATCACCTTAATCCTTTAGGGATAGAGCCGTGGTGGCCGTTGGGCGTGAGCAGTCGCCTGCTACGCAAGTTCGAATCCCAGCAGTGCTTGTACCAATGAGTATTTCTTTTTTCGCAAATTTGATACTAGCTCTATAGTTTGAATTAAAATTATACATAAAAACTGCCTATGCATGTATTTATTACCTGGTAGTAACAAAATTTGACCTCGCCCACGGATGTGCGAAGATTGTTAATTTATGGATGTGGCCTGTTGTACCTATTACAATCAAACTAATGTTGATTTTATTGCGTAGATAAATTGAACACAAAGCATAATGTATTGCAACCTTCTAACAGTTCATCTAAATTTTAACGGACGTATATTATACCCGGTAGTTTAATGGGTAGCTTTATTATTTTATGTGCGTCATGGCCATTTTACTCTTTATAACATCAGCTATCTGCCAGTGAAAGTCCCGTTAAAATAGGTTTAGCCAATTCAGAGATTAGCCGAAACAAACAGTGAGAGAAAATTGTTTTTTTCTTGCATGTAATTACCGTAGGTAATCCTTTCATATTTTTTGTGAATAACTTACAAACAGACTTTAAATATATACATGTATACTTCATGTACCTACATACGTAATGTATGAGATAATATATCAGTGGCATGCATACCATATAAGAAAATAAGCAGTGCTTACCATTTGTGATGACTGAATACACTCGTGTCGTGTGTGTGTGTCTATACCAAAACGTATGTACCTACGTCGCACCACATTGGTATGTACTTAATCTACCTTCTTACTGTTTATGCTGAAAACCTATGAAAACCTAATGCTAGCCCTATGTCCCTATTATATATGTGCCTACTCATAACTTATTTCAGGCAGCATCAAACTCAATATAACTTTGGTTCTACCCACGTGGCACTACTCGAAAAATACACATTAATATAAAACATGTATAATATTTAAATTAAATTAGGTATTAAAAACCTGTTTGTTCTTCTTACATCATTGTTTAAAACATGTCGTAATTGTGCGTGTGTGACATCAATGGCAATATAATTTAAATCTATACATACCTTTTAACTACCAAGACCCTTTTTGAAGTGTCTGTCAGTGTGCCTACTTATCAATTTAAAAATAAAAAATAAATTCATTAAATTGTTTTAATGATTTCGTTGCGATACGTTGTGTGGAATTTATGGGATAATAAGTCGTTGCTTATTTTTGTACTACAATGAAATTCAATAAATAAAACTACTTGCTTACTTACCTCAAAAATAAATATAACCAACGACAATTTTTATTATTTATTGCATTTTTGTTTGCGCCTAAAATCTCTACACCAAAGATAAAGAATATTTTTTTGTATATCTATGGTCTACACCTATCACGAGTTTGCAACCGTTTTCGCAATCTACACTCGCTAGCGTCTCCGACAATATTTTTATGAGAAATTGGACTATATATAATTTTTATATATTGAGTTATTTTATATCTCCGGAACCATCGCTTCGCCGTCGATACCATGGGTCACCCGCTAACTACGATCAACTATTAGTCCGAAGTTCTGATCACCACGATGACACAGTTTATAACATACGCACATCGCCTGCATTAATTTATATAATTTGTTAACCAAATTTTGACTTATTATTACCAAAACAGCATAATTCAATGATTTAAATAATATCTCAAACAACACGTGTTGGCGTCACGTGGCAAGTTTTTTAACATAATTCAGCATAAAATATCACATATTTTCACGTTTCCCACACGAGGGTTACAAACTTTTTTCTCAGAAATGTTATGCAGTAGGTAACGAACAGTTATCGTTTTAAAGTGGGTGGTTTTTTCGGTGGACTATTGCGCGCCACTATTATGACATCGATGACGTCATTCTGCCGTCACTTTGACACTATAGAGACGTCATAATATGACAACTTTTGAGAATTTTCAAGTGTTTTTTAATTAACACAATGACAACAGCCGCTACATCCTCATCTATATCTCAGAAGGTCATAAAAACTATATCCAGCCTGTGACTTCATCAGTATGTAAGTACCTAAATTGCGCCAGGTCCTTCGGTTCGATCCCCAGGTCGGATAAAGTGTTATTGGGTTAAAAAGTTGTCCGTCTGTTACCTTTTACGACCGAATTCGCTGAAATTTGGAGTAAAAATTACTGTTAAAAGGCAAAGTCCGAAATAGGGTATCTAAAACTACTGACGTGTAATTTTTTTGTCGATTAAAATTATTAATTTACACCTGTAATGGTATATCATACGGTATAACTGGCACTACACATTTCATGTTTTTATGATAGTACTGATGGTGTAGCTGTTATATGTAATGTAATAAATACATAAAAAAATGTTTACGAAAGCAGTAAAACTGCCTTGAGAACTGAACCTAATTAAAATGGGACCACTTGGGATGCATCACCTTTCAAATAAAAAAAGAATCATCGAAATCGGTTAAAACATAAAAAAAACATTCATTCGAATTGAATACCTCCTTCTTTTTGAAGTCGGTTAAAAAATAAAATCATTGACAAAATAATTAACTGACGTATTAAAAGTTAAGCAATGAAGTATAACCATAAACAGAAAAATGCTAAGCGTAAAGTTTTTTTTTAATTGTTTGGAACGCAGCCTTTTTTAATCTATGGGCTTTCGTTTTGCACGAGTAGCTATTTAACTGCACAATGTAATTAAATGTGTGTCAGGTATAAATACCTTGTTTAAAACCCTAGTTATACCCAACAAAAGGTTATAAATGGATCTTTTAAATGTATTTTTAGCTGCAACAAAAGATGGAATCAATACATAATTTTGTAACCTAAATCATCGTCGCATTAATATTATTGTAATTCTAGTTTTATTGACCGTGACATTGCACAATCTTGCAGATAAATTATAGCAGCTATTATTAAAAAAAATAACAACAGATTCACCGATGGTGACTGTGGAACAGCCGTTGTGGCCGTGGGGTTTGAGCAGTCGCCTCCTACGCAAGCGACGCAAGTTAGCATCCTAGCGGGCCTGTACCAATGAGATTATCTAAAAACTTATGTGCATATATTTCACACCACGTGCTTTACGGTAAAAGAAAACATCATTAGAATACCGGCGTATGTCTGAGAAATAATTCGAAGACGTATGTATATTGAAATGTGGGTGTTGTTATTATAACACCTCTGCCTACCCCTTCGGGGAATACAGACGTGAGCATAATATGTACCTATGCGATAAATAAAAAAACAGGTGCTGGGTGCCAACTATGATCATTTACGCGCGTATTCAGCTTCTTAACTTTGATGTAAAAGTTCTTCTCAGTAAAAGCAACCTTCCGAACATGGCGGTACCATGTATAATCCTGTATAATACGTATGTCATTCAGACGAATTGAGAGTACTTTGTTAAAAATCTAATCAAATAGAGATATGTTTAATTGGAATTTGAATTTGACGTTTCATTTCAAGTTACCAAAATGAAACGTCAAAGCTCAGGGCCAGGGGCCCAACCATGAGCTCTTATTGCAATGATAATTCAGTTGTGCGACAGTGACAGATGTATACACGGCACATACATCTGTCTCATAAATGAGTGAAACTATCATGGCAATAAGAGCTCATGGTAAGGCCCCTGTAGATAAAGTAACATTATTCTCACGCTTCGCTAGTAGAAACGATACAAAATGTACGGAAATGACATATGTCACGTGAATGATTTATGTCATTCCCATACATTTTGTATCGTTTCTATTAGCGCAAGCGCGATAGAATGTTACTTTGGTCTACAGAAGTTCTTAATACGCTCTGCTTAAACCGATGATGGTAGGCCCCCTGCCTTCAACGGAAATCAAACGTGCGACCTTTATCAGTAGGTCAGTGATCGGCCACTGGACTATGAGGCCAAACATCCAATACGGTCCCTTTGCCCTAGCAATGCGCCAATCAATCATTTCTAGCCTTAGTACTCAAGGTCGTCCATCCAGTCACTGACCCCAAATGCAGTTACTTAACCGTGAGTGCATCATCGTAGCAACATTCATTTTCTTAGAATTTTTTTTTTGATTTTTTTTACGTTGATGTTTTGGTTTCGGAATCACATCTATACAAAAAAAAATTGGAAGTGTCTGTTTGTAATCCCAAATTAACAGCTTTTGACTAAATTAATATTATGTAAGTTTATACGCCACGTATATAAAAAAGCTAATTTAAAAATAAAACTTATTTGTCTGTCTGTCTGTCGTAGCGAGTTAAAGTACCACATTGAGAGAATTTTGATCGAATGACTTCAAAGATATTTCGATATTTTGTTTTAAGTGAATCTGGGCACTGTGAGGCGGTCTAGCAGTTCCGAATATCGGACGGGGGATCCCGATGCCCTACCTCTCAGGATTAGCTTTTGGGAGTCTTGTATTTCTCCGCTCTCTACATAGATGGCGCTATGAGCTAATAATAGTAAAATTTTTGTACAAATACACGAGAACCTAAATCGCGCAATAAGAGTTTTCGAGCGCATTGCAGTATATATACAAGTTTCCAACTAGAACAGTTGGAGCCGGTGTTCCCCAGACATGACACCCCGCCTCAATGGAAGATCTTCCCTTTGCGTGATCACTCGCTCTCCCCACAAGGGCAACATACATATTTAATAACTACTTAATGAGAACATCAGCATTAAATGCTAAATGGAAATCTCCTCATATGCAAGCGTTCATACTGCTGCCGTAGCGTACATCAAGCAAACTGGGGCCTTACCACGAGCTCTTATTGCCATGATATTATTTATTGATTTCACTCATTTATGAGACAGATGTACGCGACGTGTATACATCTGTCACTGTCGCACAACTGAATTATCATTGCAATAAGAGCTCATGGTTGGGCCCCTGTACGCTTCTACAACAGCGTCTTATATTAATAAGAAAAAAAAAACAACAAGTAGGTAACGTACCTAGACTGATTTTAATAGATAATTTCTCATTGTAATAAGTATTGTTACGCAAAATGATCTCATGCCACATTGCGTGATTGTAAAATATCATTAAGTAATGCGTAAGTAAGTACTTACTTATAACAGGTATACCTAAGTATTATTACGAATAATATTAGTTGATGTGTCTTCGTTATTTGTGTTCCGAAATGACTCATCATTGCGTTAGTATTTATGCGTAAAAAAATCATGCCTCCGACGAGGTAGGCCTACTACAACACTATTAAGTGCACGAAGTGTCTGATGATGTGTCTATCGATCTAAAATCTATCGAGATCGATGTCTAAAAGCGCCCCTATGTAGCCCTTTCCTATAACATCAGTACGTCATACTTGTGGGCGCTGGACATCTCAAACTACACATACCTGGTACGATTTTTATATTAATTTGTACAATGGAACTGTGTCCATGGGCTTATAGTTTTTTCTGTGAGATATCGAGTCACGCTGCAGCGTGTTAAAACCCAGTTTTGTAAAAAGTAAATGAGGAGGCAAGCAACTGCGTGTTCAATGGCAACCTTTGGGAGGCACTTTTGACATGTATAGCAAACGCAAATAATTTAAATCTTGTTGATCAAAATAATTACAAATTCTCTTGTCGAGTTGACATTTATAAATCTGTGTGTGGAGTGTGGTAGTTGGGTTATTTTCATTCTTACGATTAGTAAATTGCTTTGTAATCATTTTAATCAAATTTTGTATACCACAAACATAAAAAAGGTCTAGTTCTCAACAAAATAGTTAATGCAACATAGTAACAAACCGCGTATTCTCATGCAAGACACGTAACGCTACTAATATAGGTACTAGGTCAACCATTGTAATGATAGCTGGCTGATCACACTAGTCTATGACCGTGATGCCCTTATACAGCTAGAGGAAGATGCTTTATGGTCGTCATCCGTCATACGTCACGTCATTCGTCACGGATTGTCATTGTGACATAATGAAAAGTGACGTTAGGGGATTTTATTTTGGCGGTATCTTTCTTAAAACAGAACGTGTAAGGAATATTGCCACCAATATTTCCCACTATTTACTACAGATTATAGAGCACTAGACGATTCATTGATTCATGAAGGCTTTGAGGTACCTACTCCACTCCCTGCAAAGGACTTAGTATATTTATCTAATTGCCCCGCAAATAACTATTCCTATATATAGAATAGATTTACATGCTTTCATTAACATTATTCCAAAACAGAAATTTGAAGGAACCGTCAGATTATTGTATAATCTGACAGTTCTAATTCTGTGGGTGTACCTGGTGTAAGTATGTACATTTTAGGTAAATAATTGCTTTCCACGTAAAGTTTATCAAAATCACCTTGTAATGTCAAACAAATAGTAAAAAAAAGAAAAACTACTTTTACTGGGTTATTTTTTTTAATTGCGTCCTAAATATGTCAAATTCATTGGACCTCCTGTATATTGTGATAATATAGTTTTATGTCTGTGGCTAGGGGTCAAGATTTTCTACTTCGAGCAGACTCTGACCTTTAAAAATAATCTCTATGGTATCATACTTTTTCGCGCGCTTCAATGTCAACTTTTTTTTAAATTTTGACACAGAACACTAATTTAAAACTAATCCGTTACTTTTACTTGTTACATTAGCTGTATTGCTACAAATAGTTTCGAAAGCAGTACGTATGAGCGGTGAAGTAATATTAAGTATCTTTATTTACGGTTGGATACATCTCGTGCAATATTCGTCTGGGAATTTAATGGATGGAAGTGTATGAAATCGTACACACTACGATTTGCCGAAGATAAGGCTTGACGTGACAGATCGTGTTGCTCTCGAAATATATTTCTTCATCTCACTATCACATTTGTAATATTTAATCCGTACCTAAAGCATATGTTTCAACGTTGACGAATTTAGTTGTGTTGAGTAGCAGTGAGCCCATCAGGTGACCACTTACCATCAGGCAGGCCGTATACTTACATATGCCCACGCCTCGATGAGCTCGTGGCACAGTTGCTATTGCACATATGATTCGATTAGCGAACTTAAGCAACCATACGCCTAGCCAGTAGTTGGATGGGTGACCGCCCGAGTTCCCTCCGTGCCTCGGAGAGAACGCTAAGCCGTCGGTCTCGGTTGCCAATTTAACATCTTCGGCAAGCGTTACAGGTCAGTCAGAGGCCTAAGAAAGTCTGACAACTGGTTTAACCCAGATTGCCGATTTTCCTCGAAAAAGGGGTTATGAAGGTCAGATGGCAGTCGCTTCGTATAAAAATCAGGTGATCAGCCACATCGGGTAGAATCAAGTGCTGACCCCAAATACATGGGATAAGGTCAGGGAGATGATGATGCTCATGCCTGTATTCCTCGAACTGGTAGGCAGAGAGGTGTTCTAATAACAACACCCACTTTTCACCAAAGATCATTAAGTGCCAACGTGATAAATGATGAGTCTATCACCGTCTCAGGCACTATACATACGTCTTCGAATTACTTCTCACACATACGCAGGTTTTCTCACGATGTTTTCCTTTACCGTAGTGTGAAATCATGATCACATAAGTTTTTAGAAACACTCATTGGAACAGGCCCCGCTGGGATTCGAACTTGCGTTGCTTGCGTAGCGGGTGACTGCTCTAACCCCTACCTACCCCTTCGGGGAATACACGCGTGTGCATATGTATTTGTAATACCAATGTCCTAGCCTTAGAAAAAAATTTACTCACTACAACAAATCCTTCGATCCTTCTTCACATTACTTTGCAGAGTGGCGAAGCTCTTTTGAACATCTTCTTTGTTGGCGCAGAAGTTGAGAGAGTCAGCAGAGTCAGTAGAGTGAGTAGAGTTCGAAGAGTCGAGAGATGGTGTGTGCGAGGAATCGCTGTCCGACGGCAGGATAGTCTCTGAAGACATGGCTTATTATTTTCTTTGGTATATCTGGTGAAGAGGAAATACGAGGATGAAGTAGAATTACTGAATAAAACCTTAATATACGTACAAGGAACGAGGACAAGGATAAACGGTTAAGAAAACATGTCCCAAATCGGTGTCTCTCGGATCGTGCCAAGAAGGCTGGCAGCATTGCCACGTTGAATAGCAATGCTGATTCTCTGAGCGAGGTAACCCCAGCCCGCTTGTCACGAGAGACTTCTACCAGACGACGTGCAACCTGTTTGAAAATTTGATGAGCATCCGGACCCCAAGGCCCAGAGTTTTTTATATAATTAATAATAAACCAATGCAAGCATATTTCCGGCTCATGAGGCACTCCTGCTGGGCAGCAAAGAAGAATTACTTAATTAAAACGAGAATAAAATAAATAATAGGTCTTTTTTCAACCTGTATTTTGAGAATGAATAATTACATACATACATATGCTCACGCCTGTATTCCCCGAAAGGGTAGACAGGGTTGTTGCAATTTTCAACACCCACATTTCACAGAATATGATTAAGTGCCAACGTAACAGAGGGTGAGTCCATCGCCGTCTCAGGCATAGTGCCTGTACGTATACATACAATATATACATACGTCTTTGAATTACTTCTCAGACATATGCAGGTTTCCTCACGATGTTTTCCTTCACCGTAGAGCACGTGGTGTGAAATCACTGCACATAAGTTTTTGTTTTCTAGAAAAACTCATTGGTACAGCCCCCGCTGGGATTTGAACTTGCGTCGCTTGCGTAGCAGGCGACTGCTCTAACCCCGAGGCCACCACGGCTTAATAATTAAAATAATTATAATATTGGATTAACACACAGCCTTTTATCCGAAAAAATATAAGTTACGGATTATCAAAAAACTGCAAGTATTTCTTATGACTGTTTATTACATACAATGAATAAAATATCGGACCTTAACGCGTCGCTTACAATACAAATGGCAATAAAGTATCACTTCCTATCATTAAGCATTCAAACTAAGTATTGTAATAGTTTCACATAAGTTTACGAAACATATAACGAATCATAAACGTTGTAATAATTATGTGCGAATGGTGTAACAAACAATACAAAATTACGATCTACTAAATGCATTTAGAAGTGTCAGAAAGTTCATGGATAATGGAACCAAGAGGAAGAGTTTTTGTTAATTAGATTCTGCTTTTGCTTTCATTAAAAGATCTATACTATCTAATGTTTGTATCGAATTGGCTCAAAAAGTACTGGACCGATTTAAAAATTCTTTCACCATTTGAATGCTACATTATTACTGATTAATATAGGCTATATTTTATCTCCGTACTCCCACGGGAACGGGATTTACGCGGGTGAAACCGCGTGATGTCCGCTAGTATATAATACACGGAAGAGTACTTAAAGTAGAAAACTGGTCCCAAATTTGTGCCTCTCGGGATAGTGCCAAGAAGGCTGGCAGCATTGCCACGTTGAATAGCAAGATTCTCTGAGCGAGGTAACCCCAGCCCGCTTGTCACGAGAGGCTTCTAGCAGACGACGTGTAACCTCTGAAAAGTTGATGAGCATCCGGACCCCAAGGCCCCAGAGTTTCAACCGCAAACGCAGAGAATATATATCCTTGACTAATGCAAGCATATTTCCGGCGCTTGAGGCACTCCTGCTGAGCAGTAGCACCGGCCGTGTGGCACGTGCAGTGCCCCAAGTACATGTTTCAACGATGACGGGTTTCGTTGCGTGAATGAAAATGAAAACGATTTATTCATTTTAGGCCCTGGTAAGGCACTTATGAAAGTCGAGGAATTTACCGCGTATTAGCACAAGTTCATAGTACATTTTATAAGCTTACTAAAAGGGCGACAAACCTACATTTTAGCAATGTGTAATCCAGACCTAGTTTTTGAAATGGGAACGATAGCTCCATTAGGGCGCGAGGGTTGTCACCCCTAAGGTTTTTTTACTCTCATAATAATTTAGAATTATCGTTCCGTAGTTTTGAAAAATGTCTGTAAAACACGTAAATACCGTATACGCTCATGGCCACACCGTGCCACCCCTTACTGGCATAACGCTGGGGTCGCTTATAATAGGGTAGACGGGAGCCACACTGATATGTCGACGTTTGGACGTGTATCAATGAACCCTATACTTTTTAAGGATCTCTCAAAACGACTGGTTGATGTCTCTGGTGACCGTCGATCTCGTTCTTACCTCGGTCAGAGGATCAGTTTAGCGATGTAACGAGGTAACGCAGTCATCTTACAATGCTTATTTTTGTTGTAAAATGAAATTCTGAAGACTAGAATATTCAAAATGCCTAAAATTTTAATAAAATTTACACTGATATCTATATATCTATACAGATAAATAAAATTGAAGTGTCTGTTTATAGTTCCAAAATAACAGCTTTTCACTAAATGCATATGAAAGTGCACGCTACTGACATTAAAACACCAATTTTAAATTTTTTTCTCTGTCTGTCTGTTTGTTCCGGGTAATCTCTGAAACGGCTGGACCGATTTTAACGGGACTTTCATTGGCAAGTAGCTGATTTTTCAAGGAGTAACTTAGGCTACTATTATTTATAAAAAATATTAGGGGTTCGAAAAATTTACCAAGAAACTAAATCTACGCGGGTGAAACCGCAGGGCACAGCTATTTTATATATATTGTATAGGCTGTAATGTCATATGCTTGTTTGCAAAAACAGTTATCGATACTCGAATAAATCGATACATATCGCCCATCCCTAGAGCCAAGGCACTTTGCCAGCATGAACCATAGCCATGACAGTCACAGATATCGACACAAGACAAATAAATCAATACTCTTATCAAGCACAAACAAGGGTTATCAAAATGTTAAGATTATTATAAAATGTTTATTATGTTCGTTATAAAACACCAACAACAAAAGTTAATAAGCAATTTATCCCACACTAGATGTGCTCCGCGGTTTCACCCGCGTAAATTTAGTTTCTTCCTTATTGTCGCGGATCCCTAATATTTTTAATAAGTAAAAGTAAGCCTAAGTTACTCCTTGAAACATCAGCTACCTACCAGTGAAAGTCCCGTTAAAATCGGTCCAGCCGTTTCAGAGATTACCCGGAACAAACAGACAGACAGACAGAGAAAAAATTTTAAACTTGGTTTTTTAGTGTCAGTAGCGTGTATACTTTCATATGCATTTAGTGAATAGCTGTTATTTTGGAATTACAAACAGACACTTCAATTTTATTTATCTGTATAGATGTATAGATATAGACTAGATGTGCCCCGCGGTTTCACCCGCGTAAATTTAGTTTCATACAAACTGTCATCCCCTATGTTATCCCCTTGGGGGTAGAATTAATCAAAATCCTTTCTTAGCGGATGCCTACATCATAACATCTACCTGCATGCCAAATTTCAGCCCGATCCGTCCAGTGGTTTGGGCTGTGCGGGCGTTTGAGGCGTTGTTCCGATCCTATACAAATCTTCGTTAACTTTGTCGCGGTGACTTGTGACGGCGGCAGTGAAAAACTCTTGCATTGTATTAACTGAGAACACCACACGGCGATCAGGGGCCTTACCATGAGCTCTTATTGCCATGATAGTTTCACTCATTTATGAGACAGATGTATGTGACGTGCATACATCTGTCACTGTCGCACAACTGAATTATCATTGCAATAAGAGCTCATGGTTGGGCCCCAGGGCTTTATAAAATGCAATTGAAGACATTATAAACAAAATAGCGATAACATTATATAGATTTCAAAATGTTTATGCAAGCACTCATAACATTCGTCACTATAAGAAAATCATTTACGAAGATAACATTCTGTAATGCTTACCGCGTGATGTGATATCTTCCGGGACATGTGTACTTAGATATAGATTATAAACAATACTAGCTCTACGTCGCGGTTTTACCTGCGTAGGCTTATTTTAACAATAAAAACTAAATTTAAGATTTTTCTTGACAGATAAATAAAATGAAAGTGGATGTTTGAAATTCTAAATTAACAGCTATTCACTAAATGCATATGAAAGTATACACGCTACTGACACTAAAACACCAAGTTATAAAAAAAAATCTCTGTCTGTCCGTCTGTCTGTATGTCTGTTTGTTCCGGGTAATCTCCGAAACGGCTGGACCGATTTTAACGTGACTTTCACTGGCAGGTAGCTGATGTTTCAAGGAGTAACTTAGGTTACTTATATTTATTAAAAATATTAGGGTGTACGTAAAAATCCTTTAAAAATGATCTGTTTGTCTGTTTGTTCCGGCTGATCTGTAACGGCAAGACTGATTTTTATGTGACTTTCACTGACAGATCGCTTATGTTACGAGGACTACTTAACTAATAGATTTCCAGAATTTGATTCTTCTTCTTCATTTAAGAGTTAGACTCTTGTCGGTGCACCAGAATTTGATAAAATTGAATATTTGTTTATTTGTGATTTAAGCGGTACTTTTAACCAAGTACCTTATCTAAACTAGTCTACACTAATATTACAAATTGGAAAAAAAAATGTTTGTTTGTTTGTTTGCATTGAATAAGCTCCGAAACTACTTGACGATCTTGAAAATTCTTTCTGCAATGGATAGCTACATCATCAGCGAGTAATATTGGCTATATTTTATCCCCGTACTCCCACGGGAACGGGAACTACGAAGGTGAAACCGCGTGAAGTCCGCTAATCTATACAGATAATACATATACATACATACATACAGTACATACAGATAAATAAAATTGAAGTGTCTGTTTGTAATTCCAAAATTACAGCTTATCACTAAATGCATATGAAAGTATACACGATACTGACACAAAAAAACCAAGTTTTAAAATTTTAGGAGTAACTTAGGCTACTTTTATTTATTAAAAATACTAGCTGTGCCCCGCGGTTTCACCCGCGTAGATTTAGTTTCATCCTTATTGTCGAGGAAGCCTAATCTATACAGATAAATAAAATTGAAGTTTTTGTTTGTAATTCCAAAATTACAGCTTTTCACTAAATTAATATGAAAGTATACACGCTAAAGACACCGAAATACCAAGTTTTAAAAATTTTCTCTGTCTGTCTGTCTGTCGAAATTGTAGTGTTAAGTTACGAAATGCAGTAATATACATGTACATAAACGTGTGCAGTATGCCTGGTGGTGAACGGAGCCTTGGCTTGCGAACTATTGCAATTCTATTAAAGGACTTCATTCCAGTGCTACAGCTGCGCTTTATTGTATACTAGCTGTGCCCCGCGGTTTCACCCGCGTAGATTGAGTTCCATGCTATTTTGTTTTTTTTTTATTATCCTAAAACATTCCTTGAAACATCAGCTATCTGCCAGTAAAAGTCCCGGTAGAATCGGTCCAGCCGTTCATTTTCATTCAAGTTATATATGTTACAAATTATGATAAATTTAAGACACTCATTAAAACTGTTCTGATGAAGAAAGCCTATTATACAATTTCGGATTACATAAATGATAAAGACATATATTTTTAATTATTATTTTTTACACATGCATGCTGATACAATTTTCACTATTGTGAATAATTTATGATGTTTTTTTTAGTAATTATATTTATTTACTGTGTAATGAAATGTACATGATGCCAGCTGAGTTTCTTGCCGGTTCTTCTCAGAAGGCTAGTTTCCGAACCGGTGGTAAATTCCTCGACATTCATAAGTGCCTTACCAGGGCCTAAACTGAATAAATCATTTTCATTTTTCATATTCAGTGAAAATTAGGTGACGTAACACTTTCAGGAAAACTTTCTGGGAAAGTATAATAATATATGCTTTTTAATTGATAGCATCGCTTCGCTCTAAGTAATGGTTACAAACTTTACTGCACTTACCTATATTTCGTGCGCCGGTAACTTAATACGTACCGAACGAGTTATTATCCTAGCAACATTATGACTGGCCACGTGTCTGATAGGTTAGGGCCGCGAGCTACGACAGCGACATATTTTTTTTAAATCCAAAACATAAATGTAAAATTAGAAGCCAAGTCTACACTAATCTACAGACGATGGAAATGCTCGTTTACGGCTTTACCCTTACTTGATTAGTTATACATACGTTGTTAAAGTCGTTTAAAATAAGATAACTTGCTTACCATGCGTTGTCTAAGTACCTTAAACACAATGACATCCCTGTGCTAACATAATGACGACTATTGCTAGCACAGCGACTACACTCCTACTCCTCCCCTCCATGGAGCACTGGTGACCTTACTCCCCTTGTGAACACAACACTTTTTTTATTGAAGAGGGGGAAACCTTCTAAAGATCCCCGACCGCCCTGGGAGAGGCAGGTCGGTGTATGTGGGATTTTGACCGCACTAAAACCCCCCCGGTGGCCATCCTCAGTGCTCAGGGGGGACTCCGGGTACTGAGATGATCGCACCGGTGTCCCCCCACACATTGCCGAGGCACAACCCCGCTGTGCAAGGCAGCGCGAGCTACATCGCGCTGCCACCCTGCCTCCTTCCCGGGCCCGCGGCTCGGTGGACACTACTCTAAGATACCATTATTTGTGTGGTATCTACTGTAAGGTACCCTGCCAAACCCAATGTCGAACGGGCTGTCTTAAAAAAAGGAAAAGCGCCCGCCAAAGTAAGTAATTTATTTAACATAATTTTATTTTTCGCTTTTTGAAAGGCGGTTTTTTTATGTAAAGAAAAAAAATATTTCGCACTTTTCAGTGACCTTTAGCAAAGTGCACCTGCACCAGTCATAATCCATCTAGATGTAAAGTTTTCATCAATACGAATTGATCAAGCCCAAACACCAGGTACTTGCTGTAAATCGTTGAGGAGTTCCTTCGACTGCCTATCTCCGACTCCACACTTCATTAAAACCGACACTCGACGACGATAAACATTAGTGAATAACGCAGCAGATCACACGTATGACGCGAATACCAGTCATTGTCCTCAATATCAGTTGCAAGTGTAAGTTAAACCATCAATAACATCGACCTACTTATGAAATTGGTCCGAATCATTCCCGTGGTGTCAATTCATACCAATAGATACAATTGGCAGCCAATATTCTTAGAATCCATCGGAAAAGTCGTCTTAACTATGACAAATATGAAATAAATTATCGTATCAACAATTCTGCTAGACTGCACCTCTAATAAGTTCTCGTCTATATAATACATACATATGCTCACGCCTGTATTCCCCGAAGGGGTAGGCAGAGGTGTTGTAATAACACTCACTTTTCGCTGAAGATGATTAAGTGCCAACGTGGCAGACGGTGAGTCTGAAATCTATGAAATACTTCTCAGACATATGCAGGCTTCCTGTTTTCCTTTTTTCCCTTTTTTTGCAAAGGGAAGACCTTTCAGTCAGGCAGGTGTCATGTCTGGGGAATTACGGCTCCAACATTCCAAGTTGGAAACTTGTAAGTATATTATACGACAATGCGTTAGAAAACTCTTATTGCGCGATTTAGGTTCTCGTGTATTTGTACTCACAAATTCAAAAATTTGTACTTATGTAGCTACATACCTATTCAAAAATCTTTCAACTTCCTATTTTTTCCTTATTAATAAGCGGTAAAACTTAAGAATATCCTTTCTTAGTACGCCGCAATCACTTTACGAGTAGCGGTTTAGTTAGCCTCTGCGATGATGAAGCAGTCTCGTCATCATCTCCCTGACCTTATCCCATGTATTTGGGGTCGGCACTTGATTCAACCCGATGTGGCTGATCACCTGATTTTTATACGAAGCGACTGCCATCTGACCTTCGTAACCCCTTTTAAGAGGAAAATCGGCAATCTGAGTTAAACCAGTTGTCAGACTTTCTTAGGCCTCTGACTGACCTGTAACGATTGCCAAAGATGTTAAATTGGCAACCGGGACCAACGGCTTAACACATTCGCTGCTGTAATTTCGTCTTCTTCATAAATTCTCTAACAGTTGGACGCGCAGGTGTGTCGTTAGCAGCGAACGCGTTAACGTGCTCGAAGCAGTCTGAACAAGTTAATAAATAAATACATGCATATAACCAGTTATATAGGCTACTATATATTCCAATTAGATACTGCCTACTTAGTCAGATTTCAAGTGGAATCTTTTCGATAAAATCAATAAGTCTTAACCAACGCGGGAGTAAGGTAACTTGCAACCCTCTCATTCGTTTTATTCACCAACATGACACGATATGAGTGTTCACTGTTCAGTCAAACGTGTGTTCAGTCTGAGTGTCTAGTGCGAGTATTCTTAAAATCGCCGTTAAAAGTGACCGCGTCGACGTAAACGCAGATTTGTATGGGCTCACAATAGTGTCATGTTTAGGCCGACAGAGGCGCTGTTCCGATCATATACAAATCTGCGTTTACGTCGACGCGGTGACTTGTGACGGCGGCGGTGAAAAACTCGCACTAGGCCGTCAGTTGATGAAACTCTATATTCACAAAACTAACAACTCGCCTGCTACGCTGATGCAAGTTCCAAATGCGGGGCCTAGGGTTAAACCATGAGCTCTTATTGCAATGATAGTTTCAGCTGTGTGACAGTGACAGATGTATACACGTCATATACCCGTGTCGCATAAATAAGTGAAACTATCATGGTAAGGCCCCTGTAGGTGAGAGAGATCAATGAGTTTTTCTAAAAACTTATATGCAGTTATTTCACACCATGCTTTACGGTGAAGGAAACCATCGCGAGGAAACCTGCATGTCTGAGAATTAATTCAAAGACGTATGTAAAGTGCCTGAGACGGAGATAGACTCAGCATCACGTTGACACTTAATCTTAACGGGTGAAAAGCTATTGTTGGAAATCGTTTAAAAATCTAAAGAATCGTTTGTATTACTCAGTGCTTACTTATTTACTAAGTAAGAAGATTTTATACCTAGTTACTTAGTTATGTTACCTTGAAACACTTACAACTATCCACCATGAACTTCTCGACATTGGTGCTCGGACATTACTCATAACTTGATCATTACTTAGACGTAAATATAGACTTGAGTAACTAAGTTACTTACTTTTTATAACTGGACATTCTGAATCTGTATTCCTATAGGTTTTAATATGTTTTTACGTTAAAAAGCGCCCCAAGCGACGAGTGTAGGAAGTTATACGTCTCCATACAAAAAGGGTATTATTTTACGGACTTTAATGAAAATGATGTATTACGTACTAGCGGTTTAAGTAAAGATTTAGTTTCATGCTTCATTTCGCGGAACACTAAACTGTTTTCTAAATAATATTAGCCTATGTCACTCCTTGAAACATCAGCTATCTGAGGGCCTAGTGCGAGTTTTCACTGCCGCCGTCACAAGTCACCGCGTCAAAGTTAACGCAGATTTGTATGGGATCGGAGCAGCGCCTCTGTCGGCCTAAACATGACACTATTGTGAGCCCATACAAATCTGCGTTTACGACGACGCGGTGACTTGTGACGGCGATTTTAAGAAAACTCGCACTAGGCACTCTGCCAGTGAAACAAGACCAATGATCAAGGGAAATAGGGATTCATTTTCTACACTAATCTACACAATATTATAAAGAGGAAATATTTTATTGTTCTGCTCTCCAAAACTACTTGACAGATGTTGAAATTTCTTTCAGCAATGGATAGCTACATCATCAGCGAGTAACATAGGCTATATTCTATCCCCGTACTCCCACGTGAACGGGAACGACGCGGGTGAAACCGCGTGACGTCCGCCAGTTATATATACAGACAAATTTACACCGATTACATTGATCTGATTTTGATCTGATTTTAATTTATGCTCTAAATTCAAAAGGATTTCATAAAAAAAAATGTGGCAGAAATCGGAATTAAAAAAACTTTTATATATTTTTTTTATTTTCCGACTTGTCTAAACTTACGAAGTGTGACTTTATTAAAACAAACTAATGTCAATCGCGTTGCATTCGAATCTCAAGTCAAATGTAAATTTCAGGGTCGAGGATAGTTCCAAGATTAGGTTACACAATTTGTAACGCAACAAGTTTAATACATTATAATTAAAACACAACATTGCCTATTTTGAAATAAGGTTAACAATGTTTCCCTACTATAAATCAAACGGCTTTGTTTTTTATAACGTGCAGGTGATAATAGAAGTTGTGTTATATTATCATAATATAAGCTCATGACGGTAAAATTAATCAAAGCATTTAGAAAGGAACAATTTTATTGTTTTCATAGTAAAACTAATCGTTTATCATCGTGGGAATCGAACCACGGCCTTTAAGTCAAACAGCCCTCATAATATCCAATAGAGGAAAATCTATCAAAAAAAGAACCGGTGTAGACGATAGATTCTTGCGATCTTAAAGCTAACATTAATCTATGAAAAAGCATCTGACATTTCAATTAAAAAAAAAATAGTTACATCAATAATAAATAAAATCAAAAACCAAGTAGTTTTCAACAACCGGTCTTAGAAGTTATAAAGACAGATTAAAAATCTAACCTGTAATACTGACCTTTATTTAAAACAACATCAATCAGTCAATGAAACAAACACACACATTAAATTAAAAAAAAACTTCACAAAAAACTACACTGTAATTTTTTTAAATAACCACAAAGAAGTCTGTTAACTTTTTTAAATTAAATTTGTTTAGTTTTTGAAAAGGCGCTCGCGCGCTGCGCTCTAAGCGTCGTTCGAGCCGACGCGCGGCGCGTTCAATTGCGAAATGTAATGTGTTTAACCTTAGCTTCAGAGCCATTCATCTGTCATCCATGGCCTCTCCTTCTTATAATTATAATTCACGTTTAATTCTACTTTAAGTATTTTAACGATACCTTCATTTGGGGGACGCTGGTGGTGTCCTTTGCTCTTTAATTACCCATGTGCATTTACCCAATCGCGCATTAGATATGTGCGTGTGCGCATGTCGTTAGTTTTTGGCAGCTTCAAACTTCGGTAAGTTCCTAGTTGATTGAGGTCCAATAAAGTATTCTAATTTATGAAACTATAAGCTTATTTAATAAACAAGCGCTTGTTTTAAATATGTTTTGGTGGTGGAAATCTGCATCCTAGCAGCTATCGAATCGACACATGGCTTAAACCAAGACTAGACCAAACTCAGACTAAAACAATTTTTAAATCGGTATCACAGAAAGACATGGAACTTTTAAACCAAGGACTATCTAAGTCTATGTTTTGTATAAAAAAAATATGCTCACGCCTGTATTCCCTTTTGACACAAGATGATTAAGTGCCAACGTGACAGATGGTGAGTCTATCGCTGTCTCAGACACTACGTACATACGTCTCTGAATTATTTCTTAGACATATGCGGGTTTCCTCGTGATATTTTCCTTCGCCGAAAAGCACGTGGTGTGAAATCATTGCACATAAGTTTTTTTTAGAAAAACTCAATGGTGCAGGCCTGCCACGGCTCTGACAGCTCCGAATATATTAAGAGTGATACTGTTATATTACTGTCTCGTTGGTCTAGTGATCGCCATTGCTACTGCATAACGTGAGGTCCTGGGTTCGATGGGGGAGAGTGTTACTAGGTCTGGATTAGTACCCTGTTAGTGGCAATAGGCTTGCTTACATGATTGAAATATAACTGGCGAAGTGTACTATAAGTACTGAGAGCCTAGGACGAGTTCTCTTAAAATCGCCGTCACAAGTAATCGCGTCGACGTAAAGGCAGATTTGTATGGGCTCACAATAGTGTCATGTTTAGGCCGACAGAGGCGCTGTTCCGATCCTATACAAATTGCGTTTACGTCGACGCTGTGACTTGTGACGGCGGTAGTAAAAAAACTCTTGAGCATTATGTAGGTATATAGTAAGTTTTAGGTGCCGTCACGATATGTGAGCGCTGACCGATGATGCGCAGTAGTCTAGGCGCCTGTCTCGGTCCGTCTGTACCTACGGCGCAACGCGAATCCTACTAATATTACAAACGCGAAAGTTTGTAAGTAAGGATGGACGGATGGATGATTTCTTTCAAGTAAAAACTACTGAATGGATATTAATGAAACTACAATAATATAGCTTACTAGCTGTGCCCTGCGGTTTCACACGCGTAAATTTAGTTTCATCGTTATCGTCGCGGAACCCTAATATTTAAAAAAAATAAAAGTAGCTTAAGTTACTCCTTGAAAAATCCCGTTAAAATCGATCCAGCCATTTCAGAGATTTCCCGGAACAAACAGACAGACAGACAGACATAGAAAATTGTATAACTTGGTTTTTTTATGTCAGTAGCGTGTATACTTTAATATGCATTTAGTGAAAAGCTGTTATTTTGGAACTACAAACAAACACTTCAATTTTATTTATTTTATTAACTGTATAGAAAAAATTTCGCTTGCTGTCTTTAGCCCAGGGCATAGATTAAATAATCATTATTACCCCAAGCGGGTAGGCGGTAATGTCGCAGATTACACGCCTCCTCCACAATGTAATGAGTAATTCCTCCGTGCGCCTATTATCTATGGTACGGTCACAAAAAAGGTAATCGTAGTACAGCCTCTTTGCCATGACCTCTGTTTTGTCTATGCTTTACACCACAGTATAACTATACCTAAGCTTACTAAAAGCAGTTTGGAAACTAGACCTATTTTTTTCATTAGAACATTAGTCTATTAGAGAGTGAGTTCACTCTTTTATTTATTGTCAAAATATTGTAGATTTCTTGTTTTGAAGTTTTGAAAAATGTCGACAAAATACATAAATTACGTATACGCGGTCGGCCACGATATTTGACACCCCTTACTGACATTACGCCTAGATGCTTATTATCTCGTAAATGTGTCCGTCTGTTTGAGTGTGTCATCTATCTATACAACTATACAGATAAATAAAATTGAAGTGTCTTTTTTTATTCCCAAATTACAGCTTTTCACTACATGCTTATGAAAGAATATACGGTACTGATATAGAAAAACCAATTTATAAAGTTTTTCTCTGTCTGTCTGTCTGTCCGTCTGTCAGTCTGTCCGTCAGTCTCAATGTTACAAGGAGTAACATAACATATTAATTTTTTTAAAACATTAGGGTTCCATGGGTCAATCATGAAATAAACTCTAGAGAGCACAGCTAGTTTCAAAATATTGATTCATAGATTCCATATTTCTATAGATGTATTCATAGCCTTGGTGGCCGTGGGTTTTCCTAACAATTTAAGCCCATGGGCCTTACCATGAGCTCTTATTGCTATGATAGTTTCACTCATTCATGAGACAGATGTATGTGACCTCCACCCAATAGCCAGGGTCTAAGAATTTGGCTATGGTATCCCCTGCCTGTCGTAAGAGGCGACTAAAAGGGGGCCGGAGGGCCTGCTGGTGGTGGTCGGGGTGGGAGCTTTGACCACCGAGCCGCGGGCCCGGGAAGGTGGCAGCGCGATGTGGCTCGCGCTGCCGACCACAGCGAGGTCTTCAGGGGCGGCGATACAGCTGCCCCGGGGTTGTGCCCCGGCAATGTGTGGGGGGACACCGGTGCGATCATCTCAGTACCCGGAGTCCCCCCAGAGCACTGAGGATGGCCACCGGGGGGGTTTTAGTGCGGTAAAAATCCCACATACCCCGATCTGCCTCTCCCAGCTGGTCGGGGACCTTTTGAAGGTTCCCCCTCGTCTATAAAAAAAAAAAAAAAAAAGATGTATGTGACCTGTATACATCTGTCACTGTCGCACAACTTAATTATCATTGCAATAAGAGCTCATGGTTGGGCCCCTGGAATTTCAACCTGCGTGCTTTATGGTGACGGAAACCAACATATTTGAAAGTAAGTGATATATGTATAGTGCCTGAGACGGCGATGGACTCACCTAGTTAATCATATTCGGTGAAATGTGGGTGTTGTTACAACACCTCTGCCTACCCCTTAGGGGACCCTTCTGGGAAGGCGTGAACAAATTTATTTAAATTATTTTCCATACTGTTTGTAGGAACTTATAGTTATACTGTGCCCACACATTGGCTAATCTTTTCTTTTGAATTCATAATCCTTGAAACATGGTTTTTGACCACAGACAACGGAAATGTATATAACATTGGCATTGAACTAATATAAGAACTGTGCAGTAATCAAATAAACGTTTATATATCAAATAAACGTTTTATATATAGATAAATATGTACATATTGACTTCTAGCAATTATTTATAATCGTGTCTCCAAAACAAAGCACTTGTACCTTGTATTATGTAGATAGGTATATTCAGTAGTCTATCTATTCAGATAAATAAAATTGAAGTCTGTTTGTAATTTCAAATTAAGAGCTCGTGGGGAGAGCGAGTGATCATGCTCATCCCCAGCAAAGGGAAGATCTTCCAGCCAGTCGGGTGTCATGCCAGGGGAACCGCGGCTCCAACTGTTCTAGTTGGAAACTTGTATATATACTGCAATGCGCTTGAAAACTCTTCTGGCGCGATTTAGGTTCTCGTGTATTTGTACTCAAAATTAGCATTTGTTAGCGAGTAGCGCCATCTGTGAGCGAGTGGAGAAACGCTGCTACAAGCTTTTCACTAAATGCATATGAAAGTATATACGGTTAGCATTACTCATAACTTTTTTTATATAAAAGTCGCCTGTTAATATCGGATCAGCCGATTCAGAGATTAGCCGGAACATGCCCCTTTCGAGAGCCCTTCCAAGGGGAAGGCCAAATTATGGCAACTTAATCACTTGTCTTCGTCATTCATCGGTTAGGCAGAAGTTAGAACCAGCGTGCATGTAGCTTACATACCAACCTGTAGGTAATGATTTATTGAATAAAAACTTAATTGTATATACCATGAGCTCTTATTGCCATAATAGTTTCACTCATTTATGAGACATGTATTTGACGTGCATACATCTGTCACTGTCGCACAACTGAATTAACATTGCAATAAGAGCTCATGGTTGGGCCCCAGTACTTAAAACTAATTACAAGTAGAAAACTTGTCCCAAATCGGTGTCTCTTGGGATCGTGCCAAGAAGGCTGGCATTGTCACGTTGAATAGCAATGCTGATTCTCTGAGCGAGGTAACCCCAGCCTTGTCACGAGAGGCTTCTACCAGACGACGTGCAACCTCTTTAAAAAGTGATGAAATTGACATAGATTTGTTCCCTAAACCGAATTATTTCTCCATCAGAAAACTATCGTGTGACTATGAGAGACTAGCTGTGCCCTGCGGTTTCACCCGCGTAGATTTAATTTGATTACCGCGGAACCCTACATTATCTTTATTAATTAAAAACCCATGGTACTCCTTGTAACATTAGCTATCTGCCAGTGAAAGTCCCGTTAAAATCGGTCTAGCCGTTTCAGAGATTATTACTCTTTGGCAAATAACTCATTATTAGGTACCAATTCTTTGCGTTTTTATACTCGTGATAATTTCTAAACGCAATGTCCTATTGGAATAAAACAAACAGTATTTTACTTCTACATGAATACCCCTGATAGCATAATGCTTGATTCGGATAAGAATTAATATTATGATACACATTTAACGTAGTTTCTTTCTTCAAGCGATTAAATTTTTTATGAACATTAAAGCGGTTATTGTGACTAAACTACGTACTACAATTCCGTAGTACATCATTTTGTTCTATTGTTAATAGTTTTTGCAGCGCACGCTTAAATAGGTTTTCGATTTTACACCTTAGGTTACAAAATTGAAATTTACTTACAGACCCCTATTTTTTATGAGAATAAAATATAGCCTATAGCCTTCCTTGATAAATGGACTATCCAATACTGAAAGAATTTTTAAAATCGGCCCAGTAGTTTCTGCGATTAGAGCGTTCAAACAAACAAACAAACAAACTCTGCAGCTTTATAATATTAAGTATAGATAATGAAGTCTGTCATTCAATAAATAACCTTATTGCGTAAAACAGAAGGTCAATAGCAGAATTTTAAACAATTTAGCCGTTAACTAACGTTAGTGTAACTGGTAGGACAGGTTTGTATCGGGCCCTTGCACTTAGGAGGCCGTATGCATTTTAAATCACTCACACGTTACAAGTTAAAACTATGACATAATTCATAGGCTTACGTACATTTATATTTTACTAGCTGTGCCCTGCGGTTTCACCCGCGTAGATTTAGTTTCATGCTTCATGTTGCGGAACTCTAATATTTTTAATAAATAAAAGTAGCCTATGTTACTCCTTGAAACATCAGCTACCTACCAGACAAAGTCCCGTTAAAATCCGTCCAGGCGTTTCAGAGATTACCCGGAACAAACAGACAGACAGACAGAGAAACATTTTAAAACTTGTTTTTTTAGTGTCAGTAGCGTGTATACTTTTATATACATTTAGTGAAAAGCTGTTATTTTGGAATTACAAACAGACACTTCAATTTTATTCATCTGTATGGATATGTATGTATGTATAAATGTAGGAAAGTATGTTTGTATTTAAATAGATTAGCTTTTCATATAACACACGTCATAATGACACTAATTAAGATACAAATAACAAGAAATGTACATAAACACATGATAAGCGGGTCCTGGGTAAATTTTATTATTATATAATAAACAACAGAATAACTAGTCCTCACCTACTACTTTGTAAGGAAATAACAAAAATAATAATAATTACCTATTTACTTACAAAGGGTAAAACTGGTCCCTATCTATATATCTATATCTATACAGATAAATAAAATTGAAGTGTCAGTTTGTTATTTCAAAATAACAGCTTTTCACTAAATGCACATGACAGTATAGACGGTACTGACAAAGAAAAACCAATTATTTTATTTTTTCTCTGTCTGTCCGTCTGTCTGTCTGACAGTCTGTTTGTTCCGGCTAATCTCCGAAACGGCTAGACCGATTTTAACGGGACTTTCACTGTTATATAGCTGACGATACAAGGAGTAACTTAAGCTACTTTGATTTAAATAAAAACATTAGGGCTCCGCGGGCTACCCATAAAGTTAAGTCTACGCGGGTGAAACTGCGGGGCACAGCTAGTGTATTACTAACACTCCGCTGTCCGTCTGTCACCAGGCTATATCTGATGAACCGTGATTGCAAAAAACAGAATAAAATAAATATTTAAGGTGGGCTCCACCAAACGTGATTTGCCGTTCTACGGAACGGAGCCGTTAGTGAACCCTTCTTGAGCGAGTCCGACTCGCATGGCAGGTTATTTTTATCAAATTTAAATATTTTTACAATTTTGCAAAACTATACAAATAAATTGTAATATAATAAATACTATGTATAATTGTCCGTACGCTGATCTCCTACGGGCCTTATTAAACTACTCAACTCAGCAACCATTAACGATCGCGGTCAATGGTTTATAATAATTACGGCTTATGTTAACTTATTGTGTAGCTTGAGCTACACTTGAGGAGCTCGTGGCACAGTTGCTATTGCGCATATCATTCGATCAGCGAAGTTAAGCAACCATACGCCTAGTCAGTAGTTGGATGGGTGACCGCCCGAGTTCCCTCCGTGCCTCGGAGAGCACGTTAAGCCGTCGGTCCCGGTTGCCAATTTAACATCTTTGGCAATCGTTACAGGTCAGTCAGAGGCCTAAAAATAATCTGATAACTGGTTTAACCCAGATCACAGATTTTCCTCCTAAATGGGGTTGCGAAGGTCAGATGGCAGTCGCTTCGTATAAAAATCAGGTGATCAGCCATATCGGGTTGAATCAAGTGCCGACCACAAAGTATGGGATAAGGCCAGGGAGATGATGATATTGTGTAGCTTGAGATGACCAGTCCCCACAAACCGTTTATACTCGCTAGCGTCTCCGACAATTTTTGTATGACATATTTTAGTTCTTCACGTCACCGCTTGGAGGCGCTGTACAATTTCACATACAAATATTCGGCAGAGACGTAGGCGTAGATTAAGAAAACGGTTGCAAACTGGTGATAGGGGTACTGTTCACAAGTATGACGAGAATGCCAGCCATCGCCCTCCTCAACAATTATAGAGGGAAATTCCATCATTCAGAAAAGCTAGAAAAGAATATCACTTGTTAATCACTTGGCAACACCGCGGAGCACAGCTAGTATCAAGCATTATTATAAATAAGACGGTGCGATATGTAACCGCAACATAGAATTAGAATAGGCGCGTGCGTAGATCCTTCGATCCATATTGTTTACAATTGGCGACGCGTTGCATAGCGCCTGTCGAATATTAAGAGCGATAGATAAATCATTGGGACCGGTGCCACTAATTGTCGTTAACCTTTCGTTTAAATCATCATCCTCCGTTTTATGTGGGGATTAAATGAGTTTTTCTCTTTGTTTTGTTTAAAAACTGTGGACTTTTAATTGAGTGTAAGTGGCACCAAACTACTTGTTAAAGCTAAAATTAAGACAAAATTGTCAATGACAGTGTAGGGAGAGCGATTGATCAAGCTTATCCCCAGTAAAGGGAAGATCTTCCATTGAGGCGTCATGTTTGGGGAACTGCGGCTCAAACTGTTCTAACTGGAACATAATATACTGCAATGCGCCTGAAAACTCTTATGGCGCGATTTAGGTTCTCGTGTATTTGTACTCAAACTTCGTATTTGTTAGCGAGTAACGCCATCTATGTAGCAAGTGGAGAAACGCTGCTACAACATTTAGCTATGCTTTAGTTTTAACCGATTGAGTTAGTGGTAAGATTTTGGACCTTAAATTAATTGTTTTAATTTACTGAATATAATATTAGGGTTTGGTTGTAGAAGTCATTTACGAAATCACGCATTCGTATTTCGTTACAAAAAAATGTTTCACCAAAATTTAGAACTGATTAGCAAATTCCTTCTATACAGGGTAGATGTATAGAAGGAATTTGCTAATTTAGTCATTAAAACTAGCTGCTGCCCGCAGCTTTGCCTGCGTGACAGTAAGATTTCATACACAGATATTCTATCAAAAAACCCTGTTATAGTAGTTGGCAACACCTCACAAAGAACACATTTTTGATAACCAGTGGGTTAGACTGTGTCTTGATATAAAGCCCGTCAGTGAGCCAGCTTGAATTTTATATGTATATACGCTTGTACATTATTAAAAGATAATTTACAAGGTTTCCAACCGGATCCGGACCGTGTCTTCAGCGAAGATAAGTGAACACAATTATTAACAATGATGTTGAAACTTCAGTGTAATCTAGAAACATACGTCCAGGTCAATAAGACATAACGTCTGATAATGTTATGGTCAATGCTTTTACTTGACCTTTGGGAAGAAGATAATTACGATCCAACCATATGCACATAACTGTACCTAAGTTGACTCCAAAGATAATAGTTCATAAGCTGACATTGTAGACACATTTAAACAAAAACAATACGTTTATTTAAAAAAACATTAGGGTTCTTCAAAGATCAAGGCGATGGTTACGCTTACAGTTTTTGATAATAATATATATGTAATAAGTGATAATTTTGATTGTGATGCAAGCGTTAGACTACTGTTAACCAAATGACGGACAAACAACCTATTGCGTGTCAATTTATACTACATACTATAATATTATAAAGAGGAAAGGTTTGTATGTATGGAAGAATTGGCTCAAAAAGTATTGGACCGATTTAAAAAAATCTTTCACCATTTGAATGCTACATTATCACTGATTAATATAGGCTATATTTCATTTCCGTACTCCCATAGGAACGGGTGAAACGCGCACCGTCCGCTAGTATTTAATAATATAGTATGAAAGTAACATTAGCTAAACTATTTAATATTGTCTGTCATACTGATTGTGAGGAGCTCGCACAGTTCCTATTGCATATATTATTCGATCAGTGAAGTTAAGCAACACTAACCCATGCCAATAGTTGTATGGGTAACCCCCCGAATTTCTTGCGGGCCTAGGAGAGCACGTTAAGGTCAGTCGGAAGCTTAAGAGAGTCTGACAACCCAGGTTTAATCCAGATTATCGATTTTCCTCATAAAAGGGCTATCAAGGTCATATGGAAGTCTCTCCATTTAAAAATCAGGTGATCGGAATCATCGGGTTGAATCAAGTGCCGACCCCAACAATGTATGGGATAAGGCGAGGGAGATGGTGATGTCATACTGTATTGTGTTTTCGATCTTCTTTCATAATCTATAATTAGCAACCACGATCTCAGTCCCGATTTCTCCCTTAAAAATAATAATAATATCCAAGATGGCGTAGGAGACTGCGGTACCGATCCCAAAAACCTCCGCACTCAAATTAGAAAAAAACTAATTTAATGTCACACACAGGGATCATAACTACTCTAATCCGTAGATTATCTAACCTTACCTGGCGTAAGGCTTATTAAAAAGGGACTTGCAGTTTTAAAACAACGGATAAAACATATTATTTTGAAATAATAATTGTTACAGACTTACAATATTTAACCTACATACCTGACGTGTAACCTTCCGTTAGATTAAACTACGATAAAGTGTGATTAAGATCGCGGTGCCATCCGTCTGTGGTTACAATGCACTCAGATACGACGCTAGAAGGACACACGCATGTGCGTATTTTATTTGTGCTACTGAGTTTTCCTGCGACTTCTTTTGCCTATTATCTATACATCTATACTCTTTATACTCTATAAAGATATAAAGATAAATAAAATTTAAGTGTCTGTTTGTAATTCCAAATCAAAAAACAGGTTTTCATTAAATACGAAAAAAAAAATGATTTCTGCGTGTATATCAGTCTTTCTGTCTGTTCTTAACGGGAGTTTCACTGACAGATAGCTGATGTTACAACGAGTAACTTAGGCTACTTTTTTTAATATTAGGGTTCCGTGAAAAAAACCACCCATGTAACTGTAACGCGTATTAAACTGCGGGGCACAGCTAGTTACTCACAATTTACTAATTAATGTTTATTACAATGTTCTATTAAATTTTATTTAAGCATGCAACACATTCGACAATCTATTTTTTTTAAATGACACGGAAAATGGCATCGATAAAAAATTAATATGTCAGTCAACACGAACAAACAAATTGACCGAGTGGCAAAATGACGTCGTCTAGACGAAAAAGCTACCTAAATCAATTGTTTTCTATGTATATTTGTATTTTATGCATGTAATCCGATAAGACAGTGATGTCGGCTTGCTTAAACCATCGATGCATTATTCATGCCACTAAGTAATACGAAGTTATCTTTTGCATTCATTACCATTAAGTGGGTAGGCTCTGTGTGTCAGATGAAGTTACGTTATAATTATTAATGATCTCGCTAGACCTCCTAGCGTGGCGCGGGTTCTAATCCCGCGCAGAGGTCCTAGTACGCGTTCAGCGCCTCTGTCGGCCTAAAGATGACACTATTGTGAGCCCATACAAATCTACGTTTACGTCGACGCGATTACTTGTGACGGCGATTTTAAGAAAACTCGCACTAGTCACACAGAAAATTATAGATAATGCACGGCTGTGGATAAGTATTTTTCATGAGTCTGGAAGTAATATTACTAAATGGGCTATGTGGCAACTCACTCAAAATCTCACCAATGGGTCAGTTTACCTCATACATATATCCCTGAGAATAAATACAAAGATGTGTGTAGTCAAAGTGCCCGAGACTTCAATGGACTTGCCATCTGCCACGTCAGCACTTGCTTAATAACCTTTGACAATAATTTGGTGTTGAAACCTAGGAGACCTTTTTGGGACGGCGTAAGTTTACACACGGGAGAAAAAGTTTTTAAGTAGGTATAATATATAGTTTTCTCTGGTCACGATGAAATGCCTTTTGTAATGTAGAAAAGTATTACACCGCGACCAGAGAGTTTTGACCCAGAGGTATTGGACTGTAGCGATAAAATAAGAGCTCGAATAGTTTGCATTTTATCAGTAAACAGAATTTTGTAATCGATTTTTCGATTATTTCAATACCTGCCTACAATGCGCTTTTTAAGATATTATATTATCAAAGTGATGATTCTTCTACTCATTATCTGTCAATAAAATGTTTATAATTATTAACACTATGCACCCCACGCTTTTTTACAAAAATGTACATTCATTTCTAATTTACAATATTCTTTATCCAAATTTATTAAATTTTATTTTCTGATTTTTAGTTGGATTTTTTATGAAAGCGTGTTTTTTTAGTTTTTTTTAAACTATAATTTTTTAGTCCTAGCAATATCAACAGAAAACTGTCAACATACTGTCAATGTCAAAGAATTGTGTGCCTGTCAATCATTATCAATGAAAACCTCAAAACTTTGGTTAGGTATTTTCACCTCTGCGAAGAATGATGATATCACTATCCAAGAAAATGTGAATTAACAAATTTTACTTTAATGTTACAACAATAATATGCTAAAATGGCTGACCGGCTTCGTCTAATAGCGCAAAGGCTCAAGGACATGATACATTTGCCGCAATTAAACTCCAGTGGCCGTCAAAAAGTTGATCAGTTCCTAGCAAGGTATGCCCCAGCTTCCAAAGTCGGGAATTTGACTGAAAGAGTCAAATATGAGACCATTACTAAAAGGGTACAGGAACTCGTATCCAAATATGAGAAGTTCACGGGCGTTGAAGAAATTATGGCTATTCAAAACACCGTCATTGAGGCACAAGTAAGTATAATATTTGAACTTTCCTTAACGCGTTCGACGCGACGCACCTGCGCATCCAACTGTTAGAGAATTTACGAAGAAGACGAAATTTCAGCAGCGAATGTGTTAAAGAATATGGGGTGATATAAGCATGAAGAGATACGGCACGAGATCACCCCTTAGATATTGGGAGCTGCCCGACTGGGGACTGTACCTCCACGTTACAGAAGATACCACACAAATAATGGTACCTTAGGGTAGTGTTGTGTTCACAAGGTGATTAAGGTCGCCAGTGCTCCATGGAGGGGAGGAGTAGGAGTGTAGTCACTGTGCTAGCAATAGTTGTAATTTAGTTAGCATAGAGATTTAATCCCTACTAAGATTATAAATGCGAAAGTAACTCTGTATGTCTGTTACACTTTCCTGCTTAAACCTCCAACCGATTTTGATGAAATTTGGCACAGACAATCTTTAGACCCTGAGAAAGGACATAGGCTACCTTTTATTTATTAAAAATACTAAATCTACGCAGGGGAGACCGCGGGGCACAGCTAGTTGGTTATAAGGTAGACAATGCACAAGTGACATTTGTGTTTCAAGCATTATAGGCTGTAGTAGCTGCTTACCATTAGACTGTACTTCGGTGGGCTTGAATGTCACTATTACTGCCATTAACGCGTTCACTGCTAACAACGCACCTGTGCGTACAACTGTTAGAGAATTTACGAAGAAGACAAAATTTCAACAGTGAATGTGTTAAAGCATAAACAAATTAAAAGTAATTACAGTTTCTCGCCAGGTTGTTCTCAGTAAAAGCAACCTTCCGAACCTGGCGGTAGCATGTATAATCCTGTAAATTGTGTCATTCTGACGAATTGAAAGTGCTTTGTAAAAAGTCTTAAGTCCACAAGGTGATAAAACAATACATTCCCTATGCTTTGAAATTCCAATGGAAAATCCTGATATATTCTAATGGCTTACAGACATGGAATACTTGAAACAGTAAGCCCTAACCCTGTAATGCCTCTTTCAATACCAGTGGCGTGCATTGGATTTTCAGAGGGGTAGGCATAAACAATAAGTAGGTAGGTAGGCAGGTTAAGTACATACCTATGCGGCGTAGGTACGTACGTCTTGTTAAAGATACACATACGAACATAAACACACACACACACGACACAAGTGTATTCAGTGATCACAAATTTTAACTTCTGCTTACCTGCTTATATGCAATGCACGCCACTGTTCAATACAAGTTAAATTACAGTTCACATAGCTCTAAGAAGGCTTAAGATAAGCTGAAATTAGCCCAAATTTTGGCAAAATCCTCCCCCAATCTCTTCCAATGGGCTCGAGGGCCATTCCCAAGCAAGTCTTCCCTGCACTTGTTTTCCACATTACCTGTCTTTAGGTATGTTCTATCCAAATGTAAAGCTTGTATGTTGTAACTCTGGTAATTTTCAGGAGCGCTTCATGACAGCACAAGACAAGAGGCGCGAAGTCGGCCGGCAGCTAGCCAACATTGAATCCAGGTTGAAGGAACTGCATGCAGAGATGCAGAACACCATGAAAGGGGATGAGAAATACTTACAACTCTGCACCGAGGAACATAAGGTATACATTGCTTTGGCAGAGTTATATCATTACTAGCTTTCACCCGCGGCTTCACTTTCGAGAAACCTTGCTGCATAAAGCGTTTTCACAAAATATTTGTAAATGTAAAATAAAAAAAATGCTCTGATGGCAAGGATTCACCTCGAAAAAGGAGTTATGAAGGTCAGATGGCAGTCGCTTCGTATAAAAATCAGGTGATCAGCCACATCGGGTTGAATCAAGTGCCGACCCCAAATACATGGGATAAGGCCAGGGAGATGATGATGCTCTGATGGCAATGAAAAAACAAAGCAAAACAATTTGCACCCGTATAGTTAGCACTTGCTACAGAAAAATTCTCATGATGATGGTATATTTCTAAATGAACTTAGTTCTTGCACACACAAATGAAACAAATCATATTTGACTGGGTTCAATGAATATAGAAAAATTTCTAAAATCAATTTATTTAAAAATAAATGCCTATTTCTCGTTATAACTCAAGAATGGCTTTACCAATTTAATCTATACATCTATATCTATACAGATAAATAAAATTGAAGTGTCTGTTTGTAATTCCAAAATAACAGCTTTTCACTAAATGCATATGAAAGTATACACGCTACTGACACTAAAAAACCAAGTTTTAAAATTTTCCTCTGTCTGTCTGTCTGTCTGTTCCGGGTAAACTCTGAAACGGCTGGATGGATTTTAACGGGACTTTCACTGGTAGGTAGCTGATGTTTCACAGCTAGTTTATCTAATATATTTAAAAAACAGATTTCCACGAAATAAAGTCCATACATTAGATTAAATTATCTTGAATAACATGCCACTTACAATCCAAATACCAATTTGAAAATGTATAAAATAACGACGCATTTTCGGAGCATGTGTCTGTGTGTACAGAAATAACTACCAACCTATTTTTATATTTTATACAACAATGTAATGATGCCATATATTGTACTGGTTGTATCACCAACAAACATGTATGAAATGATTGGATGAAGTAATGTACAATTAAGTCAATGGCCCCTACAGGGGTAGGCAGATGGAGGAGAACAACAGCACCCACTTTTCAGCAAAGATGATTAAGTGCCGTAGCAGACGAGTGCTCAAACCCCACGGGCACTATGGCACCTTCCATCCAAATGATCATAATCAGTATCATCTATACAGATAAATCAAATTGAAGTGTCTGTTTGCAACTGCAAATTAACAGTTTTTCACTTAATGCATATGAAAGTATACACGGTACTGACATAGAAAAAGCAATTTTTTCATTTTTTCTCTGTCTGTCTGTTTGTTCCGGGTAATCTCCGAAACGGCTAGACGGATTTTAACGGGACTTTCACTGACGGATAGCTAATGTTACAAAGAGTAACTTAGGCTACTTAGATTTTTTTAAAACATTAGGGACCCGCGGGGCACAGCTAGTATATAGTGTTGTAATAACAACATCCACATTTAACCGAACATGATTAAGTGCCAACGTGACAGAGTACCTAGTGCCAGTTTTCTTAAACGCAGATTTGTATGGGCTCGATTTTAGTGCCTGAGACGGCGATAGACTCACCCTCTGTCACGTTGGCACTTAATCATATTCGGTGAAATGTGAGTGTTGTTGTTACAACACCTCTGCTTGCCCCTTCGGGGACCCTTTTGTGATGGCTTGAGCATACTTATTTTTATAATCAGTATAAATTTGTTGTATAGTTGATAATCCAAGAGCGCGCTCTTCGCACGTTATTTGGTGACGCGGAGAGAGAGGAACGCGAGTTATTCGCCACCATGTCGGCCGCTGTAAAGCTCGGCCACGAGAGGGAGCGCGCCCACGCCGAGAGGAACAAGTATTGGTACATCGTCGCTTCTATATTCGGTGAGGGGTGCACTAATACATTACATTTATTTCAAAACTAGCGGACGTCACGCGGCTTCACCCGCGTAGTTCCCGTTCCCGTGGCAGTACCGTGATAAAATATAGCCTGTATTAATCAGTGATAATCATCATCATCAGCCGGAAGACGTCCACTGCTGAACATAGGCCTCCCCCTTGGACCGCCACGCCGTATACAACCGCCACAACGTATCAGTGATAATGTAGCATTAAAATGGTGAAAGATTTTTTTTGATCTGTCCTGTAATTTTTGAACCAATTCGTTACAAACATACATACAAACCTTTCCTCTATATAATATAAGTTTTTCATGGATCTAATATAAGTGTCCCGCGGATCCCTAATGTTTTTTTTAAATAAAAGTAGCCTTAGTAACTCTTTGTAGAATTATTTAGCTTTCTGCTAGTGATAGTCCCGTTAAAATCGGTGCAGACGTTTCGTAGATTAGCCGGAATAAACAGACAGACAGAGAAAATTTTTTAAAATTGTTTTTTTCATGTCAGTACCATCACCGTCATGTCAGTTCATCGAAAATAATTTACTTCCAACGTGAGGCACTATACATACGTATTTGAATCATTTTTCCGACATACGCAGATTTCCTCACGATGTTTTCCTTCACCGTAAAGCACGTGGTGTGTAAGCACATACATTTTTGGAAAAACTCACTGGTACAGGCCCCGCTGGGATTCGAACTTGCGTCAAGGCCACCACGGCTCTTTTTCCCAATAACATACTACCTATACACTAAACAAGCCTTCGTGTAGTCGTTCAGAAAGCAAGAAAATATGCCGATGCTACCACCGGGTTCAGAAGGTTGCTTTTCCTGAGAGAAAAAGATATAAGTATGTAATAGCGTCTGTTTTTGATAACAGGTACAGTCCTAGGCATAGCCGGTTCGACAATAAACAATCATTTGAAGATGGCGGAGTTCCGCGACATGATGGAACAGCAGATGGCACGGTCGGCGAGTGTATTGTACACCATAGCGGGCGGCGCCGCCGTTGATCGCCCTGATATCGCCGCCGCTATGAAGACCGAGTTTGCTTATCAGGTAACTGGTATATGGCGAACATTTTTGTCAAAGACCATCGGTTGGTGGTACAAAAGAAAATCATCTCCCTGGCCTTATCCCATGTAATTGGGGTCGGCACTTGATTCAACCCGATGTGGCTCCATGTTAGTTGCAATCAACTTATTAACTCCTTGTCCGTTATGTGCGCCTGGTACTTCGTGTACCATATCATCATCTCCCTGGCCTTATCCCATACATTGTTGGGGTCGGCACTTGATTCAACCCGATGTGGCTCCATGTTAGTTGCAATCAACTTATTAACTCCTTGTCCGTTATGTGCGCCTGGTACTTCGTGTACCATATCATCATCTCCCTGGCCTTATCCCATACATTGTTGGGGTCGGCACTTGATTCAACCCGACGGGCTGATCACCTGATTTTTATACGAAGCGACTGCCATCTGACCTTCGCAACCCCTTTTATGAGGAAAATCGGCAACCTGGGTTGAACCAGAAGATCATTAAAAAATCATTGGTAGTACAAAAGATCATTAAATATAATTTACACTTACACTTTTCATCAAATATAATTTAGTGCCAACGTGACATATGGTGAGTCCATCGCTGTCTCAGGCACTATACATACGTCTTTGAATTACTTCTCAGACATATGCAGGTTTCCTCACGATGTTTTCCTTCACCGTAAAGCACGTGGTATGAAGTACATAAGTTTTTAGAAAAAACTCATTGGTACAGACCCCGTTGGGATTCGAATTTGAATCGCTTGCGTAGCAGACGACTGCTGAAATCCAAGGCGAACGAACGTCGATTTACTACCGGTTCAGGAACTAGCCTTACGAAATGAACCAGCAAGAAACTCAGCCAGCATCATGTACATTAAAACAATATAATATTTCAAATAATTGGGTGAAACCGCGGCGCGCAGCAAGTGTTTAATTAGACCTTTTTCACTGTTGCAGGATCAACTCGCTGAAAACCTGAAAGAGATGAAAGAAAATATTCACAATCTAGTCCACAAACAAACATCTTTGATTGGTAAGTTCATGAATAAAAAATAATATATTTTTTTCTTTTTTTGTAGGTGGTAAAAAAAATGGTGACACTTCTCAGACATTGTTTTCATGCTGCCTTTCACCGTTAAGCTCATGTCAGTACCGTCACCGTTATATCAGTCGAAGATGATTTAGTGCCAACGTGAGGGACTATACATCATCATCATTATCATCTCCCTGGCCTTATCCCATACATTGTTGGGGTCGGCACTTGATTCAACCCGATGTGGCTCCATGTTAGTCGCAATCAACTTATTAACTCCTTGTCCGTTATGTGCGCCTGGTACTTCGTGTACCATATCATCATCTCCCTGGCCTTATCCCATACATTGTTGGGGTCGGCACTTGATTCAACCCGATGTGGCTCCATGTTAGTCGCAATCAACTTATTAACTCCTTGTCCGTTATGTGCGCCTGGTACTTCGTGTACCATATCATCATCTCCCTGGCCTTATCCCATACATTGTTGGGGTCGGCACTTGATTCAACCCGATGTGGCTCATCACCTGATTTTTATACGAAGCGACTGCCATCTGACCTTCGCAACCCCATTTAGGAGGAAAATCTGTGATCTGGGTTAAACCAGTTGTCAGGGTCTATACAAACGTATTTGAATTACTTCTCAGACTTATGCAGGTTTCCCTTAAGTAAAGCACGTGGTGTGAAATCACTGCACATAAGTTTGTTAGAAAAACTCATTGGTTTATGCTGGGATTCGAGCTTGCGTTGCTTGCGTAACAGATGACTGCTCAAACCTCAACGCCACCACGGCTCTTAGCGGTTTTAAATATTCATGTCTCTTAGTTTAATATTTTACATGCATTTGAGATAAAATCCTCTTTTGTTATCTACCTATTACATAAAGATAACATAAGAAAAATCTTTGTAAATACTCTATTTTATCGCAATGATAACAAAATGTTATGTAAATTTCTTATTAGCTATGAAGATAAATAAAATTGAATTTCTTTTTGTAATTCCAAATTAACAGTTTTTCACTAAATGTACGCAAAGTATATACGGTACTTACATAAAAAAATATTATTAAAAATATCTTTGCCTGTCTCTGAGTTCGTTCGCTAAGCCGTCATAAATTGGCGTCGGTTGCCAATTTAACATCTTTGGCAATCGTTACTACAATAGGCCCTGTAGACATATCCTCACGCTTCGCTAGTAGAAACGATACAAAATGTACGGGAATGACATATGTCACGTGACTGATTTATGTCATTCCCATACATTTTTTATCGTTTCTAGTAGCGCAAGCGCGAGAGAATGTTACTTTGTATAGGGCTACTGGTCAGTCGGAGGCCTAAGAAAGACAACTGGTTTAACCCAGATTTTCCTCGTAAAAGGGGTAACGAAGGTCGGAAGTTTAGATAAAAATCAGGTGGTCAGCCACATCGGGTTGAATCAAGTGCCGACCCCAACACTGTATGAGATGAGGCCAGGGTGATGATGACTAAGATGTAATTATTGTTTGTTACAGAGCACCTCCATCGCCAAGAAGAAGCAGTCAATACTCAGATACGTGAATTGAAACGTATCGTGGTCGTAGCGTCACAAACTAGCGCCAAATCTGACGCACAGTTAGCGAAAGCTCTCTCAGAAGTACATCACGATTTGGACGAGGAGAAAGAAACACCCAAGAATGTTCTACTCGAACCTAACCAAGTATTGACCGGGATTGGGTTTATTGTGTGCTGTGCTATTATATTTGGCAACATTATAGGAAGGATCAGTTGATTTCTTGTTGTTTCGGTTGTCCAGGTTAGTTTTGGGTGTTCCCGCGCTGTCAAGAATTTTGAGGTTATATGTCACATGTTTCTGTCGTAACTCTATGGTATTTTCTTTTTTTTTTATAGTTATACCTAGATACTTGACCTTTTGAACTTGCCTGCCGTGATAAATAAACTGAGAATAGTTGACTAGTCAATTTCAATACATCATCTCCCTGGCCTTGTCCCATACATTGTTGGGGTCGGCACTTGATTCAGCCCGATGTGGCTGATCACATGATTTTTATACGAAGCGACTGCCATCTGACCTTCGCAACCCCATTTTAGGAGGAAAATCTGTGATCTGGGTTAAACCAGTTGTCAGATTATTTTTAGGCCTCCGACTGGCCTGTAACGATTGCCAAAGATGTTAAATTGGCAACCGGGACCGACGGCTTAACGTGCTCTCCGAGGCACGGAGGGAACTCGGGCGGTCACCCATCCAACTACTGGCTAGGCGTAGGGTTGCTTAACTTCGCTGATCGAATGATATGCGCAATAGCAACTGTGCCAAGAGCTCCTCTAGTCAATTTCAATACATTGAAATAATTGAGGAACACTAAGGAGTGCCATTTTCTTTGTGATAAATCAGTTTGTTTATTCATTTTTAATAGAATATATAACTAACGCTAATGTTAAAAACCGCGGGAACACCCACACACCTTAAATAATATGTTGAAAGTGACTGCAGTTCGGATATTTTTTCATAAATCTTTGTCCCCAAGGCCTTTGATATTGTTTGATTAAAAAACACTTATTTTTTTAATGTTACCATAATTTGTAATGAGAACCTCTTATAAATATATTGTACTTGAAAAATGCTGTTTCGATAGGTGGCGATAATATTTGTATGTTTAGCTGCTGCATACATCTAAAAGCATGGTTGTGTTTTATTTATTGTCATTTTAATTGTTATCAGCGCCATAAAGTTATAATTATTGATTGTGCAATCGTTTTTTTAAGTAATTTAGTTTTTGTTTTGTTTTATTGCCATTACGTTCCATACTATCTATCTATCAAACATGGTATTAATATCCATAGCATTGCTATTTTACGTGTTACGTTGGTACCTTTTAGTAATTGTCCTGTCTTAAGCACATTATAAAATAATCAAATTATTTTGATAATCCTTTTTATTATTTAATCGTACTTGAACGATGAGAGATATTTTTTTGTATAGCAACTTAATTTCTCTCATTTGGCAGTTGATGTTTATATATGACAGCTGTCATCGAAATAGCTTGTCATTGTTTAACGTCCATTACTAAGCGAGTATTTTCAAATTAAACACCATTGCACCAAATGTCAGTAATGTGTCGTGAACAAGTTAAAGTACCAAAGGGATCATACTGTATTTGAGGACAATAATAGTGTTGTATTAATTAAATCTTCCAACGATATATTTGAAATAAATTTGATTTCATTTGAAGTCGGTGATTTGCTACAAATAATATTAAAAAGTTAAAAAATGCTATCCATATTTGTCTACCAATTTAAAAAACAGTACCATTGAATTTTAGCTCTCTGGTGAAATTTAAACAGGTTAAATATTAATATTATTGTTATTTTTGGCTTGTAATATTTATTGTTAGATCAAATATTTATTGTATAAATATGTATCGAAGCGAAATATAACCGTTGTTGTGAGTTTGGGCGTTTCTTTACTTATATTTTAAAACCATACCAAAATGAAACAAATTTTATAGATAGTGGGTGTCCTTTTTGCGCAGCAAGTTTATTGATTTATGATTCTTTAACAAAGAAAAATTGAACTGTATACTGCCTGTCATTGCTTAGGTTCATTTAACTTGTGATCAGTCACATTTCGGGCAAAACCCAACATGTATGGGATGAAGGCAGGCCGTTGATAATTGCCTGGAATGAATATTGGCCTGGCTGAAGTGATTTCTTGAAAAACTGGTGTTTTCTATTTTTTACCTGTGTAATTGTTACGTTTTAATCTGTGGATCAAGTAATAAACGATTTGAAATAGGTTAGTAGAGTAGCTAAGAGAATTTTTATTTTATGACCTATGCTACGCATAATACCATGACATCATATTGAAAGTGACATTACTGACTGACACTGACAAACAAACGTCAATGTCAAATCAATATCTTTTTTTTATTGACTAATTTTGTATTGTACGACGAAACTAAATTAATTTTATCCTGGAATTGTTAGATATTTAGATTTGCATCAGTAAACACTATAATCGAGAGCAAATAAGAAAAAAACAAGATGCAGGAAGGTAAGTTAACTAGAACTTGTGAATCAATCGTAAGTTTGCAAATTGACCATGCCATTTTCCCTCGCAATTTATTGTGTGAAAGAGGTTTGATTGTTTATTATTTTTGTTTTCCAAGACTTGGAAGTCACTGGGATCTCACGGAGCGGTCGTGTTAGGAAGAAAAGCTCTAAATTAATGGATTTTGAGTCGCCAGACGACATTGAGAGCAGGTTTCGTCGTCAGACGCCTGTAAAGTCATACAGTAACTTTAGAAATGAGGAAAATCAACCAGAATTTCCAGTGCAAGAGAGCGCTCCTCCGCGGCCGGTCGAAGAGGCAGGTACCGCGTCAGGTAGTGAGTCGGATTTCTATGAAAATCCTGGGGAAAATGCCGACAGGTGAGTGTCCTAACATTCACAGCTTCTTATTTTTAACATTCTTTTACGTCGTAATTACGGTGTTCAAATTGCTAGCGTTTCTTATTCTTTCTTTTGATCACTATGTAGCATTTCATACAAGAGATAAAAAAATCATGAAGTAACCTGCATATGACTGAGAAAAATTACAGCATTATAATTATAATTTCATACATTTGTCATGTGATTTATTTTGTTTTTTTTTTATATTGTATAATATTTTTGAAAAAAGTAATTACTGAGTTTCTTGCCAGGTTCTTCTCAGTAAAAGCAATCTTCCGAACCTGGCGGTAGCATGTATAATCCTGTTAATTGTTTCATTCTGACAATTTGAAAGTGCTTTATAAAAAGTCTAATTGAATAAAGATATTTTTGACTTTGACTTTGACTTTGACATACATACTTAATGTATGGTGTTTGAAATGGAGGCAAACTCAACAGCTTTCATTTCAATATTTTTTTAATGTGTTCAGCTTGGAGTCTGAGAGTTCCGGATCGGGTGAGGAGGGGTCGGCCCGCACTCCGGCCAACTCACTCTACATGATGGAGAAGAGTAAGAAGAAGCTGGTTATCAAAGACGGCCGCGTCGTCGGCAGGGCGAAGGCTCAGCGCAAGGATAAGGGTGAGAGTCTACTTGATTTAAGTGACTTAGTAGCAGGCTGGTTTTATTAATTTTTTTCTATTGTGTGCAGGCAAGACCCGCATCACAGCATATATGATGTGGGCGAAGGAGGCACGCAACGAGCTGCTTCGCAAACATGCTGACATGGATTTCTCTGCTATCTCCAAACGACTCGGGGAAATGTGGTCCAATGTAAGAAACTAACATAGGATTTATTTCTATAAATTGATTCATTGATAAATATAAGACTAGCTGTGCCCCACGCTTTCACCCGCATAGAGTTATTTTCGTGGGTATCCCGCAGAACCCTTATGTTTTTTTAAAATTAAATTTTCCTAAAACACTACTTGAAACATCAGCTATCTGCAAGTGAAAGACCTGTTAAAATCAGTCCAGCAATTTACATGTGATGCAGTGACCAAAGATAGATATATATGCAAAATCATGAAAATACAAGCACATTGAGAACTTTCATGAATATATTTGTAATCTGGGGACTTCAAAGCGTGAAAATTTGTGATGATAACTGTACCCCTATCACGAGTTTGCCACCATTTTCCTAATCTATACTCGCTAGCGTCTCTGACAATATTTGTATGACATATTTTAGATCTTCAAGTCACCGCTTGGAGGCGCTGTACAATGTCTTATACAAATATTTGACAGAGATGTTAGTGAGTGTATATTACAAAAACAGTTGCAAACTCGTGATAGGAGTACCGGACAGCAAAAAAATTTTTTTATAGAAAGAAAGAAAGAAAATAAATTTATTCGTAACAACATACACAAAATAGCGAAAAGGATTATGGTAACAGTGTTTTATAGTTGTTACGAATTGGTCCCAACTCAGCATAATCTGGCTGTCACGTTGATGACAACCATCACTGATCTTCCGCTAGGACCAAGGCGTCACGTCACAGCACGGTCACACTGCCAGTATCCACAATACAACTTAACGGGGTTAGGTTAGGGCTATGATCACGCACGTACGATACGTCTTTCGTCGTCCACCATAATTCTGCCATCCGTCACTTCTTACTTCTTCCTCTTATATTCTCTCCACTCACACATTGCCATTCTCACATACAACTTCTTAACCTAAGTATAATTGTAGGTGAACTACAACGAGCGCTACCTATGGAAGCGTAAAGCGAAGAGGTTCGCCATGCAGAAGGAACAGAGCCAGCAAGGGACCACCAGCAAGATTATATCACATCCTGGTAATATAATTATATATTAACACTTGCTGTGCCGTCGCGGTTTCACCCGCGTAGATTTTGTTTCATCCTTATTGTCGCGGAAACCTAATATTTTTTAGTAAATAAAAGAAGCCTAAGTTACTCCTGGAAACATCAGCTACCTGCCAGTGAAAGTCCCGTTAAAATTGGTCCAGCCGTTTCAGAGATTACCCGGAACAAACGGACACACAGACAGACAGAAAAATTTTAATACTTGGTTTTTTGGTGTCAAAAAAAAGCTGTTATTTTGGAATTACAAACAGACACTTCAATTTTATTTATCTGTATAGATAATAATAAGGTTGCCTGGAAGAGATCGCTTTAGCGATAAGGCCTTATTATATATATCAATTCTTATTGAAATTATTGTTTTTTTGTGTATTTCTGTTATTTGGTATACACGCTTATATTGGATGACAATGCGTGCTTAGCTATGTGACGTCATTTGAATCCAATATGGCGGATCATCCAAGATGGCGGACTAGTTATTCTTTCTGCAGTAGAAAGGGCTTGCTGAGAATAACAAAGAGTTTATCTTTGCCTTTTTTATGTTCTACATGCAATCAGAAAAAAAATTAGGTAGGTTTTGGTAATCAATGTGTATATTCCAGCGCCGCCGGTTCGAACCCCGACCCACGCCGGGCCGGGCCGCCCGCCGAGAGCCCAACCACGGGCCCCGCCGCCTGAGGTCACTCCGCCGCCACAGACACCCGCGGTAACTATTTATATATACACATACATATGTTCACGCTTGTTATATGGACAGCCCCTTACGAAATTGCAGCGAATACGTATTTTATGTAAACGCCTTTACACCTATTGCAACACCGGATTTGCAGCGTTAGCAGAAAGAAGTATCATCGAACCCAAAGGAGGCCGGCGCCATCCGACGCCGCACTTTACTGGAACTTTCCACATTATTATATTTTAGCGTGTGAATCAATTTTACTTGCAATGTATAATTTTATATTAACTCTCTGTCATTCTTATTCTAGCATCGATAGGAAGTAGACTAGGTTTCTTTAACATTAAGTTTTAATTGTAATTTCAATTTAATTAAATATTATAAATTAATTTTGTTTTTTTTTGGGTCCTCCGGCGGCGACATCCATAATTGGCGCAGTCGGTAGGATACTTAGGGTAGCTTAGATTCTCATATCGAATTAATCAGCGCCCGGGTATCCAAAGAACCTGGAGTCCGGATCGGAGGATAAATCCAGACATCGATCCCAGAGGAACCAGAATGAAATTCATGTAAGTACACTCACAATTTTTTCTGTGCGTTGCTTTCCCTTTTCCTAATTTAGTGTGTTAATTATCGTGCAAAATTTTTCATCCTAAGCAAACTACCCCTAGAGGGCCTGCGCGTGCTATAGTAGCTCGTAGGCTTGAATTAGATAGAAATAGAAATATTAGTGTAGATTTAGATAGTACTTTAAATTCCTCGTTAGGCTCGATAGAATATCAACCGACCGAGATGACTGACGTAGACACAATTTTCAAGGCCTTACGCCTAGTACCCGATTTTGACGGCAACCCCCATGTGCTCCCCCGGTTTATAAATTTGTGTGATCAAATTGTAGCCGAATATGTAACTGCAAATCCAGGCAACGAGTTAGCAAAGCTCTGTCTCATTAACGGCGTACTTAATAAGATTACTGGGCCAGCCGCACGTATTATAAATTCGAATGGCATATCTGAAGATTGGAATAGCATTAAAAATGCCCTCATAAATAATTTTTCAGACCAACGTGATGAGACCGCTTTGTACAATGATCTTATGTTAGCCACACAAGGGAATAGTTCGCCACAGGAATTTTATGATAAATGTGTTAACTTGTTCAGCACCATTATGACCTATGTCACATTGCATGAAAATGTCAGTACCACTGTTGAAGCCAAACGCATTCTTTACAAGAAATTAACAATGCAAGCGTTTGTGCGTGGTTTAAAAGAGCCCTTAGGGTCTCGCATTAGATGCATGCGTCCTGATAGTGCTGAAAAAGCTTTAGAGTTTGTGCAAGAGGAATTGAACGTTATGTATCTTCAAGGCCGTAATGATTCAGTGTCCGAAAAGAAGTCACAACCGTTTCAATCGCCAAAGCCAATGCCAATACCAATATACAATTCCTTGCCCGCGTTTAAACCATTCAATTCTTTTGCACGTCCTCCATTTAATTCTAATATGCAGCCAGTCCCACAAATGTGGAAGCCAAATTACCAGCAAAATGTGCCTTTTAGACCTGTGAATATGCCATCACGCACGCAACAAATGTTCCGTGCGCCGCCACAAAATTATAACGCTAATCAAAATAATTTCCAGCTTGCTCCTAGGAATGTGTCTCAATATCAGGGCCCTAAGCCTATGAGTGGTGTTAGCCACTATGTTGCTAGGGAAAGACCTATGGGAAACCAGTTAACTGGTCATGATTGGCGTAAGCATGGCAATATTCCTGCTTCAAATTATTTTAAAACTAAGGAAATGAATATGAATGAGTGTGACAGCTATGATTATTACTATCCTGAATTTTATACATGTGATCCTTATGAGTACTTTACAGCCAACGATTTTTATTATCATGAACCTTATTATACAGCCGAACCAATGTGTGATGAATCACATGAATGCCTCAGTGATGAGGTTCAGCCCTCTACCAGCTCTGCAGAAGAGCCGGATTTTCAGAAGCGTTCGAAATCCGACAAGTTAAAATAGAATTAAATTTGCAAACTCAAAGGCAGCTTCCATACATACAAATTGCAGATCCGCCCTTAAAATTACTAATAGATACGGGCGCAAACCAGTCTTTTATTAGTCCAAATGCCATTGAGAATTTTTATTCACACTTGCCGCTTAATTTTGATCCATTTGAAGTAACTAACGTTCATGCAACATCTAGGAATAATTATTCGATTAATATTCCTTGCTTTTCAGAATTTGATGAAACTGATAACATTAAATTGTACATTTATAAATTTCACGATTACTTTGACGGTCTTATAGGACTAGATTTGTTAGAAAATTGGGAAGCTAAAATAGATTTAAAAGATAAAGTTCTCATAACACGTAATTCGACGAATCCTATAAGTATGTACAACTCGCGAAACGTTAACTGGTACGAAGATATTATACCGGCAAATTCATCAAAAATTATAAAAATTCCTATTAACTTACAAGATGGCGATGCATTAATTAATGAACAGACTATTTCAAATTGCGTTATTAATCAGTGTTTAACTACCGTTCAGAATAATCGCGGATTTATAGAAGTTACGAATCCGACGCAACACGACCTAATATTTTCGTTAGATCGCCCCGTCCAAGCCGAAACTTATAACGTTCAATGCTCGCGTACCCCTTTGATATCAGAGCGTGCGGACGAAGTTCTATCGCGTTTACGTACGAACCATTTGAATGCCGAAGAACGCGCGAACTTAGAAATGCTTTGTAGAAAATACGCGGATGTATTTTATATCGATGGAGAAAGATTGACCTTCACGAATAAAATCAAACACAGCATTAGAACATCGGACGAAATTCCCGTATATACGAAGAGTTATCGCTATCCGTATATTCATAGAGACGAAGTTAGGGACCAGATAGGCAAAATGTTAGATCAGGGTATTATTCGACCATCAGAGTCCGCTTGGAGCTCGCCTATATGGGTAGTACCGAAGAAGGCCGACGCCTCCGGTAAAACTAAGTGGCGCCTCGTTGTAGATTTTCGTAAGTTGAACGAAAAGACTTACGATGACAAATACCCGATACCTAACATCAATGACATTTTAGATAAACTTGGTAATTGTCAGTATTTCACCACCCTAGACCTTGCTAGCGGATTTTTTCAGATAGAAATGGAACCTGGTGATGTTCCGAAGACCGCATTCAATGTAGAAAACGGTCACTATGAGTTCTTACGTATGCCAATGGGTTTAAAAAATTCCCCGTCCACTTTCCAACGCGTAATGGACAATGTTCTAAAAGACCTTCAGAATACAGTTTGTCTGGTTTATTTGGACGATATTGTCGTCTTCAGTACCTCTTTACAGGAACACATGATTAATTTAGAGAAAGTATTTCAAAAACTACGCGAATCGAACTTTAAAATTCAAATGGACAAGTCAGAGTTCCTTAAGCTCGAGACGGCATACTTAGGACACGTAATTAGTAAAGACGGTATCAAGCCAAACCCCGATAAGATAACAGCCATTCAAAAATATCCGATTCCTAAAACACCTAAGGAAATCAAACAATTTCTTGGCTTAGTAGGTTACTATCGTAAATTTATACCTGACTTTGCACGCGTGACGAAACCTATGACGCAATGTCTTAAGAAAGGAAGGAAAGTAGTGTTAGATTCAGATTATATCAACTGCTTTGAGAAATGCAAACAGCTACTAACTAATGATCCGATTCTCCAATACCCCGATTTTTCTAAAGACTTCGTTCTCACTACAGACGCGTCTAATATAGCTATCGGTGCGGTATTATCGCAAGGTACCATAGGCGCGGATAAACCGGTTTGCTATGCCTCGCGCACTCTAAACGAGAGTGAAATAAATTATAGCACTATTGAAAAGGAACTCCTCGCTATTGTATGGGCAACCAAATACTTTAGACCCTATTTGTTCGGTAGAAAGTTCAAAATCGTAACAGACCATAAGCCACTCCAGTGGGTTATGAATCTAAAAGAGCCCAACTCTCGGTTAACTCGTTGGAAGCTCAAACTTTCGGAATACGACTATACTGTAGTTTATAAAAAGGGTAGTAGCAACTGCAATGCAGACGCATTGTCTCGGGTTCAAATCCATAACGAGGAGGCCAGTTCAGTAATTGCAAACGCATCCGAACACCCACCTACAGTAGACAACTCATCTACTGCATCCGCTCATACTAGTCTCGAAAACCCCATATTAGAGATCCCCATCGTAGCAGAACCATTGAATAAATTTCACCGGCAGTTAGTTATCACAGTTGTCGGCGACATTAAAAAGCGACCGACGGCTTCAAAGCCATTTGATACTCATACTAGAACCGCCGTACAAGTATCAAGTTCCAACTTAGAATCCGATATTATTGACGTCATTAAAGAATTTGTGAATCCGAAGGTTAAGACCGCGTTACTTATAAATCCACCTTTGGCACTTTATGACATTATACCTATCATCCAAGATAAATTTAGAAGCTCTTCCATGAATTTAGTCTTATCCAAATTCGAGGTCGAGAATGTAAAAGAGTATCTCAGACAACAGGAGATATTAAAACATTACCACGAGGGTAAAACGAATCATCGCGGAATTAACGAATGCCACTTAGCCTTGTCCCGTCGTTATTATTGGCCAAAAATGAAAGACGACATTACTAAATTTATTAATAGTTGTACTATTTGCGGTCAAGCAAAATATGATCGCAACCCCATCAAACAACAATTCAATATAGTTCCGCCAGCTACAAAACCTTTCGAAACAGTCCATATAGATCTGCTTTCAATTCAGAATGAAAAGTATTTAACTATCGTGGACGTATTCTCAAAGTATGCACAGGCGTATCATATTCGCGATGGTACCGCCATTAGTACATTACAAGCGCTACTTAAATTCTGTACTCATCATGGTCTCCCTCTTACAATAGTTTCGGACAACGGTACGGAATTTACGAATCAATTGTTTAATGAATTCGTCAACTTACATAAAATACACCATCATAGAACTTTGCCCCATAGCCCTAACGATAACGGTATCGTTGAAAGGTTTCACTCTACGTTACTAGAACACCTTCGCATTTTAAAATTAAGTCACAAAGATCAAGACGTAATTAACCTTGTCCCCTATGCAATTTTGGCGTATAATAGTTCAATTCATTCTTTTACTAAATGCAGACCATTCGATATAATAACCGGTCACTTCGACCCGCGAGATCCGTTCGATATCGATATGTCCCAGCACTTAATGCAACAATACATGCTTAATCATCGCGAAAGCATGAAACTAGTATACGACGCTATTAATGAGTCATCGTTGAACACGCGCACTAATATTATAGAGAATTTAAATAAAACTCGGGAACCAGAAACCGAATATCAACCCCAACAACGCGTTTTCGTAAATAACCCCTTAGCCAGCCGTCAGAAACTGGCACCGCGATATAGTCAGGATACCGTACTAGCAGACTTACCGATACATATCTATACGTCGAAAAAGCGCGGTCCCGTCGCTAAAAGTCGGTTAAAAAGAGTCCCTAAAAGTGCCCAATTGTTGCAGGGTGCTACTGGTCCTGACTGCTCGTTTGATAACGGCTCAGGAAATCAATAAAGAGATAACACTTGAGAGTCTTGATGATGGTCCTGGACTTCTACCATTCCGACTTGGAGCTACTAAGTTAATTACTCACTTTCATACATTTTTACAATATATACAACTTAAAGATATTAGCGATAAAATAGAGTTATTACAATTTCAGCTATCAGATTTCAAACATCAAATGAAAAATCATACCTACATGTTGTACGAACTTCAAATAGATTACCTTTCATCAAAATTAATACAAGTAATGAGTCACTTAGAAACGCTAGAACCAACGCGAGTAAAAAGAGGTCTCATTGACGGCTTAGGTTCAATGATTAAAACAATCACTGGTAACCTTGATCATTCTGATGCTACCAGATACGATAATGCTATTAAAATTCTTCAGGATAATGATAATAAGATTGCTAACCAGTTTAATTCCCATATTAGTTTAAATAAAGAATGGATGGCCCAGCATTCTCATTTAATGACAGAGTTAGTCGATAACCAATCCAAAATTAACGATACTTTGAAACTCATTTTAGATGCCGAAGCTTATAGAGACTCAAGTCTTATAAAATATATGAAGTTTGCTCAAAACTTAGCCATAATTACAGAAAACATAAATGATATTTTAGACGAGTTAATTAGAATAGAAAATATGCTAGCTTTCATTCGCGCTTCAAGTACTCACCACTCGATGATTAGTATGACAGTTTTAAGTAATATGATTAGTAGATTAGTTTCAATTTATGGTAAGGATCATGTTTTAGACTTAGAACTCAGGCAATATTACGATATAATAAAACCCGGTTACTATTTCTCTGGTACTAGAATTGTAATTGTCTTTAAATTACCTATATTTGCCCGAGATACGTATGATTTATATAAATTATCGGTTGCACCTAATAAATACCGGCAGGCCCTCATCCCTCCTTATCCGCTAATAGCAACGAACAGGAAAGGTTACGTGTACATGGAGGCAGAATGCCCGAAGTACAATCACTGGTACCTCTGTGGAGATAAGATGGACCACCAGCTCCGAGAGCAGCCGGATTGCACGCAAGATCTCATCATCAATCAGTCCCTGGACGACGCCTGCGAGATGACCACAATCACCCTCTCAAGAATATCACTAGAGCAACTCGACGAGCAGCATTACGTCGTGTCATTTCCCAACGCGACGAAGATACACATGCGGTGCGCACGAGATGACTACAACATCGTGAGCGGCACCTACCTGGTCACCATCCCAGTCAACTGCTTCCTTCAGACTTCAGAGTTCACAATCACCAATACCAATGATCGAGTTCAAGGACTACCTCTGAAGATAATGAAACTCCCCTATGACGTAGAAGCTCACGAGAACAATTCACCCCAGATACTTCTCAAATCGATTGATTTAAAGCAGCTACATGAAACACAGAATCAACTTATGACGCAACCTGCCCTTCAAATTGAACAAGTCTCGTCGGATTATATCTACAACACGACGATCCCGTTGTACACCATAATCCTAATATGTGTACTGATACTCGTTAGTGTGTCAATTATAAAACACTACGGGCTATTGAGATGTGCTACGAGAGAGATGCCAGCATCACCCGGAGAAGACATCTGTGCGAAGCCTGAGAACTCTGGACCACATAAGACAGCAATATTCCATCATCTCAAGATGCAGAAATAGTTGCTGTTCTCAGGGGGGAGGTGTTATATGGACAGCCCCTTACGAAATTGCAGCGAATACGTATTTTATGTAAACGCCTTTACACCTATTGCAACACCGGATTTGCAGCGTTAGCAGAAAGAAGTATCATCGAACCCAAAGGAGGCCGGCGCCATCCGACGCCGCACTTTACTGGAACTTTCCACATTATTATATTTTAGCGTGTGAATCAATTTTACTTGCAATGTATAATTTTATATTAACTCTCTGTCATTCTTATTCTAGCATCGATAGGAAGTAGACTAGGTTTCTTTAACATTAAGTTTTAATTGTAATTTCAATTTAATTAAATATTATAAATTAATTTTGGTTTTTTTTGGGTCCTCCGGCGGCGACATCCATAATTCGCTTGTATCCCCCGAGGGGGTAGGCAGAGGTGTTGTAATAACAACACACACTTGTCACACAAGATGATTAAGTGCCAACGTGACAGATGGTGAGTTCATCACCGTCTCAGGCACTATACATACGTCTTTAGATTACTTGTCAGACATATGCAGGTTTCCTCACGATGGTTTCCTTCACCGTAATAGTGGTGTGAAATCACTGCAAATAAGATTAGAAAAACTCATTGGTACAGATCCCGCTGGGATTCGAACTTACATCGTTTGTGTAGCAGGGAACTACTCAAACCTCAAGGCCACTATGGTTGCTGCACAACAATGCTGATACGATTTTCAAATTAATTTTGTTTTTTTTTGGTAATTATTATTATTTACTATGTAATGAAATGTACATGATGCCAGCTGAGTTTCTTGCCGGTTCTTCTCAGAAGGCTAGTTTCCGAACCGGTGGTAAATTCCTCGATATTCATAAGTACCTTACCAGGGCCTTAACTGAATAAATCATTTTCATTTACCAGGCATCGGCCGGTACCGCTACCAGCGGTGGTATGTACCGGGTATCAGGCTGTGGAGCGGTGGAGGTGGCTGCTCACCTTCGGCTGCTCGGGGAGAGCCTGGCCATCATTGGGGAGAGGCTCAAGGAACATGAGGTAATTGTGGAGCTGGTCCAAGTTGGTGTCATGTCTGAGGAACACCTCCAAACACTTTGCACCGACTATACCTGTGGGGTGGGCGAGTGATCATGCTCACTAAAATGCCTTTGCTTGCGGCGGCGTCAGGATGACGGGTGGCTCACTTCCCTCTATAATGGTTGAGGAGGGCGATGGCTGGCATTCTCGTCATACTTGTGAACAGGTGCTGCTTGTGGGGGCTGGTCATCTCAAGCTACGCTTTTAGATATAAGTACAACTACTAGACTTTTCTTTATGTTAATTATTATCGACATTTGTGCATTGCAATTGTGTCCATGGGCTTACATTTCACAAGTGATTTATTTCGGTTTTTTTTAAATTGTATAATATTTTTAAAAGAGTAATTACTGAGTTTCTTGCCAGGTTGTTCTCAGTAAAAGCAACCTTCCGAACCTGACGGTAGCATGTATAATCCTGTATAATGATGTCGTTCTGACAATTTGAAAGTATTTTGTAAAAAGTCTGATCGAATAGAGATATATTTGACTTGACTTTGACTATAAGTCGTAATAAGTTATGCTTTAATACCCTTGTATATATAATCATCGTTGTCCCCAGGGTCAAATAGCAGTATCCGGGTCAGTGTCGGTGCTGTTGGACACATTGCTGTGTTCCCTAGCTCCGTTGCTGAGTGTGGCTCGAGCCATTCCCAGCATCGCTCCCCCCCCTCGTCTCATGCAAGATACGCTGCACAACATCGCCTACATCATGCCCGGACTGTGAATACCCGGGTATGTGAGGGGGAATTACCGGATGGGGAGGGGAAATATCCGGGTATGTAGGGGGAATACTCGGATAAGCAGGGGGGAATATCCGGGGAATGTATGGGGAAATGTCCGTGTGTAGGGGGAATATTCGGGTAAGGAGCTGGGATAACTGGGTAAGGAGGGGGTCATATCCTGGTATGGCGGGGGGATATCCGGGCAATGAGGGGAAAATGTCAGTATCAAAGGAAAGTGGATTTTTTTTGGGATTGTAATTCCAGCAAAGATTTGTTTTAGTTACATTAAATACATGATTATTGATTATATATTAAAAGTGTGTGTGTTTGTTTGTTTAGTCTAAGTTACTGGGGTTGCAAAAGTTCGGTATTTGTTATAGAATCCTGCAATGTGAAGAGTTTGAAAATCGTAATGACATAAGAAAGGCTTATTCTCAGATATCCACAGCCCATAGACTGAAAAATAAACTTTCATACATTCATTCCCACGACGTGAATATTCATTTATATATTTATATATAATATGTTTGTACTAGGTATAAGTGAACATATATTTTTGACATTATATTGTAGTGTAGTAGATTTAATGTAATTTTCTGACCATGTAGATACATCGTCCAACGAATAATTAGTTAGTAATATTAGTGAATGCTAGCTGTGTCCCGCGGTTTCACCCGTGTAGATTTAGTTTCATGCTTCAAAGTCAAAGTCAAAGTCAAAAATATCTTTATTCGATTAGACTTTTTACAAAGTACTTTCAAATCGTCAGAATGACATGGATTATACATGCTACTGCCAGGTTCGGAAGGTTGCTTCAGGTCTTGGCTTCTGCAGTAGCTTATGCGACCACTAGACCAAAGAGGCTTTCTTTGAATTTTAGTAGAAACTAGCTGTGCCCCGCGGTTTCACTCGCGTAGATTTAGTTTCTTCCTTATTGTCGCGGAACCCTAATATTTTTAATAAATAAAAGTTGCCTTAGTTACTCCTTGAAACATCAGCTACCAGTGAAGTCCCGTTAAAATCCGTCCAGCCGTTTCAGAGATTACCCGGAACAAACAGACAGACAGAGAAATTTTTTAAAACTTGGTTTTTTAGTGTCAGTAGCGTGTATACTGTCATATAAATTTAGTGAAAAGCTATTATTTTGGAATTACAAACAGACACTTCAATTTTATTTATCTGTATAGATGTATAGATTAAACACCAGCAATTTAAACAATATAGGTACGAACCGAAATGGTATATCAATCTATAGTGGTATATAATCTAATAAAAATATTAGGGTTCCGCGACAATAGGGATGAAACTAAATCTACGTGGGTGAAACCGCGGGGCACAGCTAGTATATAATTAAAAAAATACAATGAAAATAAAAAAATGATTTATTCAGTTTAGGCCCTGGTAAGGCACTTATGAATGTCGAAGAATTGACCACCGGTTCAGAAACTAGCCTTCTGAGAAGAACCGGCAAGAAGGATCAAGGCTACTTATTCGTTGGACATGGTACAGTGTATTATTGTAATCGATAGACATAGATTTAAAATATTTTATCTTCAATATGATAGGTACAGGTGCCGACAGGAGTTTTGAGCGCTCACCGAAAATAGTAATAACTGCACATGTATTTTTCAAGGTCGGTGCTCAAAATGCGTGACGCGAGTAGTATAACCGTATTTGAATTTTAAAGGCTCCCCCCTTAGATATATAATATAGTAGGGTATAGCGATTACTTCATCTTCAGATAGACACTAACGTGACTGATTTATGTCATTTGCATACATTTTGTATCGTTTCTATTAGCGTGTAGGAGAGCGAGTGATCATGCTCATCCACAGCAAAGGGAAGATCTTCCATTGAGGCGGGTGTCATGTCTGGGGAACCGCGGCTCCAACTGTTCTAGTTGGAAACTTGTATATATACTGCAATGCGCTTGAAAACTCTTATGGCGCGATTTTGGTTCTCGTGTATTTGTACTCAAATTTCGCATTTGTTAGCGAGTAGCGCCATCTATGAGCGAGTGGAGAAACGCTGCTACAAGCGCAAGCGCGAGAGAATGTTACTTTTATAAACACTGTTCTACTTGGACACACGTATATGTACTCTAAAAAAAACTCTCACAGCGCGATTTAGGCTGTCGTCGATTTGTTCACAAACTTGCGATTGTTAACGAGTAGCGCCATCTATGTAGCGAGGAGAATAACTTTTATAAAAATAAATGTGGAGCTATTATTCTTCAAAATAAATTTATAATTAATTGCTAGAATTATTCACTTCATACATAATAATTAATTTAATATCGTGTGTAATTTATTAAGAACTTAGAATAATGACTTTTGAAATGTTTGGTAATTTTTGCACGAATAAACTATCTGCTTTGAAAAACCTAATTTATTTACCTATTGAAATCCATCCTTTAGAATCCTTAAAACACTTGTGTTCATCGAATATTTTTTTGGAAGAATTGTTTTTACGTGTTTAGTAAAACATTATGCTCTGAAATTGTTCATAAAGCAATATAAATGAAAAAGTCTGCATGTCTGTGTGTTTGCTATGCACGACGAGTATTGTCATAATTCCACTAACAAAAGCTATATATATTATGAGTAAGTTTTTAGGGTTCCGTACCTAAAGGGTAAACAAGGGACCCTTTTACCAAAACCACGAGGCTGTATCTCATTAACCGTGATAGTTATAGTTATTAGACAGTTGACATTTTCACAGATAATGTATTTGCTGTTGTCGCTATACCAAGAAATGCTAAAAAACAGAATCATCATCTCCCTGGCCGTAATCCCATGTATTTGGGGTCGGCACTTCATTCAACCTGATGTGGCTGATCACCTGATTTTTATACGAAGCGACTGCAATCTGACCTATTTCGAGGAAAATCGGCAATCTGGGTTAAACCACTTGTCAGACTCTCTTAGGCCTCTGACTGACCTGTAACGATTGCCAAAGATGTTCAATAGGCAACCGGGGCCGACGGCTTAACGTGCTCTCCGAGGCACGGAGGGAACTCCCGCGGTCACCCATCCAACTACTGGCTTGTGGTTCCTTACATTCGCTGATCGAATGATATGCGCAATAGCAACTGTGCCACGAGCTCCTCGTGCTAAAAAACAGAATACAATAAAAAAATTAATATGAATTCTACTCGCACTTTGTCTGTGCTTGATCTACAAAATCTCGTAAAAGTACTAGGAGTCCATAAATCGTAGAAGCTAATCATAAGTACCTCAAATAATACAATGAAAAGCGGGTACTTGAAAATAAATATCGTAAACAAACGACGCCATTGGTCTTTAGGAAATTTCTTCTCATTGGTTCTTCCCAATCAATCATAACACTTTTTTAAGAAATATGCATTGGGAAATTACGAATTGCCATTTCAAAACCTGAGTTTATTTTTAATAGCATTATAATGATTATATTGTACTGTAACAGCAATTATTGCATTTTTAAACGCATATTTCAATAAAAGTCTTGAAAAGATTGTTATATCGTCATGATGGAACTCCCACTCCCGCTTTGCTTGTGAAAGGGACGCACGATACTTCACTTTCCCACTTTGCTTCATTGCCTGTCACTTATGTGCGCCTAGTACTTTGAGCCAATCTGGGCCCCAACCATGAGCTCTTATTGCAATGATAATTCAATTGTGCGAAAGTGACAGATGTATACACGTTACATACATCTGTCTCATAAATGAGTGAAACTATCGTGGCAATAAGAGCTCGTGGTAAGGGCCCTGTACCCCTATCAAGAGTTTACCACCGTTTACCTAATCTACACTCGCTAGCGTCTCCGACAATATTTGTATGGCATATTTTAGTTCTTCACGTCACCGCTTGGAGGCGCTGTACAATTTCTCATACTAATATTCGGCGGAGACGCTAGCGAGTGTAGATTACGATAACGGTAGCAAACTGTGATAGGGGTATTGCCGTGATAGGCGTCTTTGAACGAAATAATATTTTTCACACAGAAAAATATTAATTTCCTTGTAGTTTTATAATTAAGTATGAACTAAATATTTATTTGGGGCGGAATATCGTTATATAATATAACTAGCTGTGCCCCGCGGTTTCACCCGCGTAGATTTAGTTTCTTCCTTAATGTCGCGGAACCCTAATATTTTTAATAAATAAAAGTAGCCTAAGTTACTCCTTGAAACATCAGCTACCTACCTTATGTTGTTTACAAAGACTAGACTAAACTATGTCCATCCCACATGGTTTTAGTCCGAGTTTAGTCTAGTCTTCATTTAAGCCATGTTCCCATTGCTGAACATATATCAGTCATAAATCTCATAAAATTATTATCAAATCATGTGTATACTGTTTTTTTTCTTAAATACAAAATATATTTCTTTCGATTATTTTTTTCATTAAACGAACAAACAGACTTTTATATTTAACATTTATCTATACAGATAAATAAAATTGAAGTGTCTGTTTGTAATTTCAAAATTACAGTATTTCACTAAATGCATATGAATGTGTACACGTTACTAACAATGAAAAACCAAGTTTTAATTTTTCTCTGTCTATCTGTCTGTATGTTTGTTCCGGATAATCTCCGAAACGGCCGGGCTGATTTAAACGGGACTTTCACTGGCTAGCTGGCTGGCAGATAGCTACTGCTTCAAGGAGTAACATAGGCATCATAAAACATTAGGGTTCAGAGGGCAATGTAACTCTACGCGGTAGAAACCGCAGGGCACAGCTATAGGGAATATAAATAATAAACAAAGTATTCAAAAGTCATTATATTATAATCACATACATATTTACACAATACAAGTCTGTCACATTCACACATTTTAAGACGAAGTACGCGACGTATAATCGTGGACTGCGAGATTCAATAGCAACTGAAAAACCTACGAGTTACATCAATTCACTTCAAATTTGATTCGCACTATATTTTACTTACAATCTATACAGATAAATAAAATTGAAGTGTCTGTTTGTAATTCCAAAATAACAGCTTTTCACTAAATGCATATGAAAGTACACGCTACTGTCTATAAAACCAAGTTTTAAATTTTTTTTCTGTCTGTCTGTTTGTTCCGGGTAATCTCTGGAATGGCTGGACCGATTTTAACGGGATTTTCACTGGCAGGTAGCTGATGTATCAAGGAGTAACTAAGGATACTTTTATTTATTAAAAAAATAGGGGTCCGCGACAATACCGATGAAACTAAATCTACGCGGGTGAAACTACAGGGCACAGCTAGTATCAAATAAGATAAGCCGTGGTGCCATGTGAAATCCCAGAAGGGTCCCCGAAGGGGTAAACAGAGGTGTTGTAACAACACCCACATTTCACCGAATATGATTAAGTGCCAACGTGACACGGGTAAGTCTATCGCCGTCTCAGGCACTATACATACGTCTTTATTCAAAGAACTATTTCTCAGACATGTGCAGGTTTCCTCACGATGTTTTCCTTCACCGTAAAACACGTGGTGTGAAATCTCTGCACATATTTTTTTAGAAAAACGCATTGGTACAGGTTCCGCTGGGATTCGAACGCCGCTTGCGTAGCAAAAACTCCAAGGCCACTGCGGCTCTTTAAGAATAATATTTTCAATTAATTTTTTACTCATTATTAAAACAACCTGTATTAAGATACTGATTATTAATATGATGATAAAATACTCGTATGACTGCATTTGATACTTTACACGGACTATGCGACTATCACGAGTTTGCCACCGTCCAAATCTACATATAAATGCGAAAGTAACTCTGTCTGTCTGTTACGCTTTCCCACTTAAACCTCTCAACCGATTTTAATGTAATTTGGCACAGATCTTTAGACCCTGAGAAAGGACATAGGCTACCTTTTATTTATTAAAAATGAAACTAAATCTACGCGGGTGAAACCGCGGGGCACAGCTAGTAATATATAATAATATTTGTACACTATATAATAATATTAGTATGTGAAATTGTACAGCGCCTCCTAGCGGTGACGTGAAGAACTAAAATATGTCATACAAATATTGTAGGAGACGCTAGCGAGTGTAGATTTGGAAAACGGTGGGAAATCGTGAAAGGAGTAAACCTAGACAAAGTAACATTCGCGCTTGCGTTAATAGAAACGATACAAAATATATGGTAAAGACATAAATCAGTCACGTGACACATGTCATTCCCGTACATTTTGTATCGTTTCTACTAGCGAAGCGGGAGGATAATGTTACTTTGTCTACAGGCCCAGGACTCGCCAAATTTTTGAGATGATAAGTTAGTATTATGCAATGTTTATTTCTTCAAACCGATATGAATTATATTTAATCTTACAAAAGCCGTCCCCTACAATTAGCAGTTCCGCAGTAACAGTAAAGCACCTTGCCGGGCACGGAACCTATATCATAGTTGTAGTTCCACGTTAGTTCCGTGCCGGCGCAGATGTTGGAGAGGGCGAAGAACGACACCCACGGGAAGCGAGGGTCGTGGGTGTCCACGAATACGTTTTGGACGAACACATTCGGACTACATGAGTGCTGAAACAAAAAATACACAATGATTTTTACATATACATACTCACGCCTGTATTCCCCGAAGGGGTAGGCAGAGGTATAATAACAACACCCACATTTCACCGAGTGCCAACGTGACAGATGGTGAGTCTGTCGCCGTCTCAGGCACTATACATACGTCTTTGAATTACTTCTCAGACATATGCAGGTTTCCTCACGATGTTTTCCTTATACTTAAGTTTTTAGAAAAACTCAATGGTACAGGCCCCGTTGGGTTTCGAACTTGCGTCGCTGTAGCAGGCGACTGCTCAAACCCCAAGGTCACCACGGCTGTTATAATCACAGTCTTGTAAAGTCTCAAGAGTGTCTAGTGCGAGTTTTCTTAAAATCGCCGTCACAAGTCATTGCGTCGACGTAAACGCAGATTAGTATGGGCTCACAATAGTGTCATGTTTAGGCCGACAGAGGCGCTGTTCCGATCCTATACAAATCTGCGTTTACGTCGACGCGGTCACTTGTGACGGCGGCTGTGAACAACTCGCACTAGATGGAGAGCAGTAGGAGTGTAGTCGCTGTGCTATCGTATAATGAGACTCTTTAGTATGTTAATGAAAGCTACTCACGTTGAGATATCTTCCAATGTTGCCTTGAACCTTCGCGTCCATGATATAACACGCCTCGTCCTCGCCGAAATGTGAACGGACAGACCTGACAAATATAAAAACATATATACATATCTTAATATAAAAAATGTAAAAAAAAACATTTGTAAGGTAATTATTTGTAATTTTGTGAAAAATATTTATTCAGTTTAGGCCCTGGTAAGGCACTAATTAATGTCGAGGAATTGACCACCGATTTGTATTTTTGTATGTGATAATAAACTTAAAAACTAATGAACCGATTTGAAAAATTCTTTCAGCAATGGATAGCTACATCATCTGCGAGTAACATAGGCTATATTTTATCCCCGTACTCCCACGGGAACGGGAACTACGAGTGAAATGAACGTAAGGAACTCACTTATATTTCGGTATAAACTGGTTGGCACCCATGCCAGCTTGGGCGGTGAACCTCGTCGGCTCTCTCACTGAAAATATACATTCATTATTATTATAATAAGTACAATTATACAGATAAATAAAATTGAAGTGTCTGTTTGTAATTTCAAAATAACAGCTGTTCACTAAATGCATATGAAAGTATATACGGTACTGACACTGAAAAACCAAGTTTTGTTCCGTGTAATCTCTGAAACGGTTGGACCGATTTTAACGAGACTTTCATTGGTAGGTAGCTGATGTTTCAAGGAGTAACTTAGGCTACTTTTATCAAAAATATTAGGGTTCCGCGACAATAAGGATGAAACTAAATCTACGCGGGTGAAACCGCGGGGCACAGCTAGTAAGTAATAAAATAATCACTTAAGTTTTTTTTTGTTATGGCTAGTTCCAGCTATTTTCACCGAGCGCTCATAACTCGCGATGCCACCTGTACTTATTGTAATTCTTACCTTCTTCATCATCACTGATGGTGATGCAGTCTTCACCCTTCGGTTTGGGTTTGTCGTTAGATTCCTTCTCCTCTACATCCTTGGTGCGTCTCCGAAGACGTTTGCTGTAAATACATACATACATGCATTATGCAAACTTGTAACGATATTAGAAAGGCCAGGCTAGACGGGTACAATCGAATATACATGTCGGAGAAAAAGGAACAGTTGTCTTCTAGAAGTTGTAGGGTTTTATGAATATATCAATATGTTGAAGTCGTAAAATATCTAGCTCCAACGATAACGTAGTTATAGGCTATGGTTGCTAAGGGCCGAAGAGCTCGCGGCCTTAAGCGATTGAATGAACGTACGGCCGCGTTTACCTACATTACGTACGCGGTAATTAAACTTGTTGAATTAAGAAAAAGGTTACTGGTTTCGAAAAACGGTTTTTTGGGATTATTTCAGGATTTATTAGTGGGAGAAAAATAATAAAAACGTAGTTAGATTTCACGTGAATAACTCTACGTTACAGCTGATTTTTATGCTAAAATAATGTCTTGATATGGTCAACTTTGAACGTCAATAACTCGAAAACGGAAGAAGATATTTTTGTCATAATAATTTTATTTGCTTCCTAAAATTATACCCTCTCACATATTATAACAGCTGTCCTATTTTCCCCGACACTTGATAACTCTTCTGGCGCGATTTAGGTTCTCGTGTATTTGTACTCAAACTTCGCATTTGTTAGCGAGTAGCGCCATCTATGAGCGAGTGCTACAACCCCCTTCGTAGAAGGAACTTTATAGATGACTCACTTAAAATGTTCCCGTTGCGTGACCCGGTGATCTATATACCCGGGTCTGAAGTCGTCGTCGTCCTGGTCATTCTTATCCGGCTGCTCTTCATCATCAGACGGGGAACTTTCTTCCGATGTCTCCTCAGATTTACCGGCCTCCTGAAAATGTATAATATAAAAAAGCTTTCTGGGAAAAACTTAGCTGGTATAGATAATTATTTATATAAGACGATAAGTTCATTATTTAAAGTTTTACGGTGAAGAAAAACATCTTGATGAAAACTGCATAGTCTGCTTTCACATTCTCTTGCGCTAATAGAAGCGATACACAATATACGTAAATGACATAAATCAGTCACGTGACATATGTCATTGCCGTACATTTTGTATCGTTTCTATTAGCGAAGCGTGCGGATCAAAAATATCTTTATTCGATCAGACTTTTTACAAAGTACTACGGTACTAAATCGTCAGAATGATAAAATTATCCAGGACTAGCTGTGCCCCGCGGTTTCACCCGCGTAGATTTTTTTCATGCTGTTTTTTTTAATAAAATTAGCCTAAACACCTCTTGAAATTTCAGCTATCTGCAAGTAAAAGTCCGGGTAGAACCAGTCCAGCCGTTCACGCATGATGCCGTGACCAAGGGAAATGGGGATTCATTTTTATATATATATATAAGATTATACATGCTACCGCCAGGTTCGGAAGGCTGCTTTTACTGAGAAGAACCCGGCAAGAATACCACAACTGTGATTTGTTTCCCATTTTCATAGATAATGATACAGAGCCCTTCATGCGTGAGTTCGACACGCACTAGGCGGGTTTTGTATATAGGTGTAGCGGCGTTTCTCCACTCGCTCATAGATGGCGCTACTCGCTAACAAATGCGAAGTTTCAGTACAAATACACGAGAACCTAAATCGCGCCATAAGAGTTTTCAAGCGCATTGCAGTATATATACAAGTTTCAAACTAGAACAGTTGGGGCCGCGGTTCCCCAGGCATGACACCCGCCTCAATGGAAGATCTTCCCTTTGCTGTGGATGAGCATGATCACTCGCTCTCCCCACATAGGTTTGTTTTATACCTTATCCAAAGCTTTGTCGGCCGCAGGTACATCTTCCTCGTATCCTTCCTTCATCTGTTCCACCACTTCAATGTAGTCCAGCTCTGCCAAGTACTCGTCACCCTCGTTCAAACCATCCTGTTAGGGAAGCGAACTTCGTTAACACACAATACAGGTGTCGGGGAAAATAGGACAGCTGTTAAAATATGTGAGAGGGTATAATTTTAGGAAGCAAATAACATTATTATGACAAAAACATTTTCTTCCATTTTCGAGTAATTGACGTTCAAAGTTGACCATATCAAGACCTTATTTTCGCATAAAAATCAACTGTAACGTAGATTTATTCACGTGAAATCTAACTACGTTTTTATTTTTTTTCTGCCACAATAGTTCCTGAAATAATCCCATAAAACCATTTTTCGAAACCATTAACCTTCCCCTTAATTTAAAAAGTTTATTTACCGCGTACGTAGTGTAGGTAAACGCAGCCGCGCGTTCATTCAATCGCTTAAGGCCGCGAGCTCTTCGGCCCTTAGCAACCATAGCCTATAACTACGTTATCGTTGGAACTAGATATTTTACGACTTCAACATAGTGATATATTCATAAAACCCTACAACTTCTAGAAGACAACTGTTCCTTTTTCTCCGACATCCTGTATATTATATCAATATGTTATTCACTAAGGTTTCTCAGCGTCGAACTCGACGACCACCGTTGATTTCAATCGTAGGAAATTGATACATAATACATAGAGGATAAGGTTCAATTTGGTATCTTTAAACCCGACACTCGACGACGAGTGCGCCGCTGAGAAACCTTAGTGAATAACGCGGCAGGTTACCAAGTATAAACAAATCTATCACATCTTTGGCAATCGTTACAGGTCAGTCGGAAACCTAAGAGAGTCTGACAACTGGTTTAACCAAGAGTGACAATTTTCCGCATAAAAGGGGTTGCGAAGGTCAGATGGCAGTCGCTTCGTATAAAAATCAGGTGATCAGCCACATCGGGTTGTATCAAGTGCCGACCCCAAATACATGGGAAGACCAGGGAGATGATGAAGTTGAAAAAAAAATTAACAACTATTTACAATAACTCTAATGGAGCGCTAAAATATCACTGAGTAACACAGGCTATATATTGTTAACTAGCTGTGCTCCGTGGATTCACCCGCGTAGACTTAATTACATGGGTGGCCCGCGGAACCCAAATGTTTTTTTTAACAAAGTAACCTATTTACTCCTTGTATCATCAGCTATATGTCAGTGAAAGTCCCGTTAAAGTCTGTCCAGCCGTTTCAGAGAGCTGTGCCCCGCGGTTTCACCCGCGTAAATTTAGTTTCATCCTTATTATCGCGAAACCATAATATTTTCAATAAATAAAAGTAGCCTAAGTTACTCCTTGAAACACCAGCAACCTACCAGTGAAAGTCCCATTAAAATCGGTTCAGCCGACAGACAGAGAAAAAATTTAAAACTTGATTTTTTTGTGTCAGTACCGTGTATACTTTCATATGCATTTAGTGAAAAGCTGTTATTTTGGAATTACAAACAGACACTTCACTTTTATTTATCTGTATGGATATAGATGTATAGATTACCAAATTCGCAGTGGCATCGGTGAGCAAGTTGCCTGCGTACACACACAGGAAGGATCCTTTGGGCACATCGTTCAGTGCCCGGATACCCCAGCCGCGGTTCAACGTCTTGAAAACCTGTAATAATATAAAACACTAGCAGACGTCTCGCGTTTCACCCGCGTAATACACGTTCCCGTGGGAGTACGGAGCAAAAATATAGCCTATACTAGCTGTGCCCCGCGGTTTCACCCGCGTAGATTTTTATTTCATGGATGCCCGAGGATCCCTAATGTTTTAAAAAAATCTAAGTAGCCTAAGTTACTCCTTGGAACATCAACTACTTGTCAGTGAAAGTCCCATTTAAATCGGTGCAGCCGTTTCAGAGATTACTCGGAACAAACAGACAGACAGGCAGACAGAGAAAAATTTTAAAACTAGGTTTTTTAGTGTCAGTAGCGTGTATACTTTCATATGCATTTAGTGAAAAGCTGTTATTTTGGAATTACAAACAAACACTTCAATGTTAGTTATCTGTATCGCTGTATAGATATGTTTTCGGGGAGGGCAAGGTAAGCTAGCTAGTTACCTGTAGTTTCAGCTGCAACGGATGCTGCACCACTCGATTGAGGCACGTATTCTTGCATTTACACCTGAAAAACATATTAATTATTTTATGCTATGTTAATTACAGAAGTATATGACGTTTATAAGTCTGTCACTGTCACAGAATAAATACAAATAATAGATACATTGCCGTGGTGGTCTTTGTACCAATGAGTTTTACTAAATACTTAAGTACAGTAATTTCACACCACGTGCTTTAAACCTGGTTATGTCTGAAAAGTAATTCACAGACGTATATATAGTGCCTGAGTCGGCGATAGACTCACCATCTGTCACGTGTGCACTTAATCATATTCGGTGAAATGTGGGTGTTGTTGTTACTACACCTCTGCTTACCCCTTCTAGGACCCCATTTTTAAATTGCCATAATTTTACTATTAATTTAAGTGACCATATAAACACGCTAGTTATTGGACTAAAAAGGTCCTAGGGCCTGTAGACAAAGTAACATTATCCTCACGCCTCGCTAGTAGAAACGATACAAAATGTACGGGAATGACATATGTCACGTCACTGATATATGTCATTGCCATACATATTGTATAGTTTGAAAATATTTATTCAGTTTGGGCCCTGGTACGGCACTTTTGAATGTCGAATTACCACCGGTTCGGAAACTAGCCTTCTGAGAAGAACCGATAAGAAACCAAGCTTTTTCAGCATTAGCAGCAGTTTCTATTAGCGCAAGTGCGAGAGAATGTTACTTTATATGTATACAGGGTGTCGGAGAAAAAGGAACAGTTGTCTTCTAGAAGTTGTAGGGTTTTATGAATATATCACTATGTTGAAGTCATAACATATCTAGCTCCAACGATAACGTAGTTATAGGCTATGGTTGCTAAGGGCTGAAGAGCTCGCGGCCTTAAGCGGTTGAATGAACGCGCGGCCGCGTTTACCTACATTACGGACGCGGTAATTAAACTTGTTGGATTAAGAAGGTTGCTGGTTTCGAAAAAAAAAACTTAGTTGGATTTCACGTGAATAAATCTACGTTACAGTTGATTTTTATGCGAAAATAAGGTCTTGATATGGTCAACTTTGAACGTCAATAACTCGAAAACGGAAGAAGATATTTTTGTCATAATAATTTTATTTGCTTCCTAAAAGAATACCCTATCACATATTTAAACAGCTGTCCTATTTTCCCCGACGACCCCTGCTAGGGCCGGCGCGCGCCGAGCCACTAGCCTTAAACACGTCCCTAAATCATACAACTCAGATCCAGCTCCCTAGCTCATCCCCCAGCAACGCCCTAAGCCGAGGTCCGAGCCCCGCACCGGGGCGCCCTTAGCTGTGTTGCTTAGTATTTAAGTTTAAGCTCGGCTGGAGGCCCTTGGGTCTCGCCCTATAGTCCGGTTAAGCAGTGGAGGTAACTCCCCCCTACCAACTGCAAGAGACCATATCCTAAAAAAAAAAAAAAAAAAAAAAAAAAAATTCTTTGACGCACTGTATAAACTTATGTGTCTAAGGCATATTGTTCTAACCTGGAGTTACACTCGTATATTCCCGAAGGCAAAGGCTCCGGCAGTCGTCGGTAGGAGTAGCCAACGTCTCCAGTCAGGCCGATGGTGCGAGCCCCCTCTAACGTCAACTTCCAACAACTACACCTGGACTTGTCCTGCAATGTATCATCTGAAGCTACATAATAGGGACGTAAACCATTTTTCGGAATTGCTAGTATACCATAAAAATATATTTTGATTAAAAATATTAATATTTTCGATGAGAACATGTACAAAAATACAGTGATTTTGAATATTCCCGCTAAAACACTAACAAATGTCACGTGACTGACATGACGTCACTGACCAACATTTTAGGGATGTGACATTGTACTTAAAGAACGATTTTTAATTCGTTTTTTTAGAATCAATAGTCGATTTTTCCTGAGATAATAATCGATTTTTTTTCCTAATTTGCCAATTATTTTCTAAATAAACGGCATAAATATTATATTATATTAAAAGCAACCTTCCGAACCTGGCGGTAGCATGTATATTCCTGTATAATTATGTCATTCTGAAGACTCGAAAGTACTTGGTTAAAAGTCTAATCAAATAAAGATATTTTGAACGACATACCTCACAGTCGTCAGTACAATCGCAGCCGCAGAGGAACTCCGGGTCGAGGTTAAGCGGTACCCCGGCAGTGGGCGTTCGCTCCGTGTTGTACGAACAGAACTCAGGCAGAGATTCATCGTAATAGTTCACACACGGGACCGGTACGTTCTCTTTGCCATGGGATAAGTCCTAAGTATAGAAAAGATTAAGAATAGAAAATGAATATGATATATTAAGTTTAGGCCCTGGTAAGGCACTTATGAATGTCAAGAAATTTACCACCGGTTCGGAAATTAGCCTTCTGAGAAGAACCGGCAAGAAACTCTGGCATCATGTACATTTCATTACACAGTAAACAATGATAATTACAAAAAAAAAACATTTAAAATTATATTAGAAAAGTATGAAGAAGAACTAATATGTTTTTTTCACAAAAGAGTCGCGATGGCCGAGCAGTTTGAGATGCAAACGACGCAAGTTCAAATCCCAGTCAGTACCAGTGAGATTTTTTAGAAACTTAATTGCAGTGATGTCACACCACGGGCTTTACTGTTAAGGATAACTGCGTGAGGTTTCCTCATGTCTGAGAAGTAATTCAAAGACGTATGTATAGTACCTTGAGAAGGCGATGGTCTGAGGGCCTAGTGCGAGTTTTTCACAGCCGCCGTCACAAGTCACTGCGTCGACGTAAACGCAGATTTGTATAGGATCGGGACAGCGCCTCTGTCGGCCTAAACATGACACTATTGTGAGCCCATACAAATCTGCGTTTACGTCGACGCGATCACTTGTGACGGCGGTTTTAAGAAAACTCGCACTAGGCACTCTGAGACTCACCATTTGTGACGTTGGCACTTAATTATATTCGTTATAAGTTGAGGCTAAGGAAGCTGCATGCTACTGAGATGCGGATGTTGAGATGGATGTGTGGCGTAACGAGATTGGACAAGGTGAGGAATGAGTTTATAAGAGTAGCACCAGTGACTGACAAGTTGAAGAATAAACATTTGTCGTGGTATGGACATGTTATGCGGAGGGATGAGGATAATGTTGCCAAAAAAGTTTTGTTTATGAATGTGGATGGTTACAAGGGGAGAGGAAGACCTAAGAAACGATGGATGGATTGTGTGAAAGATGATATGGCTAAGGGAGTGAATTCAGAAATGACGGCTGATAGAGAGGAATGTGGATGGTTACAAGGGGAGAGGAAGACCTAAGAAACGATGTATGGATTGTGTGAAAGATGATATGGCTAAGGGAGTGAATTCAGATATGACGGCTGATAGAGAGGAATGTGGATGGTTACAAGGGGAGAGGAAGACCTAAGAAACGATGTATGGATTGTGTGAAAGATGATATGGCTAAGGGAGTGAATACAGATATGACGGCTGATAGAGAGGAATGTGGATGGTTACAAGGGGAGAGGAAGACCTAAGAAACGATGTATGGATTGTGTGAAAGATGTTATGACTAGAATGGGAGTGAATACAGATACGACGGCTGATAGAGAGGAATGGAAGAGAAGAACACAATGCGCCGACCACAAATAACATGGAATAAGGGCAGGAGGATGATGATGTTATAAGTTGAGGCTAGTTATAGATAAGGTTAGCTACCCTTTTCCAGACGATGCACTTGTTAAGAACGAACTCGGCGAGGCAGTGTGTGGCGGGGTGGAAGTCGAACAGGTCCACCGGCATGTCGGAGCGCGTCAGGCGCAGGTAGTGATGCAACTCACGAAGAGAACGCACCCTACGGCCGCATGGAGTGCGGTACATCACTTGCTTCTGACCACGGAACCTCACTAGTTGCCTATAATGTATTTATTTATTTATTTTATTTATTTATTTAAAACTTTATTGTACACTAGGATTACACAAATAGGACACAATATACATTTATGTACAATTGGCGGTCTTATCGCACATGGCGATCTCTTCCAGACAACCTGAGATGGAGTAATGGTATGGAATATGAGAGCATGAAGGTAGTGTACAAATAAATATTATATAATAAACAATAATGTATAATACACTTACATACGATATAATTAAATACACCCATTCACTTAAAATTTGAATATATAAACATACACCCATATAATAATTATACATAATAAACTATATACATGCATAAATCATATCAATATAAGAGCTTACAGGTTTGCCAAGTAATGTTGTTTTACTGATTGTTTAAAGACAGGCAGCGACTGAGATTGTCTGACAGAAAGCGGCAAGGCATTCCATAGGCGTACAGCCTGTACTGTGAAGGAGTTGTCTTTTTTACTTATTTATATCCACGTAAAGAACGAAAAATCTAGATTTAGACAAAAAAACTTGACTTAGGTTAGATCTTAGCTGCATTACTAACGTAAATCAAAACGTTATACAATAAACTTCAAAGTTAAAATGGCAACTCTCGTGAATTGAGGAGACAAATACTTTGAATACGTAAGTTGTAGTTGCACAAAGGTATTGCACGCAGTCTTAACGGTCACGGCTCTTGACACGTTCGAAGATCTCTCGTAATGATTCTATTTAAATCTCTTGGTAGAAAGCGTAACAGTGCCCTATGGTAGCAGTTGATAGAATCATTTTTATACGTTCTGGAAATATAGTTGTTGGTAAAAAGTGTAACAGTTCCTTAGTATAGCTAAAACCTTAATGGTAGAAAATGGTAGCAGTTGGTAGAATATTTTCAGTCGATTTTGGTGGAATCTGGAGTTCGGGTCGAAAGCACGGTGCTTAAAAGTGTAATTTTTTTTATTTGGTAGAATTTGGTAGCTTACCTCTCCCAGCCACTGAGCAACGGCTTAGCTAGCGGGTTGTATGTCCGTAGATCCTTTAAGGCCAACACATCGCTTCTCTTACACTTGGGGCCGCACATATGAGGTGTCATCTTGTACGGTTTCACCGCGTTTTTGGGTGTATAATACTTAGAAAAAAATATATGTTAAGTTTTAATACATTATCATATAATGTACATCATCTCCCTGGCCTTAATCCCATGTATTTGGGGTCGGCACTTGGTTCAACCCGATGTGGCTGATCACCTGATTTTTATACGAAGCGACTGCCATCTGACCTTCGCAACCTCTTTTTCGAGGAAAATCGGCAATCTGGGTTAAACCAGTTGTCAGACTCTCTTAGGCCTCTGACTGACCTGTAACGATTGCCAAAGATGTTAAATTGTCAACCGGGACCGACGGCTTAACGTGCTCTCCGAGGCACGGAGGGAACTCGGGCGGTCACCCATCCAACTACTGGCTAGGCGTATGGTTGCTTAACTTCGCTGATCGAATGATATGCGCAATAGCAACTGTAATTATCATATAATGTACATTTGGTAAAAAGGTTGCAGGTCAGATATTTCTGAATTTGAATTTCAATTCGAATATTTCTCTGTGTATTGTGGACAGAGCCTCCATGTGACAAATGAAAATGAAAATGATTCATTCAGTTTAGGCCCTGGTAAGGCACTTATGAATGTCGAAGAATTTACCACCGGTTCAGAAACAAGCCTTCTGAGAAGAACCGGCAACAAACTCAGCTGATATCATATTAACTTCATCTTATATATAAAAATGAACCCCCATTTCCCTTGGTCACGGTATCACGCCTAAACGGCTGGATGGATTTTAACGGGACTTTCACTGGCAGATAGCTGATGTTTCAAGGAGGGTTTTAGGCTAATTTTATCCAAAAATTCATAAGTGCTGCGGGACACCCACGAAATTAACTCTACGCGGGTGAAACCGCGGGGCGCAGCTAGTTACATAATAAAAAAATATAATTATAATAAAATTCATATACAATATTCACAATACTGAAATACTGAAAATTATATCATGTCATTGCCAGGAGTTACTTGTGCACAGTTTTAATTCTATATGTCTTTATCATTCATATAAGTAAGTCAGTCAGAACTATTTTTTTTTACAGATTGCTTACCACCACTCTACTGGTGACTGAGTCCAGGTTGCTGGTGCTGATGGCCACGGGTGAAGGCGTACTCGCTGGAGTTGAGGTAGACTTCTTAGCCACTGCACGTTGACGACGCATCTCCTGCAATAATAATTATATAATAATAAAAAATACATGATATGCTCACGCCTGCATTCCCAGACAAAAATATCTTCTTCCGTTTTCGAGTAATTGACGTTCAAAGTTGACCATATCAAGACCTTATTTTCGCATAAAAGTCAGTTGTAACGTAGAGTTATTCACGTGAAATCTACTACGTTTTTATTTTTTTTCTCCCACTAATAGTTCCTGAAATAATCCCATAAAACCATTTTTCGAAACCAGCAACCTTCTTCTTAATACAACAAGTTGAATTACCGCGTACGTAATGTAGGTAAACGCGGCCGCGCGTTCATTCAATCGCTTAAGGCCGCGAGCTCTTCGGCCCTTAGCAACCATAGCTTATAACTACGTTATCGTTGGAGCTAGATATTTTACGACTTCAACATAGTGATATATTCATAAAACCCTACAACTTCTAGAAGACAACTGTTCCTTTTTCTCCGACACCCTGTAATATTAGTGTAGATGTGGATGTTTACCTCGTTGTGATGTTGTTGTTGCGGAGTAGCGACCGGCGGCGGTTGCTCGACGGTTGTTTGCGACTTGTTGCTGCCTTGCTCGTCCGTCCTCGTATATTCCACGTAAGGCAATGCCGAGTTGCTCTGAAAGCATCATGATCTCCATCATCTCCCTGGCCTTATCCCATGTATTTGGGGTCGGCACTTGATTCAACCCGATGTGGCTGATCACCTGATTTTTATACGAAGCGACTGCCATCTGACCTTCGTAACCCCTTTTTCAAGGAAAATCGGCAATCTGGGTTTAACCAGTTGTCAGACTTTCTTAGGCCTCTGACTGACCTGTAACGATTGTCAAAGATGTTAAATTGCCAACCGGGACCGACGGCTTAACTTGCTCTCCGAGGCACGGGAAAGCATCACATGAAATTAAAATGATTTATTCAGTTTAGGCCCTGGTAAGGCACTTATGAATGTCGAAGAATTGACCACCGGTTCGGAAATTAGCCTTCTGAGAAGAGCTGGCATCATGTACATTTCATAACATAGTAAATAATGATTAATGACAATAAAATTCATATATTTACAATAGTAAAAAATAAATATTGTAGCAGCGCTTCTCCACTCGATACATAAATGGCATTATTCGCTAGCAAATGCGAAGTTTGAGTACAAATATGCGCATAATATTATTACATGTGTCTATTTGTTCCGACTAATCTCAGAAACGGCTGCACAGATTTTAACTAGCCTTTCACTGGCAGATAGCTGGTGTTTCTAGGAGTAACCAAGGCACAAACAAATTAGAATTCTGAGAGTTAAAAGCATGAAACTATTTAGAGATTTCCTACCCTCGGTTGCGCCTTACTCCGCGGCAATGCGCGATGCTTGGGTCTCTGTGCGACTTGCAGCTCATTATACAGCGGCTCCAGCCGCGTGGACCCCCTGTATATCCACTCTGAACGATCGTCGCCCGGGAAATGAACCTCCACTAGCGACGCATCCACTTGGACCACTCGGGAACTCCACCATTTACCTGTAAAATTATTTATTTCCGTACCAAATCAAACAATATTTTTTTCTAAACACTTACGTACAGTGATTTCACACCACGTGCTTTACGGTGAAGGAAAACATCGTGAGAAAACTTGCATATGTCTGAGAAGTAATTCAAACACGTATGTATAGTGCCTGAGACGGCGCTAGATTCACCATCTGTCACGTTGGCACTTAATCATCTTGTGTTAAAAGTGTGTGTTGTTATTACAACACCTCTGCCTACCCCTACGGTGTATACAGGCGTGAGCATATGTATGTATGTATGTTGGTCGATTCTCAGCCCTATCTATATGCCCACAAAATTTCATACAAAGCGGTCCAGCCGTTTTGGAAAAGTTTGTTAACAAACATCGCGAATTGAGAAGTTTGTTTTTTTGTTTCCTTTACCGTAAAGCACGTGGTGTGAAATTACTACAGTTTTTTTAGAAAAACATATCGGTACTTGTTCGATCTTGGGACTGCTCAAACCCCGAGGCCACCAGAGCTCTTGGCTGCGGTTGACTGCGGTGACTGGCACTGTGTCCATGGGCTTACATTTCTCAAGTGATTTTCTTTGTTTTTAAAAATTGTATAATATTTTTAAAAGAGTAATTACTGAGTTTCTTGCCAGGTTCTTCTCAGTAAAAGCAACCTTCCGAACCTGGCAGTAGCATGTATAATCCATGTCGTTCTGACGATTTGAAAGTACTTTGTAAAAAGTCTAATCGAATAAAGATATTTTTGACTTTGACTTTGACTTTGTTTGGGCTGAATGTTGGGGTTGTAATACCGTTCCACTCGTAGGCCGCGAGGTAGTCTTGTCTTTGCTCCCCCCACAATGATATATTACCGTTCCACTCGGTGCGCAGCCTCTGGCCGGGGTGCAGGCGGACCATGGGCCGCTCGGGGTAGGCCGTGAGGTAGTCCCGCACGAAGGGCCGCGAGAAGGGGTGCGTGTCCTCCCACACCACGGCCGAGCTCTCGCACACCAGCCGCGTCTCGCCGTGCCGCACGTACTGCGCCGAGCCCACGTCGAAGAATATCAGGTATCTACACAACACACCGCTGTTAGTGCCACCTCGGTCCAGTCACAACTACGCTAGACGCAATGTATGTCGAACAATATCAGGTATCTACACAACACACCGCTGTTAGTGCCACCTCGGTCCAGTCACAACTACGCTAGACGCAATGTATGTCGAACAATATCAGGTATCTACACAACACACCGCTGTTAGTGCCACCTCGGTCCAGTCACAACTACGCTAGACGTTATCTACGTCGAACAATATCAGGCATCTACACAACACACCGCTGTTAGTGCCACCTCGGTCCAGTCACAACTACGCTAGACGTGATCTACGTCGAACAATATCAGGTATCTACACAACACACCGCTGTTAGTGCCACCTCGGTCCAGTCACAACTACGCTAGACGTGATCTACGTCGAACAATATCAGGTATCTACACAACACACCGCTGTTAGTGCGGGCTCGGTCCAGTCACAAGTACGCTAGACGTGATCTACGTCGAACAATATCAGGTATCTACACAACACGCCACTGTTAGTGCGACCTCGGTCCAGTCACAAGTACGCTAGACGTGATCTACGTCGAACAATATCAGGTATCTACACAACACACCGCTGTTAGTGCGACCTCGGTCCAGTCACAAGTACGCTAGACGTGATCTACGTCGAAGAATATCATTTAGTATTTTGTCTGAATGATTGAGATTCTGTGAGTTTAAGTATGCGAGAGTGTCCACTATTTTATAAGTGTGTATTTTATAAGGAATAAGATTATTGCTTTAAAATGTCTATGTTAATTATTGTAATTGGTATCTCCGTTATAATTAACTATAAATAAATAAATAAATACCTGTAATTATTGACTGGGTTGGGTATCTCGGCTACGATGCCGGAGTAGTAAGACGGGCGCTTGCTCGCGTTCGCTGCGTCTTTGAATAGGGCTATCACTCGGGTACCTGACAATAAATACATTCTTATATCATTTGATCATCTTCTTCACCGTAAAGCACGTCGTGTGAATCACTGCAAATAAGTTTTTTTTAACTTATTAGTACAGGCCCCGCTGGGATTCAAACTAGCGTTGGTTGCGCAGGCTCTCACACGATTTCTCACTAGATATACAGGATGTCGGGGAAACCGGGACAGCTCTTAAAATATGTGATAGGGTATAATTTTAGGAAGCAATAACAATTATTATGAAAAAAATATCTTCTACCGTTTTCGAGTAATTGACGTTCAAAGTTGACCATATCAAGACCTTATTTTCGCATAAAAATCAGCTATAACGTAGAGTTATTCACGTGAAATCTAACTACGTTTTAATATTTTTTCTCCCACTAATAAATCCTGAAACCATCAACCTTCTCCTTAATTTAAAAAGTTGAATTACCGCGTACGAAATGTAGGTAAACGCGACCGTGCGTTCATTTAATCGCTTAAGGCCGCGAGCTCTTCGGCCCTTAGCAACCATAGCCTATAACTACGTTATCGTGGGAGCTAGATATTTTACGCTTTTAATATAGTGATATATTCATAAAACCCTACAACTTCTAGAAGACAACTGTTCCTTTTTCTCCGACACTTGTATAACTCAAACTCAAAAGTATCTTTATTCGATAAGACTTTTTACAAAGCACTATCAAATCGTCAAAATGACACAATTTACAGGATTATACATGCTATCGCCAGGTTCGGAAGGTTGCTTTTACTGAGAAGAACCTGGCAAGAAACTCAGTAATTACTCTTTAAAGAATATTATACGATTTTAAAAATAAATCACATAAGACATGTAAGCCCATGAACACAGTTCCAATGCACAAATGTCGATAAAGTAAAAGTCTAGTACTTATATGTGACCAGCCCCCACATGTTGGCTATTAGCTGGACACATAGTGTCTAATGAAGAAGTTCTCCGTCGAGTTGGTCAGAAACGCCAAATTATACAAACCCTCAAACAAAGAAAGGTTGGTTTTCTGGGCCATATTATGAGACATGCCAGATACGAACTGCTGCAACTTATTATTATGGGCAAAGTGGCTGGGAAGAGACCGGTAGGCCGGAGGAGGAAGTCGTGGCTGCGCAATATCCGCGAGTAGACTGGCATCAGCAGTGCTGCTGCACTCTTCCGCCTCGCGAAGGATAGACAGAAGTTTTCCGAACTGACAGCCAACCTTCAATAGCTGGAGAGGCTACAAGAAGAAGAAGCCCCCACAAACAGCACTTGTTCACAAGTATGACGCGAATGCCAGTCATAGTAATAAAGTGACATACCAATAGTCATCCTGTATTCAGAAGGCTCGCAGTACGCGAGACACCGCCCTGGCAACACTTTGCAAGGATTCTTCACATTATCCGTGAACATTACCCGACACATCGTCCATTCGGAACTCTGAAAAACATAACATATTCTAATAAGCAACAGAGAGAGCAACAGTGTCTGTACTCAAGTATTTAGGTATGTCTGTGACGTTATAATGTAATTTTTTAACTTAATCACCTATTAATCTATACAGATAAATAAAATTGAAGTGTCTGTTTTTAATTCCAAAATAACAGCTTTTCACTAAATGCATAGGAAAGTATACACGCTAATGACACTAAAAAATGTCTGTCTGTTTGTTCCGGGTAATCTCTGAAACGACTGGACCGATTTTAACGGGACTTTCACTGGCAGGTAGCTGATGTTTCAAGGAGTAACTTTGGGTTTTATTTTAAAAAACATTTAGAGGTCCGCGGGAATAAAACTAAATCTACGCGGGTGAAACCGCAGGGCACAGCTAGTTACCCAATATAATTACTAGCTGTGCCCCACGGTTTCACCCGCGCAGATTTAGTTTCATCCTTATTTACGCGGAACCGTAATTTTTTTCTAAATAAAACTAGCCTAAGTTACACCTAGAAACATCAGTTACCTGCCAGTGAAAGTCCCGTTAAAATCGGTCCAGCCGTTTCAGAGACTACCCTGAACAAACAGACAGACAGACAGAGGCAACATTTTCAAACTGGGTATTTTAGTGTCAGTAGCGTGCACACTTTCATATTCATTTAGTGAAAAGCTGTTATTTGGAATTACAAACAGACACTTCAATTTTATTTATCTGTATAGATGTAAAGATATAGATATATATTGAATAAAAAATTACAAACAGACACATAAATATTGTTAGTCTGTAAGATATACTCACAGCAGTCTTGGGCTGGCACTCGAGCAGTTTCCCCCGGATCCAGGAGCCAAAGGCGTTCTTCATGGCGTAAACATTGAGCCCGGGGCGTAGAGGAGCCCGGGGCAGCTCGGCCGGCGCCCGCGGGGGGAGGTCCGCCGGGGCTGCCTCCGCTGATAACTTCACTACCGATATGTCTTTCTGAAACCAAAATACAGTGTGTCTGAGAAAAAGGAACAGTTGTCCTCTAGAAGTTGTAGGGTTTTATGAATATACTAGCTGTGCCCTGCGGTTTCACCTGCGTAGATTTGGTTTCATCCTTATTGTCGCGAAACCCTAATATTTTTAATAAACAAAAGTATCCTAAGTCAGTCCTTGAAACATCAGCTACCTACCAGTGAAAGTCCCGTTAAAATCCGTCCAGCCGTTTCAGAGATTACCCGGAACAAACAGACAGACAGACAGAAAGAGAAACATTTTAAAATTTTGTTTTTTAGTGTCAGTAGCGTGTATACTTCCATATGCATTTACTGAAAAGCTGTTATTTTGGAATTACAAACAGACACTTCAATTTTATTTCTCAGTATAGATGCATAGATAAAGACGAACAATAAGAGTTATACTTACATCATCATCATCTTTAGATGCATCATTCGTGGTGCTTGAATCCTGAAACTATATATAACAAATAACAAAACTGTGGTTATGTGCAGTGATTTCACACCACGTGCTTTACGATGAAGGAAAACATCGTGAGGAAACCTGCATATGTCTGAGAAGTAATTCAAAGACGTATGTATATTGCATGAGACGGCGATAGACTCACTATCTGTCACGTTGGCACATCTTCGGTCAAAAGTGGGTGTTGTCACCTCTGCTTAACCTTTTGAGAACGCTTTTACGTGTGATCATATGTATTTATTCCCCGAAGAGGTGAGGAGAGTATTCAGAGGTGTACTTATAGTACACCCACATTTCACAAGTTATGTTTATGTACCATGTAATAGAGGGCGAGCCTATTGCCATTAACCGGCCACTAATCAAATAACAGTTTGCCTGAATCAAAGATCGAATCTAAGACCTCCTGTTCTTCAGTAGCTTTGCGACCACTATACCTACGAGGCTATAGTAATGTTTGTACGTCTTCAATAGAGGTCATCTCAAGCTACGCATTTAGATATAAGTACAACTACTAGACTTTTCTTTATGTTAATTATTATCGACATTTGTGCATTGGAACTGTGTCCATGGGCTTACATTTCTCAAGAGATTTATTTTGTTTTTTTTACAATTGTATAATATATTTGAAAAGAGTAATTACTGAGTTTCTTGCCAGGTTCTTCTCAGTAAAATCAACCTTCCGAACCTGGCGGTAGCATGTATAATCCTGTAAATTAATGTCATACTGCCGATTTGAAAGTGCTTTGTAAAAAAGTCAGACAATTACCGGTTCGCTGTGTTCTTCTGGCGGTGGTGTGGGTACTTTGGCCTGGTTAGCTCGTTCTATTTCAGATAATGACGGGATGCGTTTCGGCTGACGGTACTGAAACAAAATATACATACGTACATTCATATGCCCACGCCTGTATTCCCCGAAGGGGTAGGCAGAGGTGTTGTAATAACAACACCCACTTTTCACACAAGATGATTAAGTGCCAACGTGACGGATGGTGAGTCTATCGCCGTCTCAGACATATGCAGGTTTCCTCACGATGTTATGCTTCACCGTAAAGCACGTGGTGTGAAATCACTGCATATACGTTTTTAGAAAAACTTATTGGTACAGGCCCCGCTGGGATTCGAACTTGCTGCGCTTGCGTAGCAGGCGACTGCTCAAATCCCAGGGCCACTGCGGCTCATTTTTAGTCGATATATTCATTCCATACAATATAAATCAATAATCAAATTTTTTTTTGGTCCAAAAACAATCCTTGATATTACTAGCGGACGTCGCGCGGTTTCACCCGCGTAGTTCCCGTACCCGTGGCAGTACGGGGATAAAATATAGCCTATATTCATCATCTCCCTGGCCTTATCCCATGTATTTGGGGTCGGCACTTGATTCAACCCGATGTGCCATCTGACCTTCGTAACCCCTTTTTTTCGAGGAAAATCGGTAACCTGGGTTAAACCAGTTGTCAGACTTTATTAGGCCTCCAACAGACCTGTAACGATTGCCAAAGATGATAAATTGTCAACCGGGACCGACGGCTTAACGTGCTCTCCGAGGCACGGAGGGAACTCGGGCGGTCACCCATCCAACTACTGGCTAGGCGTATGGTTGCTTAACTTTGCTGATCGCATCACATGCGCAATAGCAACTGTGCCACGAGCTCCTCCTCCTCATCAGTGATAATGAAGCATTCAAATGGTGAATTTTTTTTTTTAAATCAGTCCAGTACTTTTTGAGCCAATTCGTTACAAACATACATACACATCTTCCTCTTCATAATATTAGTATAGATATAAAGTCAAAATACTTACTACAACTTCGGGAACCTTTGGCATCGAATCAACAACCGTGTACTGAAACAAACAGTTATTATTTGAATGAAATTATAATAAAAATACAAAAATAAATATCCACACACGATCCCAGAAGGGTCCCCGAAGGGGTAAGCAGAGGTGATGTTACAACGACACCCACATTTCACCAAATATGATTAAGTACCAACGTGAGAGATGGTGAGTCCATCATCGCGGTCTCAGGCACTTTACATACGTCTTTTAAATACTTCTCAGACATTTGTCCAGAAGTTTCAAAGATTAACCGGCACAAACAGACAGATGAGATGAGACGGACAGACAAGAAAATAAAAATGTATGTCGGTACCGTATATATTTCCATATGCATTCAGTGAAAAGCTGTTTATTTGGGATTACAAACAGAAAATAACAGATTTTCACGACATATGAAATTATATACGGTATTCACTTAATAACATCAATAATAAAATGTATATCCATCTGTTTTTTTTTAAATACGTTAGTGTTCTGCGGGCACCTTTGGATATTAAGTCTATGCGGAAAACCGCGAGGCACAGCTAGTAGATAGATAAAATGAACGTAACTCACGGTGACATTGGGCATATCACATATGATCAAGCCTGGCATCTCCCGTGTCTCCTGCTGGAATGTAGCGTACAACTCCGTGCGGAGTTTGTCCGTCGCTTTCTGACACTCTGACAGCATTGCATCTATCTCCTTGCTCTCCGCTACGAACAAACAAACATATAAATATATATTTCTTTTGTTTGTTTGTTTGCATTGAATAGGCTCCGAAACTACTTGACCGTTCTTGAAAATTCTTTCAGCAATTGATAGCTACATCATCAGCGAGTAACATCAGTGGCGTGCATTGCATATAAGCAGGAAAGCAGAAGTTACAATTTGTGATCACTGAATACACTCGTGTCGTGTGTGTGTGTGTTCATGTTCGTATGTGTATCTTTACCAAGACGTACGTACCTACGCCGCGTTACATAGGTATGTACTTAACCTGCCAAGGTACCTTCATATTGTTTATTCCTACCCCTCTGAAAATACAATGCACGCCCCTGAGTAACATAGGCTATATTTTATCCCCGTACTCCCACGGGAGCTGGATCTACGCCGGTGAAACCGCGTGACATCCGCTAATATATAATAAACTATAAGAAAAATATATTCAAAATATCTTTATTTGATTAGCCTTTTAACAAAGTACTTTCAAATCGTCAATTTGACATAATTATACAGGATTATACATGCTACCGCCAGGTTCGGAAGGTTACTTTTACTGAGAAGAACCTGGCAAGAAACTCAGTAATTACTCTTTTCAAAAATACTAGTATTACAGAATTTTAACAATCTATACAGATAAATAAAATTGGAGTGTCTGTTTGTAATTCCAAAATAACAGCTTTTCACTAAATGCATCTGAAAGTATACACGATACTGACACTAAAAAAACAAGTTATAAAATTTTTCTGTGTCTGTCTGTTTGTTCCGGGTAATCTCCGAAACGGCTGGACCGATTTTAACGGGACTTTCACTGGCATGTAGCTGATGTTTCAAGGAGTAACTTAGGCTACTTTTATTTCTTAAAAATATTAGGGTTCCGCGACAATAAGGATGAAACTAAATCTACGCGGGTGAAGCCGCAGGGCACAGCTAGTACAAAATAAACCACATGAGAAATGTAAGCATGTACACAGTTCCAGTGCACAAAAATCGATAGAAAATGTAAAAACTAAAAGTAGATACTACGTATAAATGCGTAGCTTGAGATGACCAGCCCCCACAAGCAGCACCTGTTCACAAGCATGACGAGAATGCCAGCCATATACTAACTGAGACAAAAATATTCGCCTCAAAGTCTAAACACTACATTTTATCCCCATACTCCCACGGGAACGGGAACTACACTAATGCATAGTGGGTTATCAAGTTAACACGTGATTGTCGTGGTATGGACATGTTATGCAGAGGGATGAGGATAATGTTGCCAAAAAAGTTTTGTTTATGAATGTGGATGGTTACAAGGGGAGAGGAAGACCTAAGAAACGATGGATGGATTGTGTGAAAGATGATATGGTTAAAGGAGTGAATACAGATATGACGGCTGATAGAGAGGAATGGAAGAGAAGAACACATTGCGCCGACCACAAATAACATGGGATAAGGACAGGAGGATGATGAATTTAACACGTGACTTACTTTCAAGTTTCTGTATTTCAGAGTCCAACATGTCTTGCGTGTCCTTCAAACGCTCGTCCATATTGTATTTCTTCCAAGTTTCATTTATCAAAGTCGCCAGGTTCTCTTCTATAAATCTGTTGACAGAGCGAAAGAATTCAGATGAGTTGCCAAAATAGTGCCATCTGTGGGCCGACAGATGGCGCTGTTCCGATCCTATACAAATCTGCGTTCACTTCGACGCGGTGACACTTCGAAAGTTATAATAAACTGCTAGCCTTCTTGGCACATCCCGAGAGACACCGATTTGGGACAAGTTTTCTACCTTAAATTACTTTTAAGTACTGTTTTTTGTATATATAATTAAGTTTTTATTGAATAAATGAAATAATAATCGCTCTTGAATTTTCTCGAGACAATTTTGACAAAACTTTGTGACAAGACCGAGAATCTTTTTTTAAATAAATAAATGGTATTCGATTTTTAAAACCAAGGAGGAGAGATGACAGGAACAGTGGGGAAATATTCCATTCCCGATACTTTTAGTGCAGCCCTCGTATATCTATACAGATAAATAAAATTGAAGTGTCTGTTTGTAATTCCAAAATAACAGCTTTTCACTAAATGCATATGAAAGTATACACGATACTGACACAAAAAAACCAAGTTCTAAAATTGTTCTCTATCTGTCTGTCTGTTTGTACCGGGTAATCTCCGAAACGGCTGGACCAATTTTAACGGGACTTTCACTGGCAGGTAGCTGATGTTTCAAGGAGTAACTTAGGCTACTTTCATTTATTAAAAATATTAGGGTTCCGCGACATGAAGCATGAAACTAGATCTACGCGGGTGAAATAAACAATAAACCTGTATACGTACTTCGCTCCTCTTTCCCCGATGGCATCGTTCCCCTCCGCGGGTTCCATCTCATCACCTTCAGAATCAGAGTCTGATATCTCCACTAACTCTTCCCCAACTCTCCCCATGTCCAAGTCAAGGAGAGGAGTTAATTCTTTCATGCCATCTATCAAGTTCTGAGAACAAAAATTTATATTCAAGAGAGGTTAACATAACCGGATCTCAAATTCAAATCTATACAGATTAATAAAATTGAAGTGTCTGTTTGTAATTCCAAAATAACAGCTTTTCACTAAATGCATATGAAAGTACTAGCTGTGCCCCGCGGTTTCAGTCGCGTAGATTTGAAAAAAAAAAAACTTATGTACAGTGATTTTACACCACGTGCTTTACGGTGAAGGAAAACATCGTGAGGAAACCTGCATATGTCTGAGAAGTAATTCAAAGACGTATATATAGTAGATAGACTTACCATCTGTCACGTTGGCACTTAATCATATTCGGTGAAATGTGGGTGTTGAAAATTACAACACCTCTGCCTACCCCTTCGGGGAATACAGGCGTGAGCATTTATGTATTTATGTATGTATAAAAATAATACCTGCGTTCTTTCATGTACAGTAATAACACACGCGGTACACAACATAGCCTTCCTTGTCCGAGAGATGCCATAGTGCGCGCGCGCGGCTCTGCCTGCGGGGAAGTACTCAGTCCAACCCACCGTCGAACACTGGCTGTTGGCACACTTATTCTTACTCTTCACCAATTCTATCTCTGCTGATTCTTGTTCCTCCTCTGAAAATTGAGAAGTTATTTTTGTATTTGAATCATTAAGTCTAGCCCCATGTTCACTTTCTTCTCTCTTTTGTACCCAAAGGTTGTCTGGAAGAGATTCTTCTCAGTAGAAGCAACCTTCCGAACCTGGCGGTAGCATGTATAATCCTGTATCGTGTCGTTCTGACGATTTGATAGAACTTTGTAAAAAGTCTAATCTAATAAAGATATTTTTGACTTTGACTTTGACTTTGAGATCGCTTTAGCGATAACACCGCCATTCGTATACACTCTTCTCATAATCTTTTATGTATTTTAATTTTTTTCTCGTCATGGTGTACAATAAAGTGATTATTTATTATTAAGATAGAACAGCAGTCGCCTGCTACGCAAGCGACGTAACGCTTGTACCATTGAGTTTTTCTAAAAACTTATGTGCAGTGATTTCACACCACGTGCTTTACGGTGAAGGAAAACATCGTAAGGAAACCTGCATATGTCTGAGAAGTAATTCAATCCGGGCTACTGCTGGGATCGAATTCAGGACCAACGAGAGTGATGTATAGATATAGATAGACTAGCGGACGTCACGTTTCACCCGCGTAGTTCCCGTTCCCGTGGGAGTACGGGGATAAAATATAGCTTATGTTACTCGCTGATGATGTAGCTATCCATTGCTGAAAGAATTTTCAAGATCGGTTAAGTAGTTTTGGAGCCTATTCAATGCAAACAAAGAAAGAAAACAATCAAATCTTTCCTCTTTATGATATGTCTAGATAAATATTACCTATTTTGGTAGCATTACTCTCCTCTTCATCTGAATCAACATTGAATACTTCCATCGTGTTCTCAGCCGTTGACGGCGACTCAGGTGCCTGAAACAATATACAGGGTGTCGAGGAAAACAGGACAGCTGTTAAAATATGTGATAGAGTATAATTTTAGGAGGCAAATAATATTATTTTGACAAAAATATCTTCTGCCGTTTTCGAGTAATTGCTGTTCAAAGTTGACCATACCAAGACCTTATTTTCGCATAAAAATCAGCTTTAACGTAGAGTTATTCACGTGAAATCTAACTACGTTTTTATGTTTTTTCTCCCACTAATAGTTCCTGAAATAATCCCATAAAACCATTTTTCGAAACCATTAACCTTCCCCTTAATTAAACAAGTTTAATTACCGCGTAAGTAATGTAGGTAAACGCGGCCGCACGTTTATTCAATCGCTTAAGGCCGCGAGCTCTTCGGCTCTTAGCAACCATAGCCTATAACTACGTTATCGTTGGAGCTAGATATTTTAGACTTCAATATAGTGATATATTCATAAAACCCTACAACTTCTAGAAGACAACTGTTCCTTTTTCTCCGACACTAACTTTTTGACTGGCTTCAGTTGTCATGCTCACTAAAATGCCTTTGCTTGCGGCGGCGTCAGGATGACGGGTCGCTCACTTCGCTCTATAATGGTTGAGGAGGGCGATGGCTGGCATTCTCGTCATACTTGTTAACAGGTGCTGCTTGTGGGGGCTGGTCTTTGAATTACTTCTCAGACATATGCAGGTTTCCTCACGATGCTTTCCATCACAGTAAAGCACATGGTGTGAAATCACTGCACATAAGTTTTTAGAAAAGCTCATTGGTACAGACCGTTGGTATTCGAACTAGCGTCGCTTCCGTAGCAGGCAACTGGCCACCACGGCTCTTCAAAAGTATAATTACCGTTTAAATTACCTTAGTTTCTGGTATAACGAGAGTAGATTCCACATTTGCCACCGTTTTGATTGACACTTCACTTGTATTCAACCTTGCCTGTCAAAAAAGAACTGCCGATATAAAACTAGTTTTGCATTTTAAATGGTTAAAGTTATTTATCTACAGGGTGTCCCAGGAGCTGATGCCAAAACGAAAGCGGGTGAAATAACAAACGTCAGAAACATATAAAAATTTAATCTAAGTTTTATACAGATTGCAGTTTTAGGCGTAAATTATTGGCACAGGCTTCAACAGAAGCCGGTTTCCTCACGATGTTTTCCTTCACCGTAAAGCATGTGGTGTGAAATCACTGTACATAAGTTTTTGGAAAAACTCTCTTCGGTCTAACGTAGCAGGCGACTGCTCAAACCCCACGGCTCCTTCAAATCTTTGTTTTTTTTCTTTCTTGTGTAAATATATATAACTCAAAGGCTGACTGACTGACATAGTGATCTATCAACGCACATCCCAAACCACTGGACGGATCGGGCTGAAATTTGGCATGCAGGTACATGTTATGACGTAGGCATCCGCTAAGAAAGGATTTTGATTAATTCTACCCCCAAGGGTATAAAAATAGGAGATGAAAGTTTGTATGCAACTTTGTCAATTTTAAACCGATCGGACTAATACTTTGCATGCATAATTTATTTATAAAAAATATTAGGGTGCCGCGAAATCTATACAGATAAATAAAATTGAAGTGTCTGTTTGTATTTCCAAAATAACAGCTTTTCACTAAATGCATGTGAAAGTATACACGCTAATGACACTAAAAAACCAAGTTTTAAATTTTTTCTCTGTCTGTCTGTCTGTCTATCCGTCTGTCTGTCTGTCTGTTTGTTCCGGGTAATCTCTAAAACGGCTGGACCGATTTTAACGGGACTTTCACTGACGGGTAGCTGATGTTTCAAGGAGTAACTTAGGCTACTTTTATTTATTAAAAATATTAGGGTTCCGGGACAATAAGGATGAAACTAAATCTAAGCGAGTGAAACCGCGGGGCACAGCTAGTTAAGCATGAATCTAAATCTACGCGGGTGAAACCGCGGGGCACAGCTAGTCTATATAATATGTTAAACAACTTACAAGTTTATGCGGCGGTGGTTTGGGCACACCACTAATAACAACTTCCCCCTCCTTAGCGAGTATTTCTGAAGTATTTCCTCCGGACGACATCACTTCAATATCCGATGGTATATTGACGCTGGTCACGCCATCTATGTTGATTTTAGTCGCAACTACCTCTACCTCTGGCGGTACTACCCGCTCCGTTTGCGTTTCCGACTCTTCCATTTGACTGATTACAGCTTTAAAATAAATTCGACATGATTAGTACCTTGTTAAGATCGCCGAGAAATGACACTGTTAAAGCTATTCCACAGTATACATTTATATATTTATTTATCGTTAACTAGCTGGTGCCCGCGAAACTGCAATATTATTGTAAAGTTTCATCAAAATCCATGTAGTTTTTGCGTAAGTAACAAACATACATCTATACATACATTCTTTCAAACTTTCGAATAGTTGGATTATAACGGCCATACTAAATCCAATAATTAACATAGAAATTTTGCAACTGAAATCTTACACATTATAATTACGCTAATAATAAAATTATGGACACTCTCGCATACTTAACCGCACAGAATCTCAAACATTCAGACAAAATATACCACCCGCAAGCAGATTACATTCAGGGTTGGCACCTAAGAGCTTTGAGCATACCCAGGATATGGTTATAAGCTTAATACTGCAGTACGGTATCTAGGAACAAATCGTTCGAAATGCCACTATTATGTCTCTATTATAAGCGACCCCGGCGTAATGTCAGTAAGGGGTGTCACGTCGCGGCCGTAAGCATGAGCAGACATAAAAAAAAATTCAAATCAACTGTATAGACAGTAAATAAAAGGTAATTTTTTTAAAATTGTAAGAATGACAACCTTAAAACTCCATGAAGCACACATTAACTTTATAACCACAAGCAGTACGATACCTAGCCAATTATTATTCTGTAACTTCTGACTCCTAGTATGAAATTACAGATTAAAAACACAATAACACTTTGCCCGACCCGATGGTCGAACCCAGGACCTTGTTTTAAACTTACCATCATCGTCTGAAGAGCTCTCCTCCAAGTCGACAATGCTGACCACCGGCCCAGGCTGGGATATCTCCAACTTCTTAGTCTTGCTGGGAGACTGTGATGATGATACACTGGGCACATCTAGAATGAAGAAATAAAGAAAGAAAGAAAGAATACTTGTTTTTCATACAAATAGAGAGGCAGCATAATCTTAGGTAAGTTAAACAATCAAGAGATGACACGTCTACAAAAATATGTGTGGGGTTTTAGATTTCTGTAAAAAAATATACGGGGTTTTCGATGTCTACATCAGAAATGTCTGGGGATTTAGATGTCTATATCAGAAATACGGAGGGTTTTGATGTCTGTAAGTAATGTGTGGGGCTTAAGATGCCTATACGAAATGAGTGGGGTTTTAAACTTCTGCAAAATAAGTATGGGGTATAAGAAATGAGTAGGGTTTTAAATTTCAATTAGAAATGCGAAGGGTTTTAACTTAGAATAGAACAAAAAAAATACAAATAAAAAACGAAAGGTCTTAGATAGACACCTAACTAAGCGCAAATGTCACTCTTGTATTATTCATGTTCATAGACTACAGTAGCTTACCATCAAATCAGCTGCACGCTTCTTTGACACCATAGTAGTATTTACCTGCATTAATCTTGATCAATTCTGGCTGCAACGTGGAGTTCGCCGTGTTACCATCATCGGGAGATGTATCATAAACTTCGTCTGCCTCAATAGAGGATGGTTGCATTGCCTCAACCTTTTGAATAAAAAACAAAACACATTATATTAAGAAGTCTGTCTATTTATTTATTTATTTACTTTACGTGAATATATAAAATATATAACTCAAAGGTTGACATAGTGATCTATCAAAGCACAGCCCAAACCACTGGACGGATCGGGCTGAAATTTGGCATGCAGGTAGATGTTATGACATAGGCAGCCGCTAAGAAAGGATTTTGATTAATTCTACCTCCAAGGGGATAAAATAAGGCATGAGTCAATTTGAAACCGATCGGGCAGAGACTTTGCATGCATAATTTATTTATAAAAAATATTAAGGTGCTGCGAAATTAAGCATGAAAGTAAATCTACGCGGGTGAAACCGCGGGGCACAGCTAGTGTGACTATATAATACATGTGGCAAACGGTGGTCTCTCACGTAAACAGATAAATAAAATTTAAGTGTCTATCTGTAATTCCAAAATAACAACTTTTCACTAAATGCATATGAAAGTAAATACGATACTGACACGAAAAAAACAATTTTTAATTTTTTATCTGTCTGATTGTTCCGGCTAATCTCCGAAACGGCTGGACCGATTTTAACGAGACTTTCACTGATAGATAGCAAATGTTACAAGGAGTAACTTACAAACTGTGGGAGTACTATAAGTACACTTCTGCCTACCCCTTGCGGGAATACAAGTTAGCATATGTATGTAATAAAGAATGCCTACCATATTGTTAGTTGGTTTCATCTCAAGCAGCTTTCTTAATGTTGGAACATTTATAGGTTCACTTTGATTAATTTTTATGTCTTCTATTGCAACTTCTGTTTCCTATAAAATAGTAAAAATATATAAAAGAGACACAAACTGGCTGTCCTAACAGTAAGTCTTTATCTTTAAATAGTACTAGCGGACGCCACGCGGTTACACCCGCATAGTTCCCGTTCCCGTGGGAGTAAGGGCATAAAATATAGCCTATGTTACTCGCTGATGATGTAGCTATGCATTGCTGAAAGAATTTTCAAGATTGGTCGCGTAGTTTCGGAGCCTATTCAATGCAAACAAACAAACAAAAAACAATCAAATCTTTCCTCTTTATAATCTATACATCTATATAGATAAATAAAATTGAAGTGTCTGTTGGTAATTCCAAAATAACAGCTTTTCACTAAATGCATTTGATATTAAGTATACATGCTACTGACACAAAAAATCCAAGTTTATATTTTTTCTCTGTCTGTCTGTCTGTTTGTTCCGGGTAATCTCTGAAACGGGAATTATTTTAATGGGACTTTCACTGGCAGGTAGCTGATGTTCGAAGGAGTAACTTAGGCTACTTTTATTTATTAAAAATATTAGGGTTTCGCGACAATAAGGGTGAAACTAAATCCACGTGGGTGAAACCGCAGGGCACAGCAAGTTAGTATATAAGTATAAAAGTAGAATGGCTTACCTTCCCAGCTTTCTCCGTTTGCTCATCATTACATATAGCAGCAGCATGCAGTTTTGATCCACTCTGTTCCTCGGCCTGGACTGCAGGAGGGCTGTTGGAGAAGTCCTCCTGAACCTCACTGCTGCACTGGGCTATGGTTGAGTCATCATCCGAGTGATAGTCATTAATAAGGATGCAACTTTCTGAAATGAAAATGATTTATTCAGTTTAGGCCCTGTAAGGCACTTATGAATGTCGAAGAATTTACCACCGGTTCGGAAACTAGCCTTCTGAGAAGAACCAACAAGAAAAGAGAGAGAAAGAGAAGAAAAAGAAAAAAAAACTAATATAGAAAGCATTTAAAGACAGAAATAATAAACATATCAGGGTATTTAATTGACAATTTGTGCATAACAACCGTGGCTCTTTACATAGATAAAAATCATGACTGACTGATATATATCAAATTACAGGCTAAACTGCTGATCCTATTAACATGAATTTGCAAGGTGTATTTTTGTGATCATGTTTTCTGAGTCAGACGGACAGACTCTTACAATTACTTCTGCTTACTCAAAAGTGCTCTGAACTAGTGATGGGGCATGTATTTTAAGATTTTTTTTCCGAAATTCCACCTCAAACTAAGTGGGTTAATTGGGAGTTATCATTTATTCTTATTTAAACAGATTGATAACTCACCATCATCCTGATCAGATTCATCATCATCATCAGCCTCTCCATCGTCACCATCACCAGCTCCATCATCATCATTCTCCGGCTCTTCATCATCCATCACCCTGCATGACTCTGTTAGTAGACCTAAGCTATCTGTTTCTGGTAGATCCTCATCTGTGTCTGGTGCCATGTCAGCTGGTGTCTCCGCTCCAGAGGTAGAAGGCTCCAGAGGAAAGCCTATTTCTAATGATTGATTGGTTATGTCCTTTGCTATAAGCTCTAACGATTCCTCTAGTGGGGTTTCAGTTACGTTATCGGGAATTTTTGCTGTTTTATCAGGAACAGTAGATTCTTCAGAAGCATGTGTATCTAAAAGACTTCTTTGCAGATCATTTTCAGTGTTTTCTTTAACTGATTCTGAAACAATTTCAAGATCAAGACGATTTGCATCAATTGTTACTTCATTATCTTCTTCATTCTTGTTAGCATTAGCATCACTTTTATGTTGATCATCTACATCTTTCTGTATATCATCATCATCATCATCATCATCACCTGGATAGTCAGCTGCGTCATCAATGTCAATCAACTCTTGTGTTGGAATCTCAAGCATCACGTCAGGTTGATTCAGTCTATGAGCTTTAGAGACTAATACAGAATCATCCAAAGACACATTAAGACTTGTATCATCAATTTCATAATTTTTCTGTGATTCTAGTGCTTGTGGATTTTGTTCTAAAATATCTTCAATTTCCATATGAATAGGAGTTTCAACTGGTTCTAAAGGTGTAGCTTCTAATAGAAAATCTAAATCCATTTCTGAGTTTTTTATATTTGGTTCATTCACTCCTTTAATTTGTTCCGAATTTTCTCCTTCTTCAACATGTGAAACAATAGAGTCTATAGCAGGTGTCAATCCTTCTTGGACATTTACTCTTTTCTCAATGTCCACACATGGAACATTTTCTATGGCATCCTGATCAGTTTCACAAGTAGTATTAGGATTAGAATCTTCTTTGCTGCTAGAATTATTTTCTTCAACTACATCTCTGACATTTTCCTTTTCATCAATATCTTTAGATGAACTAGCCACAGTCACTAAGTCAGTTCTAAGGCTATCATTTGTTAGAATATGTTTTATACACTCTAATGTTTCATCTAGTACCTTTTCTGGGACATTTTCTTGTGTATCTTTTTGACCAGTCTCATCAATAGCTTCAGAAACCTTTGCAGTTACATCATCATTAGATGTTACTTGATCATTTGATTCATCATCTTCCCATCTCAGAAGCAGGTCTTCGTCAGGTTCATCAGCATCATCTATTTCAGGTATATCTTGTGGCAATTTTGGGGTGTTTATATAATTTTCATCATCAACAGTAGCCATGTTACTTTCATCAGATGCATTAGACACTGCAGTCTCTTTTTCTATGTCATTGTCTTCAGTAATATTACTATCGACCACAGTAGATTGTATTTGCTCAGACTGTGTTGTATTTACAGTACTGACTTGCAAGGAAACTGGGCTCAAATCGGAGCTGCTGTTAACTTCACTATTTTCATTGTTGAGTTGTTTCTCAGTGGAATCTGCCTCTGTTATCTCGGGTATAATTTCTTTTTCTGTACTCATTTTCGCTTAAATCTACTGTGTACTGCCTACCTTGTTGTTTTCATTTGTTTCAGCGTGGGTTAATGACCAACAAAGTATTATTATATGCACATACAGCAACTATTGCATTTACATAGTGTATAAATACTATCGGGTTTATAGAGCACATGGCACACGCTGCACTCAAATTATGAAGTAGTAAGCATTTATTTGTATTTTTCCACCGAAAATACAATTGATTTGACACGACTTCACTCGCAAAGGAACCGAATTGAACAAAAGTCGGCAAAATTTTGTTTTACAATGCGATCGAACGGACGCAACTTAAGTGGTGACAGTGACAGGTGACAAATGTAAGTAACTGACAGATTTACTTTTTTAATTGTAACTACAATAATGACTTAGATACAAGTTTTTTATTTTAACAAGGAAGGAAATATTAAAGAAATAGCGAAATGTAACAAAATAGTTCATCTAAATTCCACATCCAAGCTTGAATGAAAAAATGCTATTGCCCATGAGGTGCACTACTTTTTTTCGTACACCAAACATTTTCAACAATCCCATGCTGAAGTTATGAGCAAGATTAAGGTTCAGTGGAAACTGGAACGCAGTCATAAATATTTTGTTTGATTGATTTGACAGTCAGCCAGTCAGCCGATTTCACGGATTTCACTCAATCCTTGTTTAGCAAAATTATGTAAAAAGATAATATTTGTATTCTATTACTGTTACACGATACGAATACATTCGAAAATAGCACAAGTTCACCACAAAATCAAGTATTGCATCTTGTCAATAGAAGCTAGATTCCATTCGTTAAATAATAAATTGCTGACTGTGTGTTTTTAGCGCAAATCTATTACGGAGTAATTCTATGGCATGCATCTAGTCGTTATTCAAGTTTTTATATAACATACGCGTTTCTTCAGTTGATAAAGTACCTAATAACGTGAAAACATCATGAATAATCTGCTTTCCCCTCGTATGATGGTCGGAGCCGCTATTGTCGGCATAGTGGGTGCAGCCGGAGTGTTTATTTACGAACAAATTTACGCTGAGAAGCGGAGATCTATGCTGAGTAAGTTTTGTTTTGTCTATCATCATCGCGCGGGATTTTATCCCAAACATAATTGGGGTTCAACCTAACCCTATCTTGATAGGGCACAAATTGTTTACATTCACATCCTTGGAATAAAATAATGTTATAGAATAGAATCAGGAGTTCATGTTTATGGTTAGAAAAGAGTATAAAGCATTGTAACATTTAATACTCTTACTAGCTGTGCCCCGCGGTTTCATCCGCATAGTTTTCAGGACAATGGATATACTATTTATACTTACAATACCTATCTAATGATAAACAGATAAGATATATACAGAAAGATATGACATACATCTGTCATGATGTTTAAGAAATCATACAGATTGGACTCATGAAGTGATCAGAGACAAATCAAGGGAATAATAAACATGATTTATTATACATTTAAAAAAAAACCTGCATGCTGCACTAGGCATGTCTGGTTTGAGTCCTGTGTCAGAGTGAATATTGTGCAAAAAAAATTCAGTCTATCTGTCTGTCTGTCGGTTTGTTCCGGGTAATCTCTAAATCTGCTGGACAGATTTTAACGGGACTTTTGCTGTCATATAGCTGATGCTACAAAGAGGTTAACTACAATTACTTTTGTTTAAAAATATTTGGGTACTGGGAAATAAAGCAAACCATGAAATTAAGTCTATGCAGATGAAACCGCGGGGCACAGCTAGTTATATATAAAGTTACTCGGGGTTACTCGGTGGCGGACTTTCTTGTATAGTGTGGGGCTAATTAGCATTATTTTATTTTCTCCAATTTTAATTTTAATTTTTGGTAAATATTTTATTTCATTATTATTGCCTTTGCAAACAGTCTGTCTGATATGTTACTTGTTCATATCAAACAGACACTCATTCTCAGTCTTGATTCATTGCACATTACTACACACACATGCACAACTTTCTCTTCCATAATATATGCATAATTGTAGTTGAATTTAGGGTGGTGGCAGAATACCAGTGTTTTGCTCGTAAGAGCAAAGAGATACACTGAGCCATGGCCTATTTGCACCACTGCAGCGCACTGTTCTATTGCTAGACCTAAGTTCCATTGTTATTCCATTACTTATTTACTATTAATTTATTTTGTAGGTCTTCATCATTGTAGTTTTGTTTAACTTATTAGTGTGTGGCAAATAAACCTTTTATCTATCTATCTATCTATCTATCTATTGTTTCAGTACGAGAAGTTGCGAGACTTGACAAGCAGGTGTCTTCAATGAGAACAGAGCTGGAATCTCTCCGGGAGTTGCAGAAGGAGACGTAAGTCAGAATCTTTCAGACAAACATTGCAAACATACATAGACTTCCGGGTTCGATTCCCGGGTCGGGTCATTAACAGATATTGGGTTTTACTGTCAAGAAATTCACAATAAAATGCCCGGAGTTTGGAAGTTGCCGGTGTTTACACCCCTGTGCCTCGGAAAGCACGTTAAGCCGTTGGTCCCACGCCTGATCTCTCTCCAGTTGTGTCGGATTGCCTCCCATCCCACTATGAGAGTGAGGGAATAAAGAGTGCACATGTGTTTGCACACACTTGTGCACTATAATATCTCCTGCGTACATTGCTAATCCCCGCCGAGATTACCCGCCATAACCGAAATTCGGTAGATCATTATTAGTTATATTTAAAAATTCAATGTAGCCAAAAAGCCCATGTCTATCCATACATACTAGCTTTTTCCCGCAGTTTAATTGCTTTGTCATTTATTTTCAGTGTTGCTACCTTAGCTAGAAATTTTAACAAATCAGTTGAATACCTACATATGACTGTATTCCATGGGGATGGGGAGAGACCACCGTTCGCCACATGTTACGTACTTTACATACTTCTTTCGCTTCATCCACGTTCATGCATCTCTTCATACACCTTTCTGAATAATATTATCTTTGGGTCATATTAGTTTGTCCTTGGACGCCCTCTACCGACATTTCTGCTCACATTCGCTCTATAAATTTGTTTCGTTAATCTTCCACTCATCCTTTCGATATGTCCTTTGGACATATCTCAGAATAATTATTTCAATTCTGATCACCACATCATTCTTCAACTTGCAACTGTCTCTTATCACACTAGTCTCTTATTCACTTATGACCCAATTGCCAATTTAACATCTTTGGCAATCCTGGTTTAACCCTGATTGCCGATTTTTCTCAAAAAGGGGTTACGAAGGTCAAATGGCAGTAAGGCCAGGGAGATGATGATATGGTACACGAAGTACCAGGCGCACATAACGGACAAGGAGTTAATAAGTTGATTGCGACTAACATGGAGCCACATCGGGTTGAATCAAGTGCCGACCCCAACAATGTATGGGATAAGGCCAGGGAGATGATGATATGGTACACGAAGTACCAGGCGCACATAACGGACAAGGAGTTAATAAGTTGATTGCGACTAACATGGAGCTACATCGGGTTGAATCAAGTGCCGACCACAACAATGTATGGGATAAGGCCAGGGAGATGATGATATGGTACACGAAGTACCAGGCGCACATAACGGACAAGGAGTTAATAAGTTGATTGCGACTAACATGGAGCCACATCGGGTTGAATCAAGTGCCGACCCCAACAATGTATGGGATAAGGCCAGGGAGATGATGATATGGTACACGAAGTACCAGGCGCACATAACGGACAAGGAGTTAATAAGTTGTTTGCGACTAACATGGAGCCACATCGGGTTGAATCAAGTGCCGACCCCAACAATGTATGGAATAAGGCCTGGGAGATGATGATCTACTATGGTGACCCCATACATACGTCGTAATGATCGCATTTCCACTACATTCACTCTACTTTCATGTGTTGAATAAATTGAGTGTAATAAACGAATGAGACATCAAGGCACTAGCTTATAATATAAATATGTATGTGTTTAAAGCCAAGTGTTTGTTTGTATGTGATTGCAGTCAACGACGCAATATTAAGCAGAAGAAAGTACGTCAACGCCGCGAGCGTCCTCGCCCGCCGCCCGTGGTGGATGGGGGCGATGCTCCCCACGACCAGAGCTATGCCTCCGATAGTGAATACTTCACTGATTACCAGAGTGTTCTTGGTAAGTTACACCTCGCAAGTGAAGTCGGGTCAGGTTGATTGTATTTTCCAAAAAAATACGAATAAATCTATACTAATATTATAAATAGGAAAGGAAGTAAGTTTGTAACGAATTAGCTCGAAAAGTATTGGACCGATTTTAATAATTCTTTCACCATTTGAATGCTACATTATCACTGATTAATATAGACTATATTTTATCTCTTTTCTTCCACGGGAACGGGAACTATGCGGGTGAAACCGCGTGACGTCCGCTAGTGCTTACTAAAAACAAAGCAAAAATAAGCTCACGCCATCCAAGAAGCACCGTCTCAGGCACTATACACACGTCTTTGAATTACTTCTCAGACAAATGCAGGTTTCCCCTCAGATATATCCAGGCACCATAAAGCACGTGGTGTGAAATCACTGCACATAAGTTTTTAACTCATTGGCCGCGCCGGGATTGGAATTTGCGTCGCTTGAGTAGCAGGCGAATGCTCAAACTCCACAGCCACCACGGCTATCATAATCAATAAATGCTTAATTTAAGTGCAGCCAGTGATGCTGCGCTCTGTGACAAAAATATTCGCCTTTATAAATACAGGTACAGATGGTGAAATGGACAGTGAAGAGTTCTACGACGTGAACACGGATGATGAAGACGATACCTTGAGGGACTCGGTCAAGAACGGACACGTCACACCTGTAGACCAACTAGATGAGGTACATATCCACACCCTACTTATAAACTAATATTGTAAAGAGGAACGATTTGATTGTTTTTTGTTTGCATTGAATAGGCTCCTAAACTTGTCTGATCTTGAAAATTCTTTCAGCAATGGATAGCTACATCATCAGCGAGTAACATAGGCTATATTTTAACCCCGTAGTCCCACGGGAACGGGAACTACGCGGGTGACGTCCGCTATCTATATATATATAAAAATGAATCACGACATCACGCGTGATCAGCTGGACCGATTTCGATAATTATTTTTTTCAGGAGTTATTGTCAGGAGATGGTTCTTATGAATGAATAAATTAAGAAAATTGCGCAGAAAATTAAAAAATTTAAGAATACTAATCTAATCTTAGCGTTTTGAACAATATAAACTTTTTTAATGTAACCTTATGACGTTTGACATATAATTGACAGAATGCCTGTTGCAAATATCGTTAAAGAGGATGAAAAAACAAGTAAATACCGTTTAAGAAATGTGCTTCGGTTGCAGTTATTTTATTGATAAACTAGCTGTGACCCGCGTAAATTTAGTTTCATACAAACTTTCATCCCCTATTTTATCCCCTTGGGGGTAGAATTAATCGAAATCCTTTCTTAGCGGATGCCTACGTCATAACATCTACCTGCATGCCAAATGTCAGCCCGATCCGTCCAGTGGTTTGGGATGTGCGTTGATAGATCACTATGTCAGTCAGTCAGTCAGTCACCCTTGAGTTATATATATTTAGATACATGTAAGATAGGACACCGTCTGTCGGGTCAGCTAGTATATTAAAAACGTGAAAGATTGTTAGTATGTATGATGATAGCTCTTTCACGCAAAAACTACAGTGCCTAGTGCGAGTTTTCTTAAAATCGCCGTCACAAGTGATCGCGTCGACGTAAACGCAGATTGCTCCGAATTTGACCTTTCTGAAAAATATTATTAATTTGGTCATAGTACTTAGTTCTTCCTTGGACGCCCTCTACCGATACTTCCGCAATGCTGAAAATGTCACGTGTGAAATCGTGTTATTTTTTATTAACACGTAGCTTTTATTTTTCAGGATTTATCAGATAAAGCTGATGTTCCGAAATCATCACAAAACAACAAGACTTAGCTAGTAAGTTTACATATATAACAGTTGTAATCTATTAATTAATTAATCTATACATCTATACAGATAAATAAAATTGAAGTGTCTGTTTGTAATTCCAAAATAACAGCTTTTCACTAAATTCATATGAAAGTATACACGCTACTGACACTAAAAAACCAAGTTTTAAAAATTTTCTCTGTCTGTTTGTTCCGGGTAATCTCTGAAACGGCTGGACGGATTTTAACGGGACTTTCACTGGTAGGTAACTGATGTTTCAAGGAGTAACCTAGGCTACTTTTATTTATTAAAAATATTAGGGTTCCGCGACAATACGGATAAATCTACGCGGGTGAAACCGCGGGGCACAGCTAGTAGATAAATAAAATGCAAGCGTCTGTTTGTAATTCCAAAATAAAAGTAAGTTACACCTTGTGACACTAACTATCTGCCAGTAAAAATTCCGTTAAAATCGGCCCAGCCGATTCGGAGATTAGGATTAAAAATTCAAAATTTTTTTTTTTTGCCAGTACCTTATGCTTTCATATGCAATTAGTGAAAAGCTATTATTTTGGAATTAAATAACAGACACTTCAATTTCAATTCGTAATCTACACTCGCTAGCGTCTCCGACAATATTTGTATGAGACATTGTACAGCGCCTCCAAGCGGTGACGTGAAGAACTAAAATATGTCATACAATATTGTCGGAGACGCTAGCGAGTGTAGATAAGGAAAAGGTATTGTATAGATAAAGTAAAGACATTTTCTTTTTCAGGTAATAATCATCATTGCGGTATTAGGTATAGTAGAATAGGTAATGGGGTTAGTTACGTAGAACTGTGGGTTCATTCCTGAGACAGGAACAAAATTAATCAAATAAATAACATGGGACGGTATATTTTAAGTCCTATAATAATTTAAATTAAAATATCTTTCGAATACATATTTCTTAAATAATAATAAAATAAGTCGAAAATTCAACTCAAATAATATAATTCTATACAATGAGACACTTGGAACACTTATTGAACGTCATTTAAGACTTTAATGTCAATGATAAATTATACACGGTGTCGGAGAAAAAGGAACAGTTGTCTTCTAGAAGTTGTAGGGTTTTATGAATATATCACTATATTGAAGTCATAACATATCTAGCTCCAACGATAACGTAGTTATAGGCTATGGTTGCTAAAGGCCGAAGAGCTCACGGCCTTAAGCCATTGAATGAACGCGCGGCCGCGTTTACCTACATTACGTACGCGGTAATTAAACTTTATAAATTAAGGGGAAGGTTACTGGTTTCGAAAAATGGTTTTATGGGATTATTTCAGGATTTATTTGTGGGAGAAAAAAAAACGTAGTTAGATTTCACGTGAATAACTGTACGTTACAGCTGATTTTTATTCGAAAATAAGGTCTTGATATGGTCAACTTTGAACATCAATTACTCGAAAACGGAAGAAGATATTTTTTTCATACTAGTTTTATTTGCTTCCTAAAATCATACTCTCTCAAATATTTTTACAGATGTCCTATTTTCCCCGACACCCTGTATAGTGTCTGAAGGTTGAAATTTCACTGCTACACAGGGAATTTCACACCACGTGCTTTACGGTGAAGGACAACTTCATGAGGAAACCTGCATATGTCTGAGAAGTAATTCAAAGACGTATGTATAGTGCCTGAGTCGGCGATAGACTCATCCTTTGTCACGTTGGAACTTAATCATATTCGGTGAAATGTGGCTAGTAACAACTCCTTCGGGGACCCTTCTGGGCGTGAGGATATAATATATTATTACACAGGAGAAATTGCGGGCGCAAACTAGTCTACACAGATGGACCTCATTTCTATAAAGAGAATGCAAAAGGTTTAAAATATGTAAATATAATTAAGATGTTATTATTTCTCACACATCATATTATGGGCCTTAGAAATCTATATCTATACAGATAAATAAAATTGAAGTGTCTGTTTGTAATTCCAAAATAGAAGCTTTTCCCTAAATGCATATGAAAGTATACACGCTACTGACACTAAAAACCAAGTTTTAAATTTTTTCTCTGTTTGTCTGTTTGTTCCGGATAATCTCTGAAACGGCTGGACAGATTTTAGCAGGACTTTCACTGGCAGGTAGCTGATGTTTCAAGGAGGAGGTGATGTAAGGCTACTTTTATTTATAAAAATATTAGGGTTCCGCGACAATAAGGTTGAAACTAAATCTGCGCGGGTGAAACCGCTGGGCACAGCTAGTAAAGAAATCTTAATTGAAAAGTTGAATATACTTATTATTGAATATCGTCCTGTGTCGTTTGTGAGAAGAAATATACCTACTTATTTATTGATAAAAAAAAACCTTTTGCAATATTTTTCTTGTCGTAATAAAGCTTTGTAATTTGGACTTCAAATAGAGTACATTCTCGTTCTAAAATTAACACTATAACTGTAAGCTTTAAGTATCGTAAAATGCACTGTAAGTCTTCCTATTTAAAGCTCAAAATGAAATGCATCGCCGGACACTGTTTATTGTGGTGTATTATTTCAAATACACAACATAAGATCATGGTTATCTCAATTACTTGAGTAGTTGTAATATAATCAAATCAAATCAAATCAAAAAGTTTTATTCAACATAAGGGACACTTGGAACACTTAAACGTCATTTCTCTTACGCTAACTTAGGATAATTTACTACCGTTTCCAAAAGTAAGTCTGTCAGGAGAAGAAACGGCGAAACAAACTCCCCGGTTTTTTTTACATGTGTCCCTTCTATATACATAGGGTTGTTTAAGTACATTTCAATGGAAGAGTGAGCAACTCATTGCCATGTTTGGCTATCATCAATATACTCAGTTACACTATAATATGCATTTTCACAAAGTTACTGTTTGATGATTGCCTTAAAACTTAAAAAAATATTTCACGTATTTCAAAATTATTTCATTTTTCATGGTTGTTTATTGAAAAAGCGTATACTTTGCCCCACAAAAGAGTTACCTAAATAAATAAAACTACTTACCTCTTGAACCTCCCGTCTCGAGTTATAAGCGCTGAACTTGAATGCGCATCAGTCATTGATTGCATCTTGTTGCGAGCGCGACCAAATGTGCAGTTATCACAATGTTTGCTGAGCGCTCAAAATTCCTAGCACCAGAGTGCCTAATGCGAGTTGTTCACTGCCGCCGTCACAAATCACCGCGTCAAAGTTAACGCAGATTTGTATAGGATCGGTGCAGCGCCTCTGTCGGCCTAAAGATGTCACTATTGTGAGCCCATACTAATCTGCGTTTACGTCGACGCGATGACTTGTGACGGCGATTTTAAGAAAACTCGCACTAGGCCCTCTGTACCTGCGTATAAACATCACTTTGTTAACGTTAAATACCGCCCCAAGCGGGAAAAAAAGCTCAAAACACAAGGTCAAGCGACGTTCGAACGTTTCAAAACCTTTGGGGCACTGAATATGTTTAAATTACGATTGCCAAAACACTGACAGTTCTGTCAGTTCGATGACATTTATTAGTGACAGCTGTCAGAGATACGATATGAGATATTACGAAAGTCGGAGTAGTTAATTATAATATCTAGTGGTTTATACTTAGTAGTTGAGGTGCTAGTAACTGACGTATACATTTGTATTTAAAACAGTTCTCGCACAAATTTCTTTCATAATTCAATGTATATTATTCAGTTATGTTTATATAATCTGGGGCCTTACCATGAGCTCCTAATGCCATGATAGTTACACTCATTTATGCGACAGATGTACGCGACGTGTATGCATCTGTCACTGTCGCACAACTGAATTATAATTGCAATAAGAGCTCATGGTTGGGCCCCTGTCTATTATCAGGAACCTTCCGAACCTGGCGGTAGCTTGTATAATCCTGTGTAATCGTGTCGTTCTGACGATTCGAAAGTAAATTGTTAAAATTGTAATCAAATAAAGATAGTTTGAATTTTCATTTGATATCCGTATCACAGAAAGACATGCCGCTACTTTTAAACCAGGGACTAGCTTAGACTATGTTTTGCAATCAATAGCCCAAAGTACCACTCTCACGTTTGCGCTAATAGAAACGATACAAAATGTATGGACGATATAAAGTCACGTGACATATGTCATTCCCGTACATTTTGTATCGTTTTTACTAGCGAAGCGTGAGGACAATGTTACTTTGTCTACAGGCCAAGGGCGTATGTGTTTGTATTAAGAGTTGACATTTATACCTCTGTACAGAATGAATGCATTTACTCGACTATTCTTTATTAAGATTATTATATTTTTGTAATCTATGAATTCAAGTGTAATTATAAATTTGAGTATCATAATATTCTTAATTCTCACTTGTTATCTCAATGTTTTATGGCACCAAATAAATCTATTTAATACAGGGGCCTTACCATGAGCTCTTATTGCCATGATAGTTTCACTCATTTATGAGACAGATGTATGTGACGTGCATACATCTGTCACTGTCGCACAACTGAATTATCATTGCAATAAGAGCTCATGGTTTGGCCCCTGCAACTACATTTACTAAGCTTTCTCTGCATCGCACTCGCATTGGTTTCAATCATAAGAAATTGATACATAATACACAGAGGATAAGGTTCAATGTCGTATCTTTAAAACCTACACTCGACGACGAGTGCAACGCTGAGAAACCTTAATGAATAACGCGACTGGTCCCGTCACGAAAACCTTTATATGCGCAGTAGTCATTCTATAAGTCTGTCTGTCTGTCTGAAAGATGGGCCGAGGTGAATAAAAACATGCGCAGTATCCACACTATGTTCGCTGCGCTCTCATAAGTCGTGAAGTGATCTTTACCTACTTATAATTAATGTGTATGATATCGACTATGGAGTAAAAACTTTAATTATTAATTATCCGATTTAAAATTAATTTCGTTCCAGTTAACAAAAACTGAAAACTAAACTAAATATATTTTTTTAATTGATTTCAACTGCCTGTAGGTCTAAAACGGCCACTTTGGGAGAATCATAATGTGATCGAATATGATTCAGGAATGATTCATATTTCGCAATTCACCTGTTTGACACTTTCCTTCGAAGATTCCTAAAATGGTCCACAAAATATGAATTGCTTTTATGAAAAATAACAGAACCATAAAAAGTTACATAGGGACTAACATCTACAATTATTGTGATCATTCGTGAATCATAAATATGAATTGCACTTAAGTGACCATTTTGTCATTTCGGTGATGAATCGTATTCGGATCACATTATGATTCTCCCAAAGTGGCCTTTTTAGACTTATTCATATGCCCTGGTAAGGCACTTATGAACGTCGAATTGACCACCGGTTTGAGAACCTTCTGAGAACCGTTCATTTGCTTTTATATTTATCATGAATTTAAAAATATATTAAAGTAATTTTTCAGAGACTAACGTCGGTTTTGCTTCTCGGTTTATAAGACGTTACACCGAAGATATAATTTCCTAGGTGCAAACCATGGGTGTAACGATGCCTACCTTCTACAAGGGGTTCTTGTGCAAAGTGCAAATATTCATAGGTACATTGTGTTTACGGTTATAGCCCGACACCGTTATTATAAAACATGGTTTAAACTAAGACTAAACTGAATAAACTATGTCCATCCCTTTAAAATCCGTATTAAAGAAAGAGTTGGAACTACTTTTAAACCAAAGACTTTACAGTCATATTATAAAGTGGAAAGATTTGATTGTTTTTTTGTGTGTTTGTTTGCATTGAATAGGCTCCGAAACTACTTGAGCGATCTTGAAAATTCTTTCAGCAATGGATAGCTACATCTTCAGCGAGTAGCATGGGCTATGTTTTATGACCGCACTCCCACGGGAACGGGAACTACGCGGGTGAAACCGCGTGACGTCCGTTAGTCTTAGTCTGTTTTCACACATTGTTTTGACATACTACATTAATATTGGTATCGGCCTTTTACTATCGAAATGTTTCATTATAAGTATTAAATTGTAACAATGCAATTTGTTTATATGTAGATATATTCTGGGACATAAGGGTTTTTGTTGAAGAACTGAAATATAATGTTATTTTCAAAAATTTTGACTTTTAATCAACCAGCACTAAAATAGGCTGAAAAAAATCTGGAATATTTTTCCAATTTTTTTAACAATAACGGTCCGACATTAAAATCATATTTAATTATTAACAAGCTTTGATTTTGCAATGTATTGTATAAAAGTATGTTTGTCTGGATGTAATCTAAAACCTGAATTTTAAATCAATAATCTACTTGATATGCCGCCAATATGGCGGATCATCCAAGATGGCGGACTAGTTCTTTTTTATGCACTACCATAGTATGGACATCAAATGAAAAGGCTTGCTGAGGAGAACACGAAAGGTTCTAAAATTGTTGTCAAACATACTTTGTTTATTATATGTATGTATATTTATTATCAGACCTGATAAGCGGTTACCCGGTTACCGAAAGCTTTAAACAGACATGGACCACTTGAAGCTGAAATAAAACTCATGATTAATATAATATTTTACTAAACACATCGAAAGACAAAATTCACATTCAAATATAATTTACATAAATATATAATTTGTATTTTCTTATAAAATAGTAATACTGAAGTACAGTAGACACGATACGTCTGTAAGTGTTAAACTTATATACACAAAGCTATTGTTATAAAAGTTCTCCGCTCGCTACATAGATGGCGCTAGTCGTTAACAATTGCAAGTTTGTGAACAACTCGGCTCACGCTGGATACTATCGGGTCCGTGTCGAAAATCTAATCAAATAAAGATATTTTGGATTTGAATATGATATATAGCAAAATGTTAAATATATATGACACTCGCTAATAATGGGGCTTTCTGTCCTACTAAATTTATAAACGCGGATGTTTTTATGTATTGATGTATGTTAATACTCTTTCACGCAAAAACTACTGAATGGATTCTAATGTAACTTCACAATAATATAGCTTGTACATCAGAATAACACATCCTTACTTTAATATCCCTACTAATATTATAAATGCGAAAGTAACTCTGTCTGTCTGTTACGCTTTCCCGCTTAAACCTCTCAACCGATTTTGATGAAATTTGGCTCAGACAATCTTTAGACCCTGAGAAAGGACATAGGCTATATTTTATTTATTAAAAATATTAGGTTTCCGCGACAATAAGGATGAAACTAAATCTACGCGGGTGAAACCGAGGGGCACAGCCAGTAAGCTATAATTTATAACGATATTGTGTGAATTGTCAAAAAGATAAATCAAACCAAACGTTGGAGTCGCGGGCACTAGCTAGTTGGTTTACGATTTCAAAAATTGGTTCATTAGATCCCCTTACAACCGTACAAACTTAACCATTTTTTTTATATTAATAGTATCATTAATTACCAGTGTCGGCTGAGAAAAGATAAACCAGCACAATAATAATAATATTAGTTTAAGTGTAGTCTTTTACTCTAATTTCCGACGCATCGTGTCGTCAGGGGCGTGCATTCCATAAAAGCAGATAAGCAGTGCTTACCATTCGTGATGACTCAATACACTTGTGTCGTGTGTGTGTCTATACCAAAACGTATGTACCTACATGCCACATTGGTATGTAATTAACCTACTTACCTTACCCTACTTACTGTTTATGCGCGCCCCTGCGTGTCGTATCCTTGTTAAAGGCTACAACGATCAATAAAGCATTGAAATTTAAACTATATTTCAATCAAAACTTGATGTAACATCAGTACATTCGATCTGTGCAGTTTGAATTGCTTTTGCATTGCAACCTGATTATGTATTCGCCTGTAAACTCATTACCAGAAGGTCTAAAAAGGCCACTTTGGGAGAATCATAATGTGATCCGAATATGATTCATCATCGTAATGACAAAATGGTGACTTAGGTGCAATTCATATTATGATTCACGAATGATTACAATAATTGTAGATGCATTTCCCTAACTTTTTATGGTTCTGCTATTTGTCACAAAAGCAATTCATATTTTGTAGACCATTTTAGGAATCTTCATAGGAAAGTGTCAAACAGGTGAATTGCGAAATATGAATCATTCCTGAATCATATTCGGATCACATTATGATTCTCCCAACGTGGCCTTTTTGGACCTACAGTACTCATATCATGACTTTTCCACCGCTTTAGTAATCTATACTCGCTAGCGTCTCCGACAATATTGTATGACATATGTTAGTTCTTCACGTCACCGCTTGGAGGCGCTGTACAATATCTCATACAAATATTGTTGGTGACGCTAGCGAGTATAGATTACGTAAACGGTGCAAAAATCGCAAAAGGTTACAAATAGGGTTAAAATCCAACATGTTTGTAACACAGTTATAATATGAAATGAATACATCTATAATACGACATTTAAACACTATATAATATAAGATAAAAATTATATATATATATATATTTTAGGCCTTGAATATTTAAAATACAGGTCCCGTCAAGAAATATGAGCGCTGGCATTGAAAATAGTCATTTTATCTGTGTCTGTCTGTATGGTACGACGTGAATAATATACATACGCAGTTACCCCCACTATTTCGCTGAGAGCTCATATCTTGTGACGGCACCATCACAACACAGTCCAGGGTGTGATGGTAAGCTGTAGACTATAAATGATAAGGCAAATACACTAGGCGACGCAAATCCTATATCATACTAGATAAATGTAATTGAAGTGCCTGTTTGTAATTCCAAAATAACAGCTTTTCACTAAATGCATATGAAAGTATACACGCTACTGACACTAAAAAACCTAGTTTTAAACTTTTTCTCTCTCTGTCTGTCTGTTTGTTCCGGGTAATCTCTGAAACGGCTGGACCGATTTTAACGGGACTTTCACTGGCAGGTAGATGATGTTTCAAGGGTTAACTTAGGCTACCTTTATTGATTAAAAATATTAGGATTCCGCGACAATGGGGACGAAACTAAATCTACGCGGGTGAAACAGCTAGTTAGCTATATTTTTGTATCGCCTAGTATGTTTCCCATATACCTATTTTAGGTTACATTTTAACGAGGTTACCAAAGTTTGTACTATATAACACTGAATAGGCAAATTTCACTTAATCATTGAAAAATTTACATACCGTCACGAGCTTTGAGCGCTGACCATGCAATAACGTTTGTATCTTTGATGTTGAGCGCTCAAAACTTGTGATGGCACCTGTAAATTATAATAGCCAGTATTATTCTAAAAATCGTCTTAAAGTTATATCTTAAACATTAAGCCGATTTACACTTTACTACACAGATTTTATTTTTACACATAAATTGTAAATATAATCTTTAGTACCATCAACATAGAATAGATATTGCTTTAACAATAATATGCATTGATTAAAACATTTATAGTGCATCTAAAAGCGATTAAATTTCTCTGTATCTTACTAGTGATGGAACGAATGCGAATGCGAATGCAAATTATCATTATTTTACTGTGTAATGAAATGTACATGATGCCAGCTGAGTTTCTTGCCGGTTCTTCTCAGAAGGCTAGTTTCCGAACCGGTGGTAAATTCCTCGACATTCATAAGTGCCTTACCAGGGCCTAAACTGAATAAATCATTTTCATTTTCATTTTCAAATGTCTGCTACTGACATTTAAGTTTTCTGTATAAGTTTTAATAAAAATTTAATTTTTAAGCCCAAAGTAAAATAATGAATAAATAATACCAAAATGATAAAGTGAAGACTGTTAATGTGCTTATGAGGTAAAGTTACTTTTTCTTGCATTTAAAACATAAGAAATGAATGGATTTTGATCTTATTGACCTACCATTATCTTCAAATTGTTTTTTTCTGATATTCATATTCGCAAAACATTCGCAGAAATTTTGCGTATGCGAATATTCGTTACATCACTAATCCCTACTCGCAAACGTACGATATAAATTTTGTCCACAATATAAATATACCAAGGTGCATTCAACAAGATTACAGATATAAAAATTGAAGTGTCCGTTTTGTAATACCAAAATAACACCGTTTCACTAAATGCATATGAAACTATTTACGATACTAACATTAAAAACCATTTTTTTTACATCTCTGTCTGTCTGTCTGTCTGTTTGTTCTAGCTAATCGGTAAGTCGGCCTAAACCGCAAAACAAGAGAAGGAAAAATTTTACGCATGAGGTAAGATCACGAGAAGCTCAGTTGGCAGAGCAACTGCACGGTTTGTCGAGATTCGAGTCCCGCCTCGTGTTCGTATTTTTCCTGACCATTTTTAAGAATTTAGGATAGTTTAACTTAACAGTAAATTTTATAAGATCTTGATTTCCTTTCAGTAATCAATCACCGAATACCGTGCCTGAAAAAGGAAAAAACGTTTCATAATATTTGAATTGATTGAAAATAAAAATGGAATGAAAATAAAATTACTTCTATGCTAATATTATCAAGATGAGAGATGTTTGTTTGTTACGATTTAACTCATAAACTACTGGATCGATTTAAAATAATCCTTCACCGATAGAAATCTAATCTATTCTTCGATTTCAATTCAGTTGCAAATAAACTTAAATTTAATTCGTAGGCTTAAAATTACAAGCTTGCGTTTAAAATCTTAACTGTTTGAGTCATAAGGTTTAAATTCCATCGCAGATTTCATACGGACATAATATAAATGAACTTACAGAGTTATAAGTTGTACCATGTCGTCATTTAGGTGTCCTGAGCGGAACAGTACAATGTCGGCTGTCGGTGCACACCTGGAACCAAAAACACAATCTATATCTATACAGATAAATACAATTCAAGTGTCTGTTTGTAACTCCATATTAACAGCTTTTCACTAAATGCATGTGAAAGTATATACGGTACCTACATATAACTTCCAAACTCCGGACATTTCTTAAAAGAAAAAGCCAATATCTATTTTTGATCCTACCCGGGAAACGAATCCGGGACCTCGTGATCGGCAGGCGAACTTACTAACCACTAAACCAAGGAGACAGTTAATGTTATTAATATGTCACGTGACTGATTTATGTCATTGTCATACATATTGTATCGTTTTTATTAGTGCAAGTGCGAGAGAATGTTACTTTGTCTAGGGCTACTGTTTTCATAGAGACAGACACACTCATCAAAATGAAAAAATATATATGCTCACGCCATAACACAAGGGTCCTCGAAGGGGTAGGCAGAGATGTTGTAACAACAACACCCACATTTCACCGACTATGATTAAGTGCCTACGTGACAGAGGGTGAGTCCATCGCCGTCTCAGGCACTATACATACGTCTTTGAATGACTTCTTAGGCATATGTAGGTTTCCTCACGATGTTTTCGTTCGAAGCTCGTGGTGTGAAATCACTGCACATAAGGTTTTAGAAAAACTCATTGGTACAGGCGACTGCTCGAACCACAAGGCGACCACGGCTCTTGAAATGACAACTGCACATTCAATGACAGCTCAAAACTCGTGGCGGGTCGTGTACTCACCAAATCTAGGGTCGGTAAGGTCGGGATGGTCGGGGTCCGGCGGGGGCGCCCTGGGGGGCCGGTCGTCGCCGCCGGGCAGACACGTCTCCACCATGGCCTCCAAGCAGTTCACGAACAGTTCACTGCTCTCCGCCGTGCACTGGTTCTGTTGTTGAGATATTTAGGATATGAAAGAAAGAAAACGTAGATTTAGTTTCATGCTTCTTTTCGCGGAACCCTAATGTTTTTTTTAAATTAAAAGTAGATTTAGTTACTCCATGTAACATTAGCTACCCTCCAGTGAAAGTCCCGTTAAAATCTGTCCAGCCGTTTCAGAGATTACCCGAAATACACAGACAGACAGAGAAAAATTTTAAAACTTGGTTTTTAGTGTCAGTAGCGTGTATAATTTCATATGCATTTAGTGAAAAGCTGTTATTTTGGATTTTCAAACAGACACTTCAATATTATTTATCTGTATAGATGAATTTAGTACCTTAGTGAATGGTCCGGCGAATCTCCAGAGACCGCCGAAGCCGCAGCTCTGCATGTAGTGCAACTGCTGTTGGCTGGCGTCCTCTGATGCTATCATGTTCTATACAACACACAAACGAAACTTAATGGCTTACATTACTCAAGTGATTTATTTTGTTTTTAAAACTGTATAATATTTTTGAAAAGAGTAATTACTGAGTTTCTTGCCAGGTTCTTCTCAGTAAAAGCAACCTTCCGAACCTGGCGGTAGCATGTATAATCCTGTAAATTAATGTCATTCTGATGATTTGAAAGTACTTTGTAAAAGTCTAATCGAATAAAGATATTTTTGACTTTGACTTTGACTACCGTATAGGGTTGCCATCTCCAAAATTTGGCAACCAGGAAAAAACGCATGAAAACCCTGGATGGAAGAGCGTTCAAGCCGGACATTTCATCAGATTTTTTTAAACATAGTGGCAAAAAGACAGTTGAGCGTGTCATAAATCACTCATTTATTTATTTATTAACACTTTATTGTACACCATAGAAATAATTTATTTACAATATATTCCATTATACCGGCTGTCGGAGAAAAAGGAACAGTTGTCTTCAAGAAGTTGTAGGGTTTTATAAATATATCACTATATTGAAGTCGTAAAATATCTAGCTCCAACGATAGTTATAGGCTATGGTTGCTAAGGGCCGAAGAGCTCGCGGCCTTAAGCCATTGAATGAACGCGCCGCCGCGTTTACCTACATTACGTACGCGGTCATTCAACTTGTTAAGTTAATGGTTTCGAAAAATGGTTTTATGTGATTATTTCAGGATTTATTAGTGGGAGAAAAAAAAATAAAAACGTAGCTAGATTTCACGTGAATAACTCTACGTTACAGTTGATTTTTATGCGAAAATAAGGTCTTGATATGGTCAACTTTGAACGTCAATTACTCGAAAACGGAAGAAGATATTTTTGTTATACTAGTTTTATTTGCTTCCTAAAATTATACCCTATCACATATTTTAACAGAATTTGTCCTTTTTCCTTCGACACCCTGTATTATAGGTACAAATGGCGGTGTTATCATACTAGGCGATATCTTACAGACAACCATGGGATGGATTTGTATGAGGAAATTAATTGGCAGCTGTGTGGTGTACGGCTTCATAATAAACATAAATAATTGGATAATATATATATTTTTCCTTTTATTTATGATGATGATTTATTTTCAAACCTAATTTGTATTTAATCTAACAAACAGAATCTTATTAAAGGTTATAAATTGTTTTAATAATCAAAAAGGTGTTATATTAATTTTCGCCATGTTTTTATATCGTCTAAGGAGACATCGTTCATTCTACAGTGGCGTGCATTGCATATAAGCAGATAAGCAGTGCTTACAATTTGTGTGACTGAATACACTCGTGTCGTGTGTTATGTTTGTGTGTGTGTCTATACCGAAATGTATGTACCTACGCCGCATCACATTGGTATGTACTTAACCTACCTTTACGCCTACTCTTCTGAAAATCCAATGCACGCCCCTGCCTGGAGGTCAATTCCGACATGTTATACTCCAAATCAAAAATATATTTATTCGATTGGACTTTAACAAAGTACTTTCAAATCGTGCCGTGCAAAAAGAGACGTGGTGGTCTCGGGGTTAGAGCACTCCCCTGCTACGCAAGCGACGCAAGTTCGAATCCTCATCAGCGGGGCCTGTACCTATGAGTTTTTCTAAAAAAACTTATGTGCAGTGATTTCACACCACGTGCTTTACGGTGAAGGAAAACATCGTGAAGAAACCTGCATATGTCTGAGAAATAATTCAAAAGACGTATTTATAGTGCTTGAGACGGCGATGGACTCACCCTCTGTCACGTTGGCACTTAATCATCTTCGGTGAAATGTGGGTGTTGAAAATTACAACACCCCTGCCTACCCCTTCGGGGAATACAGGCGTGAGCATATGTATATGTACTTTCAAATCGTCAGAAGGACACAGGATTATACATGCTACCGCCAGGTTCGGAAGGTTGCTTTTACTGAGAAGAACTTGGCAATGCTATAGTAAGTTACCTGTATAATGCTCTGCACCGCACTGAGAATGACCTGGTCATGGCAGTGCATCAAAACGTGGTTGATCTTCATGTCCAGGAGACTGTGGCTGTGGGACAAGTGATACCATTCAGAACATCGTCAAATTCTGAATAATCCATCTATACGTAACGTATAAATAAAGCATTCAAGTGTGTAATTTCATATTAACAGGTTTTCACTGAATACATATGAAAGTATACACGCTACTGACAAACAAAAAACAAGTTTTAAAAATTGTCTCTGGCTGTCAATCTGTTTGTTCCGGGTAATCTCTGAAACGGCTACCAGACAGACGGACAGACAGAGAAAAATTTAAAATCTTGGTTTTTTAGTATCAGTAGTGTGTATACTTTCATATGCATTATGTATTTATATATTTATTATGTATGTATGTGTATGTATGTATGTATGTATGTATGTATGTATGTATGTATATGCATGTATGTATAGATATAGATGTCCAATCCTAATTTTCTTGGTATAAATCTTAGGTATTCCTCTAAATTGTAATAAAATGCGTATACTTACATAACAGGGAACACTTTCGGAAACACAACAGAGCCTTCTGCCAAGTATTGGTACAGTATTCTTATCTCGTCTTCATCTGAAATTAAATAATGCTAATATGGTCTCTCGCAGTTGGTAGGGGGGAGTTACCTCCACTGGTTAACCGGACTAGAAGGCGAGACCCAAGGGCCTCCAGCCGAGCTTAAACTTAAAAACTAATCAACACAGGTGCGGGCGCCCCGGTGCGGGGCTCGGACCTCGGCTTAGGGCGTTGCTGGGGGATGAGCTAGGGAGCTGGATCTGAGTTGTATTATTTAGGGACGTGTTTAAGGCTAGTGGCTCGGCGTGCGCCGGCCCTAGCAGGGCCTGGGGGGGGGGGGCGATGACGGAACCATGGTCGGTTTTGGTCCAACGGTACTAGTTGGAAACTTGTACGTATATATATCTTATCTTATCATGTTGAGGCAATAATGGGGAAGCACGTCGACCCTTGGGATCTTTTGTGCCGCCCTTGCCCTTATGCTCTACGTACCTGACTCCTCAAATACTCCCTGAACAAGCCGGCAGATCTTGCTCATAAGGAAGAGCTTGTAGTCCTCTGGTTTCGGATACGCCTTACCCAGTAGGTCCATTCGCCATTTGGCCAGTGCATCGTATATATATACTGCAATGCGCTCTAGCATTTTAGGTTCTTTGCGCGTTTTAGTATGTCGTATATTTTGTACTCAAACTTTGAAATTGTTAGCGAGTAGCGCCATCTATGTTCAGCCAAATGCTAGTTATGATATTACCTGTGGTATATTTAACGAGTGTAGCGAGCACTGTGAGCACGAGTGCCTGTGTAGTGAAGTCGGAGAGGACGGACGGGTCGAGTAGGCTGTTGCATTCTGGACTTGCAGTGTCCTTGTCCGTCGACGCTTGCTGTTGGCACCAAATTACATATTTATAACGGCTCACAATATATATCTACACTAATTAATATACAATTATAAAGAGGAAAGATTCGATTGTTTTTTTGTTTGTTTCTTTGCATTGAATAGGCTCCGAATGTACTTGACCGATTTTGAAAATTCTTTCAGCAACGGATAGCTACATCATCAGCGAATAACACAGGCTATATTTTATCCCCGTACTCTCACGGGAACGGGAACTACGCGGGTGAAACACTGTTTGCGCACACACATAGGTGCACTGTTTATGGTCTCACTCTCATAGTGGGATGGGAGGCAATCCGACGACCGGAGAGATAGCACGCGTAGGATCAACGGTGCAACGTGCTCCGAGGCACGGGTTATAAACATCACCAACGTACGAAATCCGGGCTAAATGCCTGAATGTGTGAATTTTTTCACAGATTAACTAACATCTACTTTTGACCCATGGAGAATCGAACTCGGAACCTCGTGATCGGCAGGCGAACTTACTAACCACTAGACCAACGCCACTACAGAATTATACCGTTTTTCTATCTCTTGTTAACCCACGATTGCCACACCCCACTACTAGTAGAAAGAGTATTTTGTTCATGTCGTTTTGAGGTAAAATATAGATGAATCGAAATATCTCTATTTTTTCTTCACATATTTTAAAAATATCGAAATGATATATCGATATATTTTTTCCCTACCCTAAAATCAACTAACCTTTGTAGAGGTATCAGGAAAGTCGCTGTCACCAGATTTGGTGGATGACGGGCGCTCTGTAACATCGTCGAAACTACCTGGGGAGCCGCGTCCGTCGTCTTCTACCACCTGGCATGATAAACGCTTATTAGGGCTCCGTAGATACCTCAAAAGGAACAAAACATAGATTAACCTAAGCCTTGGTTTAAAAGCAGTTCCTCCAATTTTGTGATCATCATCATTTATTTAAGAGCTAGACTCTTGTCGGTGAAGCAATCACCAACCCTCTCTATTGTCCGCTAACACTGTGACTTCCTTGTACGACATGACGCTGACTTCCTTCAGCTGTTAAAAAATGGACGGATATATTTTTAGTTCGAAATTTTATAGATTTAAAGAGCGAGTGATCATGCTCATCCCCAGCAAAGGGAAGATCTTCCATTGAGGCGGGTGTCATGCCTGGGGAACTGCGGCTCCAACTGTTCTAGTTGGAAACTTGTATATACACGAACTGCGCTTGAAAACTCTTATGGCGCGATTTAGGTTCTCGTGTATTTGTACTCAAACTTCGCATTTGTTAGCGAGTAGCGCCATCTATGAGCGAGTGGAGAAACGCTGCTACAAAAGGAATATATGTTTTTAAATAAGTAAGTTACTCCTGCCGGTGAAAATCCCGTTCAAATTGATCCAGCCGTTTCAGATTGGAACTAACAGACAGACAGAAAAATCAAATAATAATAAAACATGTTTTTAGTGTAAGTATACGTGCTTTACGGTGAAGGATAACATCGTGAGGAAACCTGCATACGTCTGACAGGTAATTCAATGACGTCTGTATAGTGCCTGAGACGGCGATAGACTCATCATCTGTCACGTTGGCACTTAATCATCGTGTGTGAAAAATGGGTGTTGTTATTACAACACCTCTACCTACCCTTTATGGGAATACAGACGTGACCATATTATTAAAATACTAGTATCTATAAGTATAAAAGAATACTCACATCTAAGTTATCATCAGCTAATTCCCTCGCCGCCTCGCCCGCGGCGCCGTGTTGCATGCTGTGGGCACGCTGCTCAGTGTCCTGTCGTACCGCACATCGTATACATATTTACATACAACACTACACATACACATTACACACACACTAAGGTCTCAGATGAGGTGGCATCTCGGAAACATCAATTTCAATCGACACTTGATAAATGAAAATGAATACGAGTTTTAGTTTAGGCCCTAGTAAGGCACTTGAACGTCGAATAATTGACCAAGGGTTCGGAAACTTGTACTACAGCTTTATATGATTATTATACCAACGGCTGCACATCCTCCCTGAGGCGAGAAAACTCGGGCGGTCACCCATCCAACTATGTACAAGCCTGGATTGGGGTTGCTTAACATGGCTGAATGAATCTAATCTGATAGTTTCCGAGATCTCACAGGACAACATAAGAATACTATGGTCTAATATCTAAACGGTATAAAAACATGATGGGGACCATAAATTTTCGAAGCAACTATATTATGTAGCATTATGTAAACTAGCTTTTCCCGCGACTTCGTTCGCATGTCCGGTATATGTGCTGTCATCTTTGTTAACTCGGAATGATTAGGAAGGCAATAGAAATATTTTTTTTTTAAATAAGTTTATTCAATATAGGAACAGAAAATAAGAACCCATTTTTCAATTTCCATCCAAAAAAGTTATCAAATAATTTTGGCTTGTGGTGATCACAGCACAGAAAAATAATCCCATACATACATAAGCTCACGCCTGTATTCCCCAAAGGGGTAGGCAGAGGTTGACTTATAATACACCCACATTTCACCAGTTATGTTTAAGACCCATGTGATAGCGGGCGAGCCTATTGCAATTAACCGGCTACTAATCCAGACTGCGGGCTGTTACTGGAGAATTACAAATATATAATCGATATATACCTCTATAGATCGAATTTATTTTATATACATATAAGAAGTACTTGTCAAAAGATGACAGCACATATTTTTATGCTATTTATTTTAAAACATTAATATATTTACATATACCGAATGATATTTCAGAACAAACTTTCGCATAATTTAAGTAAATATTAGACAATTTAATTTCTTTAACGTCAACTAAGGCTGGGGTAAGCAGTTTTGTTCGTGGCCCGTACGACTTATCATCGCTATAAACACTCAATTGAGGGAAAGATACAGTAGCCCTAGACAAAGTAACATTCTCTCGCGCTTGTGCTAATAGAAACGATACAAAATACATGACAATGACATAAATCTGTCACGTGACATATGTCATTCCCATTTCGTATTGATTCTACTAGCGAAGCGTGAGGATAATGTTACTTTGTCTACAGGGCCTAGTGTGAGTTTTTCACTGCCGCCGTCACAAGTCGCCGAGTCGACGTAACTGCAAATTTGTATAGGATCGGAACAGCGCCTCTGTCGGCCTAAACATGACACTATTGTGAGCCCATACTAATCTGCGTTTATGTCGACGCGGTGACTTGTGACGGCGGCTGTGAGAAACTCGCACTAGGTACTCAGGCCCTGATCACGGTCACTCGCTGGATTGAGAGCTATAACAAGAGGCACGGGATATGCGTGTTGATTTGATTGCGTGGTAGGGTCAGGGGCGTGCATTGGATTTTCAGAGGGACAAGCATAAACAATAAGTAGGTAGATAGTTAGGTTAAGTACATACCAATGTGGTGCATGTTTTAGTATAGACACACACAAGAACCTAGTGTATTCAGTCATCACAAATGGTAAGCACTGCTTATCTGCTTATATGGAATGCACACCCCTGGGTAGGGTTAGTATGGACCAGTGGCGTGCATTGCATAAAAGCAGATAAGCAGTGCTTATCATTTGTGATGACTGAATACCCTCGTGTCGTGTGTGTGTGCGTATGTTTGTGTGTGTGTGGATAGTAAAATTATGTACATACGCCGCGCGCTATTGGTATGTACTTCACCTGCCTACCTACCTAATTATTGTTAGTGCCTACCCTTCTGAAAATTCAATGCACGCCCTTGGTTTGGACGTGAATGTGTTGGGTGTTAGAACATTAAATATTTGAATATTTACATGTGTGTTCTCAAAATATTAATATTAATGCTATTACAGAATACTAGCTTCCTTTCGCGGATACTCTTGCGTTTTTACGATGCCTAATTCTATTAGATCGATTAACAATTTACCAGGGGCCTTACCATGAGCTCTTATTGCCATGATAGTTTCACTCATTTTTGAGACAGATGTATGTGACGTGCATACATCTGTCACTGTCACACAACTGAATTAACATTGCAATAAGAGCTCATGGTTGGGCCCCTGACCTTATTCTAAAATGGTACACCTTTTTTTTCTAGGATGTACAGTATACAGGTAATGAACGTTACCTTTCATTTACACCTTATTACAAAACCAGCAGCCCCGCGGTTTCTCCCGCGTCGATTTAGTTTCATCCTTATTGTCGGGGAACCCTAATATTTTTAAAAGTAGTGAAACATCAGCTACCTGCCAGTGAAAGTCTCGTTAAAATCGGTCCAGCCGTTTCAGAGATTACCCGGAACAAACAGACAGAGAAAAATTTAAAAACATGTTTTTTTTGTGTCAATAGCGTGTATACTTTCATATGCATTTAGTGAAAAGCTGTATTTTGAAATTACAAACAGACACTTAAATTTTATTTATCTGTATTATCTGTATAGATGTAAAGACGTATAGATATAGTTAGACAAGTGTAGGACTACAAAATGGTTTCTAAACCATGCAAGGTCATTACGGATACTTACGGGGGTCGACGAAACGTGCTTGGGGTTGTTAAGCGTAATTTTTGCTAAAATTTGCATCACAACGGGATTTTAGGAAGCAATTTCGTGAAAAAATGCTTTGTTTTCATTACTTCGCTGGAAACACACAGCTAATTATGTAAAACGTATAAAAGCTATTTCAAACATTTGACAAATACCGTTATAAGTAACGTTACTTAAAATAGCTTTATAAACACACCCTAGGAGGTCCGATCGTATCTTTCGACGTCGGAACGGAAAATGACCGCTGAGTCTTGAAAAGCATTCGGGCAGAAGTCTAACACAAGCAGTGCACAAGCAAATGTCAAGGGGAAATTAAAAATTATAATTTACGCCATTCAAAAGTTATTAAATAATAAAAAAACGAAACAAGGACGTAAATTATTGCGATAACGTGATATTCGTTATTTGATAACGTAACGGTAAAAAATAACGAATATAATAACGTTGCGTGGGGTAATCGTTATTGAAACCATACAAACGATACAATACGCAAATCCAATGATAAGTTGCATGTAAACATAAGAATTGAGTAATAACAGATGACAGTGAGGTCCTAAGTTACTGAAAAGTTAAGAGTTTTATTATTAGAAGTAACGATAGTTTTTGTTACATGCTATTTGAGATTTATATATATATCGTTTTGTGTTTAGTTTCATACAAAATTTCATCCCCTATTTTATCCCCTTGGGGGTAGAATGAATCAAAATCCTTTCTTAGCGGATGCCTACGTCATAACATCTACCTGCATGCCAAATTTCAGCCCGATCCGTCCAATTGTTTGGGCAGTGCGTTAATATGCTATGTCAGTCAGTAAGTCACCTTTGAGTTATATATTTAGATATATCGACTTCTGTGCTCTGGAACTGTGTCCATGGGCTTATATATTGTTTTTATATTGAACTCAAAATTGTAAAATTATTTCTTGAAAAAAGTAATTACTGAGTTTCTTGCCAGGTTCTTCTCAGTAAAAGCAACCTTCCGAACGTGGCGGTAGCATAATCCTGTGTAATGTCATTTGACGATTTGAAAGTAATTTGTTAAAAGTCTGATCAAACAAAGATATTTTGAATTCGATTTTTAATATAACCCTACGATAGTCACGCACGTGGTAGATATAATAAAACGAAGGTTCAATTCGAAAAAGAAGTGTACGGGTTTCCGTACATTTATGCAAAACTAGCTGTGCCCTGCGGTTTCACCCGCGTACCATTAGTTTTATACTCATTGGCGCGGAGCCCTAATATTTTTAATAAATAAAAGTAGCCTAAGTTACTCCTTGAAACATCAGCTACCTACCAGTGAAAGTCCCGTTAAAATCCGTCCAGCCGTTTCAGAGATTACCCGGAACAAACAGACAGACAAAGAAAAAATTTATAACTTGGTTTTTTAGTGTCAGTAGCGTGTATACTTTTAGATGCATTTAGTGAAATCCGATTTGGGTCAAGTTATCTGCTTGTAATTAGTTTTAAGTATTGTTCCTTGTGTATACATAATTAAGTCTTTAGTCAAACTATGTGTACTCTTTAATATCTCAAATGGCATGTCATACAAAAATTAACGTTATAGAGAGTGAAATAAAAATGATTTGAACCTTTTTTGCGATTTTACGTGCTAAAATGTAAGTAATAGTTTTTTTTTTGCTTTTTAATCTAGGTAATTAATATATGTCACAATGCGGCTCCTAAAACCGCAAAAAACAAGGGAAGGAAAAATTCGACGCGTGAGGTAGGACCACGAGTAGCTCAGTTGGAAAAGCAACTGCACGGATTGTAGAGGTCGTGGGTTCGAGTCCCGCCTCGTGTTCGTATTTTTACTAACCATTTTTAAGAATTGAATATGTCACATTGTTCAAATCACTTTAATTTCAACATTTACATGATACATAGATGACAGATGGACGTCAGATACCGAAATGCTATTATAATTTAGACCGAAATTCCAACGTCCATTCGCCATATGAAACAGAAGTCACAAGACATATGAGCATGTCATCACTAACAACTTCGAGCTATAATATATATATAGATATAGACATACAACAATAATATACGTATCATAATATATGTTGCAAAACTTATTATATTGACGAACTAAACATATATTCTGCATATACTGTTATGAACGGAACGGGTTTTAAGGGTTCCCTACACAAAGAGTAAAATGGGATCATATTACTAAGGACTCCGCCGTCTGTCTGTTCGTTTGTCACGATCCTTGTGAGACAGTTGAAATTTTCATATCATCATCTCTCTGGCCTTATCCCATACATTGTTGGGGTCGGCACTTGATTCAACCCGATGTGGCTGATCACCTGATTTTTATACGAAGCGACTGCCATCTGACCTTCGTTACCCCTTTTAAGTGGACAAATAACACACTCTCCATATTAAATGTACGATGTGTGACTGTTCATAGATAATAATATATTAGTCAGTCAGTCAGGTCTTTTATAAATGTATAAATATATGACTAAATCTGGTTCCTTCATATTTTGTACTCAAACATTACAAAAATATAAAAATTACTTACGTTCCCAATAAATTTATATATAGAAATGGATCCCGTTACATGCTTTGATGGAAAATAAAGGCTTTAGTTTACTTGTCTTATACAAAATACGAAGGTATTAACCTTGTGAAACGAATGAGTCGACCAAGACCTCTAAACCAATCAGTAATTTCAAACATCTTATTCGCTGGACAAGGTTCAGGTGGCGTCACGACTATTGAGCGCTCATCGAAAATATTGAAGATAACTGCACATGTCTTTCATGCCATACAAGACACAGACAATTACTACTCTAAGCGATCAAAAGTCATGACGGCAGGTATATATAAGTATTTATTTCTATTCTACACATCGACACGTCTAGCCACAACACATCTATATATCGGATAGTACATACCTGATGGGATATATGCGAGGGATGGGTCCCACTAGTGGACTGTTGCAACGTCGGCGATTTACCTTAAAACACAGATATACGAATGTTTTTTTATAATTAAAAAGCTGACCCGACAGACGTTGTCCTGTCTTAAATTATGAGGTAGTACCTGGTTGACCGAGCTGTGTTCGGTTTTTTTTCCCACAAAAGAAAAAAACTTGACGTTTTCTCAAAAAAGCTATTAGAAAACATAGGAACCAAAAGAAAAAAAACGAACCGGTGGACGTCAGTCTCGAACCGGGGTACTCTAGTTTCGTTATCACCTCGTAAGCTGACAGCCTCACCTCTGAGCTATCATAACTTGACAGTTGTCGGCGAAATTTACTGTCGTATTGTATTGATATTTTATGAGTTTTTCAGTGCATGAAAACATGGTCAAAACGATGTTTTCTGAAAGTGTAACCTAGCTAGATCTAGATGCCCCCGAAACCACCTACATACAAAATTTCATGAAAATCGTTGCAGCCGTTCCCGAGATCCAGATTCTATATATATACAAGAATTGCTCGTTTAAAGGTATAAGATTTGCAGTACGCATTCTATCAAATCTATGTCAAACATCATAAAAAGGTTACATCCGAAAAGTTTCTATTGTTCTAAGCGCTAAGGTTAGATATAGAAATAATTTTATATGGTGGTTAAGTATTCTTAAATTTTCCACGCAAAATTATGAAAATGACAATTTCAATGAATTTAAACAAGAGATGATCAGTTACCTCCATGTGCAGATGAAATGGCAGCTTGGTCCAGAACATCCCAGGACTTCTGCCTCCTGTTCTGGCAGCTGGAGTGAGCTGCGTGCGGCTGCATCAGCAGTGACGACTGAAACCACAGAACATGACACATAACATAACATAATCAGTGAAGTAATTGTCTTACCTAATGACTTACTAAGTGGGGTAGTAATCTTACTTGATGATGTTCAGTGGGGTAGTAGTCTTACCTGATGATGTTCAGTGGGTAGTAGTATAACCTGTTGTTGAACAGTGGGGTAGTAGTCTTACCTGATGATGTTCAGTGGGGTAGTAGTCTTTCCTGATGATGTTCAGTGGGTAGTAGTATAACCTGTTGTTGATCAGTGGGGTAGTAGTCTTACCTGATGATGTTCAGTGGGGTAGTAGTGTTCAGTGCTCTCCGGCATCCATTTGTGTAGCGTATGCTTCACGTGACAGCGCGATCTAACTTCCTCACTCACACATACGAGAGCTGTGAACATACACACATATTTAGAACAATATTATTAAAATTGAAATTAATATTATTTTTTTGTGGCTGCGCAGTGATCGCCAGTAAAGCTGCCAGCAGCGTCAGTGCCGGTAGTATGTGTATAGTCACCAGTGAGGTAGGACACGGTGTCAGTAGTGAGGTGGAACTTGTCAAGGTGTGGCTGCGCAGTGATCGCCAGTAAGGCTGCCAGCACACGACACGTCCTCGCCACAGTGCCAGCAGCTGGGTGACGGTAACCCTTGATCAGATGACCCACTAATGCGAAGTGGAAGTTCGATCGGAAACTGTTGGACAAAGTATCTTTAAATAGTATAATTTGAAGTCACGAAACGGGTGATTCAACGAACTACGTTGCGGATCTTGATACAGTTTACTGAGACATGGAGGAAGAGTACCGTTTTTGTAAATAATCAGTCTTAAAAAAACTTAAAAACTCTAAAAATAATCGTAACCCGAAGTGAATTGAGGGCGGATGACTCTATTGTTTAATATAAAAAATATTCATATCAATTCTCTTAATTAATCCTTAGCTTTAGCTTTGGGGTATGAGCAGTAGCCTGGTACGCAAGCGACGCAAGTTCAAATCCCAACGGGGCCTGTACTAATAAGTTTTTCCAAAAAAACTTATGTGCAGTGATTTGACACCACGTGCTTTAAGGTTTAGGAAAACATCGTGATGAAACCTGCATATGTCTAAGAAATAATTCAAGGACGTATGTAAAGTGCCTGAGACCGCGATGGACTCACCCTCTGTCACATTGGCACTTAATGATCTTCTGGGAAAAGTGTGTGTTGTTGTTACAACACCTCTGCCTACTCCTTCGGGGAATATAGGCGCGAGCATATGTATGCATATGTATGTAAGTTAGTCACCTCAGTCCAACAGCGTGGTCCATCTGCTTAAAATGCCACTCCAACGGCTCTCTGGTCTCCATCATCACTTGTTCCAGCGTCTACACACACATACACACATACATACTACTTATACAGGGTGTGGCTTTGCATATTCACGCATATCAATGAAGTTATAAGTTTGCTAGGAAAGAAAATGAGAATGGCGCTTAAGGTAAGCTAGTTGACCTATTTTGTGCAGAATCTCGGATTATTTTACGGCCTTTGTTTAACTAACAAAAACACGATGTTATACAGTGTCGGAGAAAAAGGAACAGTTGTCTTCTAGAAGTTGTAGGGTTTTATGAATATATCACTATATTGAAATCGTAAAATATCTAGCTCCAACGATAACGTAGTTATAGGCTATGGCCGAAGAGCTCGCGGCCTTAAGCGATTGAATGAACGCGCGGCCGCGTTTACCTACATTACGTACGCGGTCATTCAACTTTTTAAATTAAGGGTTACTGGTTTCGAAAAATGATTTTATGGGATTATTTCAGGATTTATTAGTGGGAGAAAAATATAAAAACGTAGTTAGATTTCACGTGAATAACTCTACGTTACAGCTGATTTTTATGCGAAAATAAGGTATTGATATGGTCAATTTTGAACATCAATTACTCGAAAACGGAAGAAAATATTTTGGTCATAATAATTGTAATTGCTTCTTAAATTTATACCCTATCACATATTTTAAGAGCTGTCCCGGTTTCCCCGACATCCTGTAGTTAACAATTTAAAAATTTCGAAACACTACATGTGTTTTTGTATTAAAACCAAAGTAGAACTACACGTTAACATTATAAGCTTACTAAGTAGTATGGAAACTACTCATTCGAAACGGCACACTCACACAGACGGACGCATCGACTCCATTTTAACTTCTCGTCTGATTTGAGCTGTCACGTGTCTGCTTACCTTACCCCTAATAGAGTAGTCATAAGATTTTGCAACAAAATTGAAACGTATCATTTTGAGCAAATAAAAAACTTAATAGAATTGGCGTAAGAATCATTTTTTTCAACGTATTTCGTCGCGACACGGATCCGTGACAAAGCAGACGAGAGGTCAAGCACCCTGGCAGCGTCAACATCGATTCAAAAAGTCTGTTTTACTTTATCAGTAAGATAAGGACACATTATAAATGTGTTAAACTTTTTGTACGATCTCGTTTTAAAATGTCGGCCTTGCTTCTATAACAGCAGGACTGTTTGGTAAGTGTTAAACGTAGAATACCTTCCACCAAGTTAGTTTGGCTATGTAATGCAAGATGGCGTTGTATCCCTTTAGATCGCGCTGTTGAAATACTCTTTCCGTATCGTATATAGCAAATACATTAGTTCTTAAGGGTAGTCGAACCAATAAACCAGGACTGCCCTAGTTACGGATTGTATATTTAAACTATTGTAGATCCTGCTATGGGTGGTTACCTTATGTTCGAACTGTCCCTGCGAGTCGAGGGTATGCAGGTTCTGTTCCATAAGCGCCAGGCCTGCCGCGTATAGCGTTGGTTCGTCCAGTTGCAGTACCGACAGTGACACCCAGAACAACGCTTTGTGGATGGGAGACGCCTAGACAAATGTCACAATAACACCTTTTTATCTCTACATCAATTCAATTATATTGTTTTAAATAGGTTGCACTCGATGCGTGCAATACGTTTCAATAAGATTGTTAAGCTCGATGCGTGCTCAAAATGGTAGTCAATGTTCTAGAACACCTTCGTTCATATTTAAACTTTATCGAGTAAAGATGTGTGCCACAGTATATTATTCATTTTCTGTTCTGTAATGGTTTTTAGAGTAATATGTAATAGTTGTGAATATATAATATGTAAATATTGTAGGTTTCATTTTCTCAAAATTTCTTGTCATTTTATCACCCTTAAAATGATAATACAGTTAACATATATTATTTACAACTAATAATTCCATTTATCATCATCATCTCCCTAGCCTTACTAGCTAAGGGCAATAATAGGCATCTCGCTACATTAGATTCAACCCGATATGGCTGATCACCATTTTGACCTTCGTAACCCCATTTACAAGGAAAATCGGTATCCTGAGTTAAACCAGTTGTCACTCTCTCTTAGGCCTCCGACTGACCTGTAACGATTGCCAAAGATGTTAAATTGTCAACCGGGACCGACGGCTTAACGTGCTCTCCGAGGCACGGAGGGATCTCGCGGTCACCCATCCAACTACTGGCTTGGGAAATAGCAACTGTGCCACGAGCTCCTCTTACAAATAAGAATTCCAATATCGTATCGTAGTCAATTAACTAAGTTAACGTAAGAGAAACGACGTTCAATAAGTGTTCCAAGTGTCCCTTATGCTGAATAAAACTTCTTGATTTGATTTGAATGTTAACTCACCGGGTACAACAGCGGTTGCAATCTGGTGAGGCACATGATCAATGCTTCTAGGAGGGCGAGGTCGTTGAATGACTCCAAAGCCTTCACTAGTATCCTCAGTAGTTGCTTCATATCGTCGTCTGTTACATTCTTACCTGGAAGACAAACAATAAATCACACCGTCATTGCTAGAAGAGTCCTCGAAGGGGTAGCTATATTTCAAATCAACTCAATTTATGAATAACTAGCTAATTTGTCATGGAAAAATATGCCACGCCATCTCAGAAGGGTCCCCGAAGGGGAAAGCAGAGGTGTTGTAAGAACACCCACATTTCACCGAATACAATAAGTGCTAACGAGACAGATGGTCTGCACATAAGTTTTTAGAAAAAATCGTTGATGCAGGCAACGCTTGGATTCGAACTCGCGTCGCTTGCGTAGCAGGCGACTTCTCAGACCCCCAGACCACCACGGCTTTTTAATACATACGATTTCTCGGACCAGTGTTAGTAACCAATCTCCTGCGAAACGGTACTTACTAATACATCCGTAGACAATCAACGCCCGAGGCTGCAGCGCAGGATTGAAGCAGAATGCAAAACTCTTTGCTAGGGATGTCCTGCGCAATAAAAACAATTATTAGAAGACATATGTAGCAGCGTTTCTCCACTCACTACATAGATGGCGCTACTCGCTAACAAATGCGAAGTAAGTTTGAGTACAAATATACGAGAACCTAAATCGCGCAATAAGAGTTTTTAATACAGTATATAATATACAAGTTTCCAACTAGAACAGTTAGAGCCGGTGTTCTTCAGACACCCATCTGGCTTGAAGATCTTCCCTTTGCTGGGGATGAGAATTTCCGTTCGCTCTCCCCACACCTATAGAACTATGTTATGTAAAAACTATTCTTGAAAAGAGTAATTGTTGAGTCAAAGTCTAAGTTTAATCAATATTTTGATCCGGATTATTTGAGTTAGAAAAAAATAAAATGATATACCATAGTTGGCAATGTATCATCTTTGGCAATCGTTACAGGTCAGTCGGAGGCCTCAAATAGTCTGACAACTGGTTTAACCCAGATCACAGATTTTCTCAGAAAATCAGGTGATCAGCCACATCGGGTTGAATCAAGTGCCGACCCCAACAATGTATGGGATAAGGCCAGGGAGATGATGATATGGTACACGAAGTACCAGGCGCACATAACGGACAAGGAGTTAATAAGTTGATTGCGACTAACATGGAGCCACATCGGGTTGAATCAACTACTCGGCATAGCTCACCACGTGTGCAGCCAGTCGCAGTGGGGTATGTCCTGCATGCAGGCCTCCATGATCTCGAGCAGCGCGTCGGCGATGGTCTCCAGCGACTGCAGCGGCAGACGCTCGCGGTCCGTGTGCGTGGGCGCCACCATGGCGCACGGCGCGCCGCTCATGGACGACGTCGACTCCGCACACGTCGCGTACGACGTGTCCGAGTACCTAAGGGACGATTCTAATACTAGCTTCCACTCACTTCGCGTGTGCGAACAAACGTTCATATTCATAGTAGCCTGTTCCACCCACACCTTTATATTAGCACAAAACATGGTATAAAGTGACAAAATATGAAATGCACACGTGTTTTTGCTGCATATGTTCACCATACAAAATAGTATATGTTCAATTTTATTATTATCTGCCCTTCTTCACCAGCTTGGAATAGTTACTTTGGGCCAACGCTAACTTTAACCAGCGATTGGTCTTAGCACAATGATATATATCCTAAAGCTTTCCTAAATAAATGGGCTATCAATGTAATATGCCCCGCAGTTTATTGTATCAGTGTAATTAGCTTCATTCCTCCTGTATTCAAACAGAGTTGCATGTAAATGACCAAATCATTAGTATTTAGTGTTGACAGGCTCTCACCAGTCAGAAGCGTGTCTATTGTACGGACTCCGGAAGGCTGTGACGGCAGCGGACTTCACCTTGGAGATGCCGAACATTTGGTAGAACTTGGGGAGAGCGAATTCATCTAAGGACAGCATTAGGACGCGCTGGGTCTCCTCTGGGAACATCATTAGCACAATATTAATTGTTGCAGATAGTCAACGCGTTGCTACATTCCATGTGCTTTATTGTATCTGAGATATGTGGTAGGAACATGCGGCAGCATGAGTCGAGAGATAAAACAATGTATCACTATTTTTGTCCTTAATAAAATATAAATAGCTAGTGCACTAACTCATATAGTATAGGTTAATGATTAAATTGCACTTTTTGGGTAGTCGCAAATTTGGATTGCATTGCACTTTGTCGGAAGTTGCAAATATTTTTTTGTGCATTTTACATGTCATTTAGTTATTAAAATTAACTTTGTGGGTAATTGCAAATTTTTATTAACATTGCATTATATGTGTAGTTGCAACAAGCATCAACAGGTTGTCAGTGGGCGACTCACCCGAGAAGCTAGGAGTGGTGCAGGTGCAGAGCGAGTGGATGATGTTGATGACCAGTCCGTGGGTGGCGGCCCGCATGGACACCGTGCCCGAGCACACCAGGAACGTCACCGTGTGGAACAGGTACGGCAAGTGGCGGGCCACGTCCAGGCAGTTGTTGAACGATAGCATCAACTGACAGACAGACATTATTTGTCAACTACTCTTCAAATGTGTCTTCAAAGGGGCTAGAAGACCAGCCCCTTTGAAGACAGAGGGACTGGTGGCAAAGTTGCCATTGCGCACACCATTCGATTACCGTAATCAAGCAACCCCACAAAAAGCCAGTTCCGGCCCAAGTTCTCTTCGTGCCTCGGAGCGCACGTTAAGCCGTCGGTCCCGGTTGACAATTTAACATCTTTAGCAATCATTACAGGTCAGTCGGAGGCCTAAGAAAGTCGGACAAATATTTCAACCCAGATTACCGATTTTCTTTGTAAAAGGGGTTTAGAAGGGCAGATGGCAGTCGCTTCGTATAAATATCAGGTGATCAGTCACATCAGGCAAACATAAACATTTCATAAGAGGTACAATTACTACTATATATAATACTTGCGGTTTCACCCGCGTAGTTCCCGTTACCGTGAGAGTACGGGGATAAAATATAGCCTATGTTACTCGCTGATGATGTGTCTATCCATTGCTGAAAGAATTTTCAAGATCGGTCAAGTAATTTCAAGTAGTTACGAAGGTCAGATGGCAGTCGCTTCGTATAAAAATCAGGTGATCAGCTACATCGGGTTGAATCAAGTGCCGACCCCAAATACATGGGATAAGGCCAGGGAGATGATGGTCAAGTAATTTCGGAGCCTATTCAATACAAACAAACAAACAAATCTTTCCTCTTTATAATAATAGTGTAGATGGTAAATCTATGTAGTCTATGTAGTGTAGGAAATTTTATACTCACCAAATATCTAGCCAGTATAGCTATGTCGTCCCACATCATATGCTGTTCCAGCATCGCGGTCGGCGAGTGACACGTTTTGTCCACAACCTAGTAATGATATCCATAACATTACCTTTACATACAAACAAATATATATGCCCTTAGGACATACTATATTTTTACTTTTATATTTTGCGCTTAATCGCAAGCTTATTAACACCGAGCTATATTTCAGTCACAGTACATGAGCAGTACACGTCTACTACGAGCAGTTCGGAATCTAAGAACAAATCGTTCGAAATGACACACACAAACGCGAAGATTATAAGCGACCACGGCATAATGTCTGTAAGAGTTGCCACATCATTAACATGGTTTTAAAGACAATTAAGGAGTACATTTTAAATGTGATGCTCACGCTCGATGCATCAAACGTTATTTCAAAAAATTGTTATAGATTCTACACTGCTTTGTAAGCTGATATAAATAAACTGTGGTTAAATATATATTACTCTCTTCACAGAAGTAAGATATTTGTAGAAATATTATTTACAATTAATTTAAAATATGATCAAAAACAATGTATCAGTGAATGCTATTACTAAACTAAATATCTACACATTTATTAGGAACAAAACTATATAGAAATTTTGAATGTCAGAGCGTCAACGGCCAATAGTAATCGAATGATAAACATAACGCAAAAACGCAAAATATAAAACGAAGACCGTAACATCACACTATTGCGATTATTATCTGACTGCGTCACTATGACAGATAACTGGGTCGATTGATTTTTACATCGATCCCAATATCATGAAGTTTAAGCTTTTATTCGTTTGTTTGGTTAACGCGCTGATCTAAGGATCATTAATTTGATTTGAAAAAAATATCATGAATTATTTTAGGTTTATTACAGCACGCTGCGACCAATATTGGAGCGATGTATTGGTGGAAAATATTACAAAAACCAGAAAATATATAAATATATCGCTAATTTAGAAAATAACATAATTATTAATAGTATGTAATATTATTATTATTCTTTATAATTAGATATTATTTCATAATCATATCCAAAACTATCATAATTATACCGACTTGTTATTGTAGTCCTACTAGCTAAATAAAAAAAAAGGAAATAAGGTGGTTGATAGGTGTTTATAGCGGACGTCACGCGGTTTTACCCGCGTAGCTCCCGTTCCCGTGGGAGTACGGGAATAAAATATAGCCTATGTTACTCTCTGATAATGTAGCTATCCATTGTAGAAAGATTTTTAAGATCGGTCTAGTAGTTTCGGAGCCTATTCAATACAAACAAACAAACAAATCTTTATAATATTAGTATAGATGAAGCGATGAAATCCAATTAAACGTGTCAAAGATCCTTTACGCTAAGTCGATTTATCACAAAGGTAACATAAATAAAATAATAATAAACAAAAAATAAAAATACAATGGACTCACGCTGGCCGGAGTGACGGGGCCCAGGATATTATTGGGCAGTTTGGATAGGGCCTGTTCGGAACAAAATTATCACATAACATTTACATTTAAATAAAAACATTATAATTACTAAGTCAATTATATCTCTATTAGCTGTGCCCCGCGGTTTCACCCGCGTAAATTTATTTTCGTACAAACATTCACCCCCTATTTTATCCCCTTGGGGGTAGAATTAATCAAATTGCTGCATGCCAAATTTTAGCCCGATCCGTCTTGTAGTTTTGGGCTGTTATATATATTTAGATAATGTACTAGCGGACGTCACACGGTTTCACCCGCGCAGTTCCTTCATTCATTGTTGAAATAATTTTCAAGATCGGGCAAGTAGTTTCGAAGCCTATTTAATGCAAACAAATAAACAAAAAATCTAATCTTCCTCTTTATAATATCAGTTTATTAGAAAACCGCTGAATGTGCCGCTATTGCTAAATTTTTTTTGGATAATCCTTGAAGTACGAGGATGTTACTTGCAGAGATATTTTTTTTTAAATACAATAGATTCTGAATACAAAAAAATTAAAGAATCTACTGTTAGGCGGTACGATGTTCGACGGGTCAGCTAGTTTGAAATTAATAAATGAAGTTATGAAAAAATACTATGAAAGCACAAATTCCCATAAAGGTCCCCAACATGTGCAGCTGTCATGTAATAGACCACTAGACATACGGCGCCGTAAAATATATCTACCATTGAATTATTTTAATATCATTATTTTTACTCAAAACCAATTTTATTAACCTACCCAACTTTAATAATAATGTATGATTGATGTGAAATAAAAAAAAACAAGATGTATTGATAAATAAGAGCTCTAGAAATAACTATATATACAAGTATGTTTGACAAACAACAACAAAACCACACCACCACACATATTTTGAAATCCAATCCAAAATTCTTGAGATTAAACGCTTTTAAGTAACGCTGCTACAAAAGGTTTTGTTTCATGCAAAAATCATAGAAATGCCATATTTTACGGAGTTTGATCTATTCATCGAATTGAAATAATTCAATCATCAAAATTATGGATATAATTGTTTTAAAACAAACTAATACCAAACTAATATTTATTAAAAACGTAATTTATTGATCCTTACCTTCATATATCAACCTCCATAAATATGGCACTGATTTAAAACATTACCGTATTCTAGAATAACAACAATCTAGCTATACACAGTTTACGCGATGACTTGTGACGGCGGCAGTGAAATACTCACACTAGGCACTCAGACAGACAGACAAGCACTCACCCTGCACATACGTCCGATGACTTTCTTAGACACTAGTTGCACGTTAGCCGACGCGAGCGCTACAGCTGTGTCCGCCATGATCTCAATCATTGGCGAGCCGAGACCTAGAATAGTAAAACATTACATAAGTAGCAGCGTTTCTCCACTCACTACACAGATGGTGCTACTCGCTAACAAATGCGAAGTTTTAGTACAAATACATGAGAACCTAAATCGCACCATAAGAGGTTTCAAGCGCATTGCAGTATATATACAAGTTTCCAACTAGAACAGTCGTAGCTGCGGTTCCCCAGGCATGACACCCGCCTCAATGGAAGATCTTCCCTTTGCTGAATATGAGCATGATCACTCGCTCTCCTCACACATGCATACATACGTCACGCCTGTATTCCCCGAAGGGGTAGACAGAGGTGTTGTAATAACAACACCTACTTTTCACCGAACATGATTAAGTGCCAACGTGACAGATGGTGAGTCTATCGCCGGCTCAGGAACTAGGCTAAGCACATAGGTCTTTGAATTACTTCTCAGACAAATTCAGGTTTCCTCACGATGGAAATCACTGCACATAAGTTTATTAAAAATACTTTGCTACAGACCCCTTTGGGATTTGAAGTAGCGTGATTTTCTTAGTAGACAAGTGCTCGAACCAGCCACCACGTCTCTTTATTTAGAAACATATATTTATTACGAAGGAAAGCGAAGAAGAGGGAGACCAAGAATTAGTAATGTACAACAGCTGAAGGAAAAAGTCAGCGCCATGTCGTACAAGGAAGTCACAGTGTTAGCGGGCAATAGAGAGGGTTGGCGATTGCTTCACCGACAAGAGCCTAGCTCTTAAATAAATGATGATAATGATTTATTACGATTAGACTAAAATGATATGTCTTTAGAAATCCATTTAACAAAAAGAGATTGAACTCCTTTTAAAGCAAGCAATTATCTTCCGTGAAGTTTTGTAATAAAAAGAATAATCCTTTCAAAACTCAGTTCCAACTGACCAGAATCAACACTCCTCTGTATGAAGCTGTCGAGCACCATGTCGATGAGCTCAGGCACCTGTCCTATGGAGCCCCATATCTTGGCCTGCACCGAGGGGTACATCTCCGTCTCCTCGATGGTCAGGGTGATCAACTTCTCCAGGATCTGAGCCACTTGCTTCTGACGACGGGACTCGTCTGACGGCTTGCAGAATCTGGATAGTTTTATAGCGTGGAAAAAAATACGACAATTTTTTTTTATTGAAACGTACATCCTTATGTATGTCCCAAAGGGGTAGGCAGAAGTGTGCTTTTAGTACACCCATATGGGTGGATTTTACTATCAATCTATACTGCTACGTAGATAAATAAAATGTAAGTGTATGTCTGTTATTCCAAATTAGCAGCTTTTCTCTTAATTCATTATGATAGCATTTGCGACACTTACATATATATATATATATTACATATATAGAGTTATACATATATACCGTTCCCGTGGGAGTACGGGCAGAAAAAATTGCGTATGTTACTCGCTGGTGAAGCTATGCATTATTGAAAGAATTTTCAAGATCGGTCTAGTCGGGGCCTATTCAGTACAAGCAAACAAACCAGTTATCTGCCAGTGAAAGTATCGTTAAAATCGGTCCAGCAGTTTCAGAGATTACCCGGAACAAACAGACAGACAGACAGAGAAAAATCTTAAAACTTGGTTTTTTACTATCAGTAGTGTGTATACTTTCATATGCATTTAGTGAAATGCTGTTATTTTGAAATTACAAACAGACACTTCAATTGTATTTATATGTTTGTATGTATAGATGTAAAGATAATCCTCGCACATCCCTGATGGAAACGCACCCTCCTCCTTACCTGACTAAGTTGGGTAGCCACGGCGTCATGTACTCTAGACACAAATGCTTCAACTCTATCGTGGAGCCACGGAAGCCCTGGGGATAAATTATTGCAAGAATTAATTGCCTGTCCTACAATATATGCAAGAATTAATTGACTGTAATATAATTTTTGCAATAATTAATTGCCTGTAATATAATTATTGCTACAAATAAATTGCCTGTTGTACAATGTATGCAACATTTTATAGATTGTTGTTTAATTTCAGCATGAATTAATTGCACGTAACATAATTACTGCAAGAAATAAATTGCCTGTTATACAATGTATACAAGACTGGATTGGCTGTAAGATAATTTTGGCATTAATTAATTGAATGTAATATAACTATTGCATGAATTAATTGCCTGTCATATGCTGCATAAATTAATACATTGTTATATAATTTTTAAATATGCATTAATTCTTTGGATTTTTTAAAATTTTTGGCTTTTTTTTTGTTTATCGTGAAAAGCTATCCTCCTTCCTATCCCAAAACCTTCCATAATAGGTGGCATTCAGGTCCTATATATATCATATACTGCCGATATGTAGCGGAGCATGACACAGTATATTTATAAGCTTAGTGAGCAGTATGGAAACTAAATCATTTTTAAAATGACTATGTTTTCTTGCCTTATCACAAAACATTGCCTTAGATTGTCCTTGGTTTAAAAGTAGTTCCATGTCATTTTAAGATATGGATTTCAAGAGAAATGGACATAGCTTTAGTTCGAGTTTAATCTAGTCTTATTTAACGTCATGTTTCGTCAGAAGCATAATGTCTTTATAATTTACTGTCAAAATAACATAGATTACTTAATTTGAAGTTATGAAAATGTCTGTAAAACACGTGACACCGCATACTGACATTACGCATGCCAGTGTTAGTGTAACTCCGAACGATTTGCGCCTAGTTTCCATACTGCTTTTAGTAATTTTATATGTATACTGTGACAATGATATATAGCTATACGTACATAACTGTGTGATATTTTAAGTAAGTTAAATGTGCAATCGACCGTAATCACCTGTTCGTAGCGGTTACCCGACAATACGTTCCCTCCGATCTTCCTCGCTCCGCACAGTCGCTACGCAATCAACGCAGAACGCGGCATGCGCAAGAGTTATTGCGCTCTATTATAAAACCGCCTATACTTTGGCCAATCAATCAAGTCTCTCTATGCAATCATAAAGTCAAAGTCAAAGTCAAAAATATCTTTATTCGATTAGACTTTTTACAAAGTACTTTCAAATCGTCAGAACGACATGGATTATACATGCTACTGCCAGGTTCGGAAGGTTGCTTTTACTGAGAAGAACCTGGCAAGAAACTCATATTAAAAGAATAGACACGAAGTTGAACGAATGGTCCGTACGTAGTTTGTCACTTTTGAAATGGTCTGTCCATTAGAGAGGTTAGAGTAGGAAGCTTAAACGCCTCATAGCGGTACGTTAGTGTCATATCTACCACTTTAAAAGAATCGAACAGAATCAGGTGTTACTTTGCGGAAGTCCATGTTTATGGTTATAAAGGAGTATACAAATATTACAATATAAATGATTTATTCAGTTTAGGCCCTGGTAAGGCACTTATGAATGTCGCGGAATTTACCACCACATTTACAATGCTTTATCCCACTATTTTAATTAAAATAGCAGAATAATCGTAATATTTTTATACTCCTTTATAAACTTAGAGGAGGAGACTAATTTCAATGATATTTTATCTATTCTCTATATGTAGTTTCGTAATTTATGACAGTTAAACAGTAGTAAGATATTTGCAACAAATATCAAACTTTACACTTTTGTGCGGACATAATTACGCAAGTTAGATTTTTAACGATCGACTATTTTATTAATTGGAATATTTTTAAGAATACAATAAAATCTTGTAATTTATGGGAACTATTAATAATTAAAACTATTTTAAATAAGAAAACAACATTATAATGAAAACAAATAACTGATTGTAATAAAAAGCCGGGCTTGTAGCTTAGACGTTATTGCGAAATTAATTCAACCAGAGAAGTTAAGGAACCCCAAACTAGGCCAGTAAGTAGGTGGGAACGAATTCCCTCTATACCTCTAAATAACTGGATAAACCTAGGTTACCGATTTACCCCGAAATGGGGTTGCAACGGTCAGGTAAGAGTCACTACATTCGAATATTTTATAATGAAATAATCTTATCGAATTAGTCTATTTTCATCGGTTTAAACTGAGTTTAAATCGCGGCTAAAGGAGTCTGTTGCGAACATACAAGTAAATTCGAGCAGTGATATATCTAAAATTTCACTCTAAGCTAATATTTATTCATTTTATAAAAGCAAATATCAAAGTTAAATAACGAATACCGGTTCTTATTTAAACTTAATCGACTATCAATCGAATCATAACAACATCGGAGCAATACTTTATCCATCTGCAATAGACAACCTTGATATTTGGACAAAGAATAAGCATGAATAGAGTATCACCTGTATACATTCTTCGAGGAACTCCAACGTGAGATGGGACTCATTGTGCGCTAGCTTCTCACTCACTGACTTGATGAAGATTGTGTTGTTTGATGGGATGCATAGACCTAGAACAAGAAATATATATACAGGGTGTCGGAGAAAAAGGAACAGTTGTCTTCTAGAAGTTGTAGGGTTTTATGAATATATCACTATGTTGAAGTCGTAAAATATCTAGCTCCAACGATAACGTAGTTATATGAAGAGCTCGCGGCCGCATTTATCGACATTCCGTACGCGGTCATTCAAAGTTTTAAATTAAGGGGAAGGTTAATTGTTTTATGGGATTATTTCAGGATTTATTAGAGGGAGAAAAAAACAATGAAAACGTAGTTAGATTTCACATGAATAACTCTACGTTACAGCTGATTTTTATACGAAAATAAGGTCTTGATATGGTCAACTTTGAACGTCAATTACTCGAAAATGGAAAAAGATATTTTTGTCATAATAATTTTATTTGCTTCCTAAAATTATACCCTATCACATATTTTAACAGCTGCCCTATTTTCCCCGACACCCTGCATATACTAGCTTTAACGTTCATTTTACCTGTGTAGGTAACGTTAAGAAAAATATATTGTTAAGTTACTCTTTGTAACATCAGCTATCTACCAGTGAATGTATAGTAGGCGTAGAGAGTAATATTCTCTCGCACTTGCGCTAGTAGAAGCGATACAAAATGTATGGCAATGACATAAATCGGTTCCTCTCAGAAGGCTAGTTTCCGAACCGGTGGTCAATTTTCAACATTCAAAAGTGCCTTACTGTCCAAACTGAATAAATATTTTTTATTTTTAGACATACCTGAAGTCTCTAACAGCTGGCCCTCAATCTTGAGATGGAAGGTAGCTGTGAGGGCACACAGTTGGTTATAGGCGGCGGTGCGTAGTGTGGGGTCGCACGAACCGAGGTTAAGCAGAGCCATGTTCAGCAACGTGCCTGGTACGTCCTTGGGACGGATCTTCTGGTGAACTGTTACTGAGTCCTGGGAAATGTATGACATATGTACCCTTGATATTGCTTGCTTTTTTATTCAAAACTAGCGAAGGTCACGCGGTTTCATCCACGTAGTGCCCGTTCCCGTGGGAGTACAGAGATAAAATATAGCCTATATTACTCGCTGAGGATGTAGCTATCCATTGCTGAATTAATTTTTAAGATCGGTCAAGTAGTTTCGGAGTCTATTCAATGCAAACAAACAAACAGATAAACATTAAAATTCTTTCCTCTTTATAATACTAGTGTAGACTAGCTGTGCCCCGCGATTTCACCCGCGTAGATTTAGTTTCATCCTTATTGTCGCGGAACCCTAATATTTTTGATAAATAAAAGTAGCCTAAGTTACTCCTTGATATATAAGCTACCTGCCAGTGAAAGTCCCGTTAAAATCGGTCCAGCCGTTTCAGAGATTACCCGGAACAAACAGACAGACAGACAGAGAAAAAATTTTAAACTTGGTTTTTTAGTGTAAGTAGCGTGTATACTTTCATATGCATTTAGTGAAAAGCTTTTATTTTGGAATTACAAACAGACTCTCTCTCTAGTCGTTCCCTCATGTCTGAGGATCGTGGTCATCAACAAGGGGTCCACACTTGGAGTGAACTATTTGTTTCCATCGGCTTCTGTCCATCGCGGCCCTGACGACGGAGCTAAACCTCGGTGACCTGGAGTCTTTTATTTGATCGGTCCATCTGATAGGAGACCGGCCTCGGGCTCGTTTTACAAACAGACACTCCAATTTTATTTATCTGTATAGATGTATAAATTACCGGTTGACTGAGCTCCCATCGGTTCCTGATGTGTATGATGGACTGCACTATGTTGTCGCAGTCGTTATGAATGAAGCTCAACGGAGTCGGCTCGTTGATGATGGACAACGAGAATTGGTTATCATCCACCAGGCACACCTGTACAAACACACAATGATATACGAGGAATTCTACTGACCAGTGCTAAGCAGAAATTCTCTTAAAATCGCCTGGAGTGCAGAGTTTTGGCCGTCACATGGGATTAAAATAGTGCCATCCGAAGGCCGCCAGATAGCACTGTTCTGATCCTATACAAATCTGCGTTTACGTCGACGCGGTGACTTGTGACGGCGGCAGTGAACAACTCGCACTAGGCACTCTGTAAAGGCAAAGCCGTACATTTTGTATTGTATTATAAAACTGCACACAACATTTCATCATTGCAAGCGCTTACATGTGCGACCTACATTCTAAGTTAGTATAGTAATTATATTTCAGTGCATTAAAGGCATTCATTGACATCGGTCGGTTTATTTGACATCCCTTACCGCCGCCCTATTGACATTGACATCCTCCTCTACCCACATTGACATTAAGGTGCAGTGGTTCGACAAGTAGCCGCTACACACTCAGTAATTTCAACCTACGCGCTTTACGATGAAGGAAAACATAACATTATCCTTAAGTTTCGCTAGTAGAAACGGTACAGAATTTCTGGAATGGGCGCTTTCAACGCTGTCACGATAACGACACGACACTCGACACCTGTCGGTGTTAGAGCGTTTCTCTTTTTTGGTACCACACATTTCAAAAGTATATTCTATGTCGTTTCTTCAACATTTTCTCGACTCATCTCAACCTACGTCATTTGATATTCATAGATGCAATTTAACTCCTCAGACAGTTTAGTCAGTTAAGGTGAGGAAACAAGTAACATAACAAAATTAACTTAAATTATAAACTTTCTAATTTAATAGAACTTTCATTATTGATTGCCTTTCAAACAATATTAGAATATAATTTAAAATGGGTATACTTCGTTCTATTCTACTACCAGTTGTGCTCCGCGGTGTCACCCGCGCAGACTTTAGTGTGTTATATGACGATATTTTTCTGGTTTCAAGAGAACGGTATAAAGTATCCTATGTCCTTTTCCTGGTTCTAAGCTTCCTTCCTTCCCCACCAATTTTCAACCAAATCGGTTCAGCCGTTCTTGAGTTATAAGTAGTGTAACTAACACGACTTTCTTTCATATATATAGATTCATGTGGAATAGACAACGTAGACAAATTTAGTGGGTACATATTTTCTTAATTTTTGCATCTTACCTCATCAATTTCCGAGGCATAGTACACGTCATTCAGGAGTACAGGATGTCCCAACACCTTGGTCTTCTCCACTGATGTTATTTGCAAAGCTGTCGGCCCGACCTGCAGAAAAAAATCAGTCAGGTGCAAAACAATTACTTACTTAGGTAGACGAAGACCTGAGATTGTAAAGAAGGCAAAGAAGATACGCACACGCCCTGGCAAGTGACACACTCAGTTTTGACACGTAATAAGGTTTAGACAGATGGTGAGTCCATCAACACGATACTCAGGCATTATATCGTTCACCAAAACCGCATATCAATGGTAAACATAACATTATATCCACATTTCACCAGTTATGTTCAAGTCCCATGTAATAGAGGGCGAGCCTATTGCCATTATGTCTGTCTGTCTATTTGTTCCGGGTAATCTCTGAAACGGCAGGACCGATTTTAACGGGACTTTCACAGGCAGGTAGATGATGTATCAAGGAGTAACTTAGGCTACTTTTATTTATAAAAAATATTAGGGTTCCGCGACAATAAGGAAAATAAATCAACGCGGGTGAACACACACAGCTAGTTATAGATTAAATTGATATGTACCTCCAGCCGATGTTCTGCGCCAAAAAATTCTCAACTCTATACACAAGTTTCCAAATAGAACAGAAGTCACTTTTTCTACATTAATCTTTGCTCAACTACTGACCTTGATAGCGACTTTAGTGTCCTTATGCGACAATTTGAGGGCGTTATTGAACACTTTGAGATCCTCTTCCAACGCCAGAGTAGCGCCGGGCAGCTTCTGTTGTTCGATGTCCACGTAATCGCTTAGCCTGGTGTGGTTGTCTATGAACACCAGCTTACGGTTACCCTGGACACAATAGGTACACGGTTATTATTAACGATTTCGAGATACACACCCAATCTATATTTCCCCTGGCCTTATCCCATGTATTTGGGGTCGGCCCTTGATTCTACCCGATGTGGCTGATCACCAGATTTTTATACGAAGCGACTGCCATCTGACCTTCGCAACCCCTTTTTTCGAGGAAAATCGGCAATCTGGGTTAAACCAGTTGCAAGGCTTTCTTAGGCCTCTGACTGACCTGTAACGATAGCCAAAGATATTAAATTGTCAACCGGGACCGATGGCTAAACGTGCTCTCCGAGGCACGGAGGGAACTCCCGCGGTCACGCATCCAACTACTGGCTAGGCGTATGGTTGATTAACTTCGCTGATCGCATCATATGTGCAATAGCAACTGTGCCACGAGCTCCTCTATACCTATACATATAAATAAAATTGAAGTGTCTGTTTGTAATTCCAAAATAACAGCTTTTCACTAAATGCATATGAAAATATACACGGTATATATCTAAAAGGGCTAGACCGATTTTAAGCTGTATACATTCATATGCTCACGCCTGTATTCCCCGAAGGGGTAAGCAGAGGTGTTGTAATAACCCACCCACTTTTCACCGAAGATGATTAAGCGCCAACGTAACAGATGGTGAGTCTATCGCCGTCTCAGGCACTATACATACGTCTTCGAATTACTTCTCAGACAGGTTTCCTCACGATGTTTCCCTTCATCGTAAAGCACGTAACATTTATAATCCTGTATAATGTATTTTTGTGTCCTGACGATTTGAAAGTACTTTGTAAGAAGTTTAATCAAATAAAGATTTTTTAGAGAATTTGCCATGCTCACATATATTTGTAATATTTTGTAGTTTTTAAAACTGTATAATATTCTTTAAAAGAGTAATTACTGAGTTTCTTGCCAGGTTGTTCTCAGTAAAAGCAACCTTCCGAACCTGACGGTAGCATGTATAATCCTGTGTAAATGTGTCATTCTGACGATTTGAAAGTACTTTGTATAAAGTCTAATCGAATAAAGATATATTTGAGTTTGAGATTAGAATTTTTATAAACCTACTCTCAATGGCGACAGTATAGACTCGTGGAACTTGGTGTACTCCCGCAGCCAGCTGTTGCAGTTGTATATGTAGCACGCGTGGATGTTGATGTACGCCACCTCGGGCAGCACTGTGAACCACTTCTGCAGGAAGTCCGTCCTGCAGACATACACGACAATACATAGCTTGGCTGGCGCTTACACTATGTGTTCTTAAAGACCTTAAAGTTCTTAAAGGCACTCAGAGTGCCTAGTGGGAGTTTTCTTAAAATCGCCTTTACAAGTGATCGCGGCGGCGTAAACGCAGATTTGTATGGACTTACAATAGTGTCATGTACAGGCCGACAGAGGCGCTATTCCGATCCCATACAAATCTGCGTTTACGTCGACGCGATGACTTGTGACGGCGGCAGTGAACAACTCGCAGTAGGCTTTCTGCCGCGTTATTCACTAAGGTTTCTCAGAGGAGAACTCGACGACAAGCATTGGTTTCAATCATGGGAAATTGATACATAATACATAGAGGTTAAGGTTCAATTCCGTATCATTAAAACGACACTCAACGCGCCTGGCCATTCATAACTCATAATTCATATTTTGTTTTTTTTTTAATTGTATAATATTTTTGAAAAGAGTAATTACTGAGTTTCTTATCAGGTTCTTCTCAGTAGAAGCAACCTTCCGAACCTGGCGGTAGCATGTATAATCCTGTGAATTGTGTCATTCTGACGATTTGAAAGTGCTTAGTAAAAAGTCTAATCGAATAAAGATATTTTATAATTTTATTATTATTATGTAATAATAGAAAGTATAGAAGAATAAAACATGCGGGCGAAAACGAATGCAGAAACCAGGGCCGGTAGACAAAGTAACATCATCCTCCCATTTCGCTAGTAGAAACGATACAAAATGTACGGGAATTACATTGTCATACATTTTGTATCGTTTCTATTAGCGCAAGCGCGAGAGAATGTTACTTTGTCTGGGGCTACAGGGGTTATTTCTAAATATTTTTATAGTATTGTTTAATAACTATACAAAGCCAAATAACAACACTAGGAAAAAGAAAGGCTTTTGAACAAACACTCTCTTATATAACGAGAGTGTCCACTATTTTATAAGTGTGTATTTTATAAGGAATAAGATTATAGTTTTTAAATTTTAAAATTAACTTAAGAGTTAATTATTGTAATTGGTATCGCCGTTATAATTAACTATAAATAAATAAATAAATAACAATAAATAATCATTTCACACAGGGGTCCTACCATGATCTCTCATTGCCATCATAGATTGACAATGATTATTAGACATATATATGACGTGTGTAACTCTGTCACTGTCACACAGACAAACTATCATGGCAATAACAGCTTATGGTAAATCCCAAACAGTAATACAGGTGTGGTTTTGCATTGTTGCCATTTTTACGGAGATCGATATATTAATTGAATAGAACTTATATCAATCAACAAATGACCGATGTAATTTTAAGTTTGGTATGAAAAAACCGTTAGTGTGAAACGTGTCATTAAAAAACACCGTGTGTATGCAGACAGAAGGGTAATTGGGCACGCTATTATTGCTCGCACTAAACTTAAAAAAAATAGGTCCATTATTTATTTATTTACTAGCTGTGCCCCGCGGTTTCACCCGCGTAGATTTAGTTTCTTCCTTATTGTCGCGGAACCCTAATATTATTAATAAATAAAAGTAGCCTAAGTTACTCCTTGAAACATCAGCTACCTACCAGTGAAAGTCCCGCTAAAATCCGTCCAGCCGTTTCAGAGATTACCCGGAACAAACAGACAGACAGACAGAGAAAAATTTTAAAACTTGGTTTTTTGTGTCAGTATCGTGTATACTTTCATATGCATTTAATGAAAAGCTGTTATTTTGGAATTACAAATAGACACTTCAATTTATTTTATCTGTATAGATGTTACACATTACATCATTAGACGATTTATTTATGTTCTATTCAATCTATACAGATTAATAAAATTGAAGTGTCTCTTTGTAATTCCAAAATAAGAGCTTTTCATTAAATGCATATGAAAATGTACACGATACTGACACCAAAAACTAAGTCTTAAAATTTTTCTCTGTTTGTCTCTCTGTCTGTTTATTCCGGGTAATCTCTGAAACAGCTGGACCAATTTTAACGGGACTTTCATTGGCATGTAGCCGATGTTTCAAGGAGTAACTTAGGCTACTTTTATTTAATAAATAAATTAGGGTTCCGCGACAATAAAGATGAAACTAAATCTACGCGGGGCACAGCTAGTGTATACATATATCTCTTTAAATACGGTACCATTGCAAATCCACATCCACTATAATTAAAATATTACACATAAATTCTCGACATCAATTTGAGACCGATTAGGCATTCGACCACATGACTCTGATATCGACAATTTATTATTCATCACCTGATTACGCTATAATAATAATAAGAATATAAGCATAAGCAATATAAAAAAACAAAATGTGAATGATCTTTGATTTTAATTTAGTAATTAGATTTGAATAAACTGCTTATTATGTTTGGCACTTCGATAAGTCTACAAACATATCCAATGGGCTTAGTTTCATTTCTCGTATTGTGTAAGTCATAGTACATGATAAATACGGTAATATGTCAAAGTGACTGTTAAAAGACATGGGAGAATTCATCAAAACAATAATAAATTGCACATCGACACGAGTTTGAACGTAAAAATGCCCCTCACCTAACGTTACAGCTCAATTTTCTAGGTACTTTGTGTAACTCCGGAGTAATGTTTCTCTCCGGAGCACCGTTCAATACTCTGCGCTTCAAATTGCCCGCTGACACGTACTCGTCGGCCGGGTACTTGGAACTTATAAGCAGAAAAAATATATATATTTATAAATTATTAACATAACAAATATATACACATAAAATATTAAACATTTTACGGTTGTGTGTTCAATTATCGTAAGTGAAATCAAAACCAACAAGAGTAACAAACACTTGGAACTTCTATTGAACGTAATTTTTTAAGATTACCTAGTTTAAATTTGCCAAAATAAAGATTGAAATGAGAAGAAACGGCGAAAAAATACGACTTTTTTTTGTTTTTTGTTCCCTGTGTAAGTGTGAGGGTGAGCAACTAATTGCCATGCTTGGCTATCTATACAGATAAATAAAATTGAAGTGTCTGTTTGTAACTCCAAAATAACAGATTTTCACTAAAGGCATATTAAAGTATACACGGTACAGACACATAAAAACCAATTTTTAAAATTTTTCTCTGCCTGTCTGTCGGTCTGTCTGTCTGTCTGTCTGTCTGTTTGTTTGTTTGTTTCAGGTAATCTCTGAAACGGCTGGACGGTTTTTAACGGGACTTTCACTGGCGGGTAGTTGATGTTTCAAGGAGTAACTTAGGCTACTATTGTTTATTGAAAATATTAGGGTTCCGCGACAATAAGGATGAAACTAAATCTACGCGGGTGAAACCGCAGGGCACAGCTAGTCATCAATATAATCAGTTAGTAGAAAAAATAGGCTTTCTTTAAATTGTGTCTGATGACGGCCTTAAATATAAAAGTAAAATAAGGTAAAACACAATTTTAAAGTTTATTGTAAAAGCGTATACTTTGCCCTACAAAAGATTAATATTTCGTGTAGCCTAGTTGAGTATTGTGCAATAACTCTCGATATATAAGAAATAAATAGCCAGTTTTCATATTTCATAAATTGTTTTTTAAGACTTAAGCAAAAACTTAAAAAGACGTGACAAACAGTAGAAATATTGCTATTGCGAAAAACACCAAATACTTAGGAAATTAACCTACGTTTTGATAAGGGCCATTTTTAGGCTGAATTGGTTTTATTTTCAATGTTTTGATAAATTTTCCCATGTACCTACTTTATATACCATACCATATAGATAGCTATAAAGAGTGTCAGAGAAAAAGGAACAGTTCTCTTCTAGAAGTTGTAGGGTCTTATGAATATATCACTATGTTGAAGTCGTAAAATATCTAGCTCCAACGATAACGTAGTTGTAAGCTATGGCCGAAGAGCTCGCGGCCTTAAGCGAATGAATGAACGCGCGGCCGCGTTTACCTACATTACGTAAGCGGTAGTTAAACTTTTTAAATTAAGGGGAAGGTAAATGGTTTCGAAAAATGGTTTTATGGGATTATTTTAGGATTTATAAGTAGGAGAAAAAAAATGAAAACGTAGTTAGATTTCACGTGAATAACTCTACGTTACAGCTGATTTTTATGCGAAAATAAGGTCTTGATATGGTCAACTTTGAACGTCAATTACTCGAAAACAGAAAAAGATATTTTTGTCATAATAATTTTATTTGCTTCCTAAAATTATACCCTCTCATATATTTTAACAGCTGTCCTATTTTCCCCGACACCCTGTTTAAAAAAAGTTATTCCTAAAAACATATTCCAGACAAGTACTTGGTGTATTTCCCATAATTCACTTATTCAGTGCAAGTTTAAAAGAACGAGACTAATTTATAAATGCGAAGAATGTTTACGTGTGTTCTATTTGTATGCGTCGATCATTGTAGTTATAAATCATCTCAAAGTGAAATAATTCATTTACAAACGACTTTAAACAAAATGTAACTCATAAGCTTCTAGTAAGATTTCGAATATTTCTAGTTAACTACTTCTTAATATTACTTAGGGCCACTTGCACAAAACGGTCATCATCTCCCTGGCCTTATCCCATACATTGTTGGGGTCGGCACTTGATTCAACCCGATGTGGCTGTTCACCTGATTTTTATACGAAGCGACTGCCATCTGACCTTCGCAACCCCATTTAGGAGGAAAATCTGTGATCTGGGTTAAACCAGTTGTCAGATTATTTTTAGGCCTCCGACTGACCTGTAACGATTGCCAAAGATTTTAAATTGGCAACCGGGACCGACTGCTTAACGTGCTCTCCGAGGCACGGAGGGAACTCGGGCGGTCACCCATCCAACTACTGGCTAGGCGTCTGGTTGCTTAACTTCGATGATCGAATGATATGCGCAATAGCAACTGTGCCACGAGCTCCTCTCTTCTTCGATATTAGTTGGACGAGTCTTATGCTGAATGTCCTAGCGTTTTTGCGGTTTTAATAGCCGCCTAGCACAATCGTGGGTTCGAGTCCCGCCTCGTGTATATTTGCGAATCATTTTAGGAATTCAATTGAAGTCAAGATTTAACATATTTATGCAAGTGCCCCACTCTTGGCACAGTTGCTATTGCGCATATCATTCGATCAGCGAAGTTAAGCAACCATACGCCTAGCCAGTAGTTGGATGGGTGACCGCCCGAGTTGCCTCCGTGCCTCGGAGAGCACGTTAAGCTGTCGGTCCCGGTTGACAATTTAACATCTTTGGCAACCGTTACAGGTCAGTCAGAGGCCTAAGAGAGTCTGACAACTGGTTTAACCCAGATTGCCTCTTTGCCAGATTTTCCTCGAAAAAGAGGTTGCGAAGGTCAGATGGCAGTCGCTTCGTATAAAAATCAGGTGATCAGCCACATCGGGTTGAATCAAGTGCCGACCCCAAATACATGGGATTAAGGCCAGGGAGATGATGATGCAAGTGCCCGACTAAAGTGTGCGTGAAAAATCTAAGGATTAGTGATTTGGACTCTTTCTGCTATATGGAATTAGAAAGGAATGGATATAGTTTTATGCTTAAGCTATTCAGAGTTTAAGTATTTTAATTCAATAATAACAAGTTATGTATAGAGTTCACCGATTCACGTAAGAAAAACAATCAAAATACCGTTGAAGGATTAAAATCGTTCGTTCGAAGTACAAACCAATACACAACATAGAACCTCCCCCCCCCCTTTTTTTAGAAGTCGGTTGAAACAATATATTATATTGAATACAAAAACGGTATTAACTGACTCGTTACGATAACGTTAAGGTTTTCGTTACGTGAATCAGGCAACTGCTTAGCACATAAACTATTAATTATGTATGTGTGTATATTATATACTGTTAAATAAATATAACTATGTAGTGTTTGTTTGCAACTTACCTAAATCTATTGTCCGAGTTGGTGTGCGTGAAATCCACGATCAATTCGAACGGTTGTTGGCAAAACGGCTTGAGCGTTAAGATCACGTGGTATATTAGAAGATCTGGGTTTATTTCTCCGATCCTGTAACAAAATGCACAGATTATTTACTAAACATCACAAAACACCGTTTAGGGCCGTGGTGGCCGTGGGGTTTGAGCGAAGCAAGTTCGAATCCCAGCGGGGCCTGTACCAATGAGTTTTTCTAAAAACTTGAGTACTGTAATTTCACACCACGTGCTTTACGGTGAAGGAAAACATCGTGAGGAAACCTGCATATGTCTGAGAAGTAATTCAAAGACGTATGTATAGTGCCTGAGACGGCGATAGATTCACCATCTGTCACGTTGGCACTTAATAACCATGTGTGAAATGTGGGTGTTGTTATTACAACACCTCTGCCTAATCCTTCGGAGAATATAGGCGTGAGTATATGTATGTATGTGAATGAACAGTGCCCTTATCACGTGAACCGGTGGTAAAATCCTCGACATTCATAAGTGCCTTACTAGGGCCTAAACTGAATAAATATTTTACATTTTCATGTTACGCAAGCAAACCCTGGTGACCTAATCTTTATAGTATCCGAAAATGTACTTACTTGTACCTTCTGGAGATGAAATAGAACACTGGATTCCCCAACTTGCTGGTACCAGCTTGGTAGAAGATGTTCAAACTCTTAATACTCTTAAACTCTTCCTTTTTGTGCATGTTGTGTTTCACTATGAACTCCTCGAAGTTGGTCGAGGATATGTCTATGGAGGACCAGCGGGCGAATGAGGAAAATAGCAGGCTTGAAGTCCTGTGGGAAGAAGGAAACACATGAAGATATAGCCATGTATAAGAGCCATGTTGGCCGTGGGGTTTGAGCAGTCGCCTGCTACGCAAATGCCGCAAGTTCCAATGCCAGCGGGGCCTGTACCAATGAGTTTTTCACTGTGATTTCACACACTTGCTTTACGGTGAAGGAAAACATCGTCAGGAAACCTGTATATGTCTGAGAAATAATTCAAAAATGTATGCATAGCGCCTGAAGCGGTGATAGACTCACCATCTGTCACGTTGGCACTTAATCATCTTGTGTGAAAAGTGTGTGTTATTACAACACCTCTGCCTACCCCTTCGGGGAATACAGGCGTGAGCATAAGTATGTATGTACGGTTGTTAAAGACTCACGATTCCACAGGCTTGTGCTCCGGTGGGCCCAAATAAGCGAGCAGTGTTGCCATCTAAAACAATATTAAATAATAACATTTACGAAATAACATCTACATTAATATTAGGAAGAGGTAAGCTACGTAACTTTATAAGGTGCTATCTCTGTATCTACGCGAGGAGCTCTGTATGTTTGTAACTACTGAAAACTACGGAAAAACTACTGAATGGATTATAATGAAACTACAGTAATAATATAGATACTGTGTGAATTGTCCAAAATATAAAGCTTAGTCAAATCCTGCACAGACGGATCTGGCGTTAGCTAGTAAATTATTATAAAGTAACACAACGTTTAAAGTTAATCCTACACAATCCTACAAGAGGAGCTCGTGGCACAGTTGCTATTGCGCATATCATTCGATCAGCGAAGTTAATCAACCATACGCCATAGTTGGATGGGTGACCGCCCGAGTTCCCTCCGTGCCTCGGAGAGCACGTTAAGCCGTCGGTCCCGGTTGACAATTTATCATCTTTGGCAATCGTTACAGGTCAGTCGGAGGCCTAAAAATAATCTGACAACTGGTTTAACCCAGATCACAGATTTTCCTCTTAAATAAGGTTGCGAAGGTCAGATGGCAGTCGCTTCGTATAAAAATCAGGTGATCAGCCACATCGGGTTGAATCAAGTGCCGAAGTATGGGATAAGGCCAGGGAGATGATGATCTCTGTATCTACGCTATTTGTGAGTGTCGTGTGATATTTGAAAATACAACTAGTTTACCAGTAGTTTTTGAGATTTCTCATTACAAACAAACAAAAACGTGGAGCAGACCAGATGGACGTCCGCAGGCTGTCGGACCCCCAGCACATACTGGTCTGCACTTCACTACAATAACTATCATCATCATTTATTTAAGAGCTAGGCTCTTGTCGGTGAAGCAATCGCCAACCCTCTCTATTGTCCTAACACTTTGACTTCCTTGTACGACATGGCGCTGAATTCCTTCAGCTGTACATAACTAATCCTTGGTCTCCCTCTTCTTCTCTTCCCTTCTATCTTCCCTTCTATGATGTTTGTAAAGAAATAGTCAACCACGATAACTATGGCATTTGTATATTAAAACTAGCTGTGCCCCGCGGTTTCACCCGCGTATATTTAGCGTTCCGGGTAATCTCTGAAACGGCTGGACCGATTTTAACGGGACTTTCACTGGTAGCTAGCTGATGTTTCAAGGAGTAACTTAGGCTACTTTTATTTATTAAAAATTTTAGGGTTCCGCGACATAAAGGATGAAACTAAATCTACGCGGGTGAAACCGCAGGGCACAGCTAGTAAATAATAAATAAACATGGACTTCCAGAGCAGCCTAATACCTCAGGCTTCAATATAATATCTGTGGGGAGAGCGAGTGATCATGCTCATCCCCAGCAAAGGGAAGATCTTCCATTGAGGCGGGTGTCATGTCTGGGGAATCGCGGCTCCAACTGTTCTAGTTGGAAACTTGTATATATATTGCAATGCGCTTGAAAACTCTTATGGCGCGATTTAGGTTCTCGTGTATTTGTACTCAAACTTCGCATTTGTTAGCGAGTAGCGCCATCTATGAGCGAGTGGAGAAACGCTGCTACATATCCATTGTAGTGTACCTTGTCGAAAGGCCTCCGGCCGACGGCCTTGTGGTCGCGGCTGCAGGAGAGGTAGTCGCCGATCCTCTCCTGGTGGTTCCAGAGCAGCCGGTGGAGCGCCACCACGTTGGAGTCGCTGATGAACGACAGATTGTGCGACGTCTGGTCCAGGCTCTCGCAGTCCGACGCTATTTGGATGAAGAACCTGGCAAACAAATATATTATGTACTAGCTGACCCGACAGACTTTGCCCTGTCTTAATTATGAGAATGCAGCACATATTCTGTCAATTCTATGTCAAACGTCATAAGGTTACATCAAAAAGTTTTTACTGTCCAAGGCGTGGGGGACGGATTTTAACGGTACTTTCACTGACGGATAGCTAATGTTACAAAGAGTAACTAAGGCTACTTAGATTTTTTTAAACATTAGAGATCCGCGGGCAACCATGAAATTAAAATCTACGCGGGTGAAACCGCGGAGCTAGTCAAAAATAAATGTTACAAGAGTTGAAATAAAGACGTCGTTCAACACCTGGAGCTGACCGCCTTCTCCTCGTCAACATTGTGGTATAAGCTCATTTGATTATTGAAAATCCCTGAGCATTGAAAAATAATAATAATATCCATTAATATTCTTCTTTTCATCCAATTCATTCATATCAACTTTTTCTTCTATTTCCGTTTGGCCAAAAGCCCGCGGAAAATGAAACTCAACCTCGTATCTTACGAGAGAACAATAATTGATGTTAAAATAATAATAATAATAAACGTTTATTGATTCCAATAAGCAGCAACAAAACAAATAAAACTGATACAAAAAAAAATATACAAAAAAGAATACACAAAAGAAATAAGTAGTGTTTTTATGGTGCAAAGTGGTTCGCACCAGTACACCGGGTGTTGCCGCACATTGTCATCAAAGGGCCACAACTCAACTATACCCGCAGACCTAACTGGGGTCCAGTTCAATCTAGCGGAGCTGATTTTCAGTGTGACCCACTGAGTGGCACACGTCGGCCAAAAAAAAAATGAGTCTAAGTTTTTAATATCTCACTTGCGACCAGCTTCGAAGTGAGCCCTCAAGAAGTGGTTGAATGGTAGCATGTGCTGTTCCTTGGAGAACTCTACGTGGTTGGCGATGTTCTGCAGTATCTTGGAGACCAGCATCAGGCCGCGCCGCACGCTGGTAGGCAGCGCCCGATTCACTATACCCAACTCTTGGGGGGACACTGGAATATGCAAAGAAGAACCTGATTTATACAGTGTATCGGATAAAAAGGAACAGTTGTCTTCTAGAAGTTGTAGGGTTTTATAAATATATCACTATATTGAAGTCGTAAAATATCTAGCTCCAACGATAACGTAGTTAGAGGCAATGGCCGAAGAGCTCGCGGCCTTAAGCGATTGAATGAACGCGCGGCCGCGTTAACCTACATTACGTACGCGTATTTTTGTCATAATACTTTTCTTTACTTCCTAAAATTATACCCTCTCACATATTTTAACAGCTGTCTTATTTTCCCCGACACCCTGCATATAAAGCTTTGGTAAGGCACTTGTGAATGTCGAGGAATTGACCACCGGTTCGGTAACTAGCCTTCTGAGAAGAACCGGCAGGAAAGTCAGCTGGCATCATGTACATTTCACTATATTACTTGTTATATTAAGTTAAGTTTACCAGTTGTGCCCCAAAGCCACGTAGCCTTTATTTAGCAAAAAGCAAAAAATAGCTTAAGTTTAATTTCAGCTATCTGCCAGTGAAAGTCCCGTTAAAATCGGTCCAGCCGTTCTTGAGATTAGCCGGAACAAACAGATAGACAGGCGGAGAAATAAATATTTAAGTTTTTCAATAAATGCTCTCTGTCTGTTTATTCCGGGAAATCCCTGAAACGGCCGGACTAATTTAAACTTTCACTGGCAGATACTGATATCATCTCCCTGGCCTTAATCCCATGTATTTGGGGTCGGCACTTGATTCAACCCAATGTGGCTGATCACCTGATTTTTATACGAAGCGACTGCCATCTGACCTTCTCAACCCCTTTTTCGAGGAAAATCGGCAATCTGGGTTAAACCAGACTCTTTTAGGCCTCTGACTGACCTGTAACGTTTGCCAAAGATGTTAAGTTGGCAACCGGGACCGACAGCTTAACGTGCTCTCCGAGGCACGGAGGGAACTCGGGCGGTCACCCATCCAACTACTGGCTAGGCGTATGGTTGCTTAAATTCGCTGATCGAATGATATGCGCAATAGCAACTGTGCCACGAGCTCCTCTGGCAGATACTGATATAACAAGAAATTTAAAAGTAATTTGTATAAAGTCTAATCGAATAAAGATATATTTGAGTTTGAGTTTGAGTTTTGAAATAATTCAGGCTTTAAAAAAAATTATGTTCGCGAAATAAAACCACCCAGTAAATTAAATCTTCGAGGGTGAATCCGTTAGTATGGCAGCAAATGCGTGAACACCCTGTTGGTCACGTTCATAGGCTGCAGTAGCTTACCATCAGGTATTATTTATAAGGTGGTCAACGAGTGCCACCCTTGGTGTTGGTCACGTTCATAGGCTGCAGTAGCTTACCATCAGACAGACTGTAAGCTGGTTTGACACCTTTGTAGCAAGAAATCACTTACCAATGGCTGGGTTGATGAATCTCAGGAACAATACTGTGCCGACTGCCCCCACGCTGGTCTGAGGGAACTGAGCGAATCGCTTGCTAAGCACCTGGACACATGAAAAATGAAAATGAAAATGAAAAATATTTATTCAGTTTAGGCCCTGGTAAGGCACTTATGAAAGTCGAGAATTTACCACCGGTTCTGAAACTAGCCTTCTGAGAAGAACCGGCAAGAAACTCAGCTGGCATCATGTACATTTCATTACACAGTAAACAATGATAATTACAATAAAAACATTTAAAATTATTCACAATAGTGAAAATTGTATCATCATGCATGTGTAAAAAATAATAATTAAAAAAGTAAAAAATGATTTACATAACATGTTTGCATACCATGTCGGTGACGTGAAGAACTAAAATACCTCACAAATATTGTCGGAGACGCTAGCGAGTGTAGATAAGGAAAACGGTGGCAAACTCGTGATAGGGGTAGAAATAACGGGTAGATACCTGATATAGACAATGACACATGCTACGTAATTGCGGAGGGAACTTATCCGCGGAGTTGACAATGCGCTCGAACACATCCTTCGTCAGTTCAATCAGGTTGGCTCTGTTCACCTCTATGTCTTGATTCGGCTCCAGCCTTTAACGAAGGGAACAAAAAAAAAATTTAATTATGAGATACATACACATTCTCACGCCTGTATTCCCAGGGGAAGGCAGAGGTGTTATATATGTGAATAAGAACACACACTTTTCACACAAGATGATTGAGTGCCAACGTGACAGATGGTGAGTATCGCCGTCTTAGGCACTACACATATATCTTTGAATTACTTCTCAGACATATGCAGTTTTCCTCACGATGTTTACCTTCACCATAAAGCACGTGCTGTGAAATCACTGCACATAAGTTTTTAGAAAAACTCATTGGTACAGGCCTCGCTGGGATTGGAGCTTGCGTCGCTTGCGTAGCAGGCGAATGCTCAAACCCCAAGGCCACCACGGCTCTTCTGCATATATTGTGGGTGCCCTTAATCTATGATTATACGTCAACCAGTCAAGTTGCTGAGCCAGTTCATCCCTGTTGTCCAGACTACATCAGAATTTTCCCTGACACTACAAACTTAGCACAAAATTATTCTGACCAAAAATCGAACCCGTGACACCTAGAATAACAGTCACGTATACCAAACGATAGACCAAAGGTCGCGTCGTAAATAACAAACATAAAAAAAATAAACAGTCAAATTGATAGCCTACTTCTTTTGAAGTCGGCTAAAAACTCACCTGGCAGGGTCAACTTCAAAGCTCAGATCGACATGTTCATCAGCATGCTTCAACAGCGTGGTGACAGGAGGCTCCAACAGAGCTTTGAGATAAACGTTGCCATATATCTTGAAGCAATACGCCATTATCTTACTGCCCAATGAATTGCCGCGGAAGAGAGTCTGCATGCAGTCTGATACCTGGCGATATGGCAAAAAATAATGTAGTCTGATACCTGGCGCTTGGGAAATATGCAGTCTGATACCTGGCGATTGGGAAATATGCAGTCTGATACCTGGCGATTAGGAAATATGCAGTCTGATACCTGGCGATTAGGAAATATGCAGTCTGATACCTGGCGATTGGGAAATATATTTAAACTAGCTGTGCCCCGCAAACTTTGTATTACCATATATTTTTGGGGTCCATCACCCGTATCATTAAGGTGTATGAAAACATAGATGACCGATTCTTAGACCTACCTGATATGCACACATTTCATACAAATGTTATATATAAGAGTAGCGGACGTCACGCGGTTTCACGTTCCCATTCCCGTGAGAGTACGGGGATAAAATATAGCCTATATTAATCAGTGATAATGAAGCATTCAAATGGTGAATGAATTTTTTAAATCGGTCCAGTACGTTTTGAGCCAATTCGCTACAAACATACAAACAAACCTTGCTTATACTTGTATAGTAAAGGGTTATGGTACAAACCTCGACTTCTCTGTAGAATATGTTCCATAGTAGTGGCGCTAAAAGATGTTTTGCGTCAAACAGTGTGACGAACACTCGCGCTAACTCGTCCATCTGCGAAGTGCTTACCACGTTGGCTAGCGCCATTGCTATTGGTAACTCGCCCTGAAACAAATCACAGAACTGGAGACCTCCTAGCTTTCTCTGAAAACCGAAACCACGGCCGAAAGGTCGCTAAATTCCTACCACGGTTCTTATTAGCTCTGCCCCGCGGTTTCACCCGCGTAGAGTTAGTTTCAAGGATGTCCCGCGGGACCCTTATATCTTTGAAATAAAAGTAGCCTAAGTTACCACCTCATGACATCATCTGCCAGTGATAGTTCCGTTAAAATCGGTCCAGCCGTTTCCCCGGAAAAAACAAACAGACAGAGAAAAATTTTAAAACTTGGTTTTTTTTGTGTCATTAGCGTGTATACTTTCATATGCATTTCGTGAAAAGCTGTTATTTTGTAATTACAAACAGACACTTCAATTTTGTTTATCTGTATAGATGTATAGATAAACAGAGCAATTTCTATAACGATAAATACAATTGAAGCATCTGTTTGAAAAAAAAAAACAGTTTTTAAAATTACCTATATCTGCCTGTTCGATCGTTCCAGTTAATCTTTGAAACGGATGGGCTGAATTTAACGCGACTTTTACTGACAGATAGCTGATGTTACCAGGAGTCACTTTAACCACTAATGTTTATAGAAACAAAGTTTTTATTGTTAACCTAAGCGGGGAAAACGACGAGGCATAGCTGGTTTTCAATAAATCCAAGATATCTTACATCTGATATATATACACTAACCTTATCAGAAATCATGGTGACCAATTGCACGAGTTGTTCGAACCTATCCGCCAGGACTGTCTCGGCCAGGGTGTCGAACTCCGTACCCTGCTGTAGGATCTTGGTCAGGACCTCCATGAACGCCGCTCTCGTTTGTAGATCTCTGTGGTAGCCTAGATCTGTAGGGAACATTAATTAATCTATACATCTATATCCATATCTATCTATATCCATACAGATAAATAAAATTGAAGTGTCAGTTTGTAATTCCAAAATAACAGCTTTTCACTAAATGCATATGAAAGAATACACGCTACTGACACAAAAAAACCAAGTTTTAAAATTTTTCTCTGTCTGTCTGTTTGTTCCGGGTAATCTCTGAAACGGCTATACTGATTTTAACGGGACTTTCACTGGCAGGTAGCTAATGTTCCAAGGAGTATCTTAGGCTACTTTTATAAATTAAAATATTAGGGTTCCGCGACAATAAGGATAAAACTAAATCTACACGGGTGAAACCGCGGGGCACAGCTAGTGCATACATATAATAACCGTGGTGGCCCTGGGGTTTGATCAGTCGCCTGCTACGCAAGCAACGCAAGTTTGAATCCCAGCAGGACCTGTACCAATGAGTGTTTCTAAAAACTTATGTACAGTGATTTCGCACCACGTGCTTTACGGTGAAAGAAAACATCGTGAGGAAACCTGCATATGTCTGAGAAGTAATTCAAAGACGTATGTATAGTGCCTGAGACTCACCATCTGTCGCGTTGGCACTTAATCATGTTCGGTAAAAAGTGGGTGCTGCTGTTACAACACTTCTGCCTACCCCAAAGGGGTACTGCTCCAACCCCACGGCCACCCCGGCTCTTCTTGTCTAGATAAGATTAGTACATATTTATTTATATATTATACTAGCTGTGCCCCGCGGTTTCACCCGCGTAAATTTAATTTAAAACAAACTTTCATCCCCTATTTTATCCCCTTGGGGGTAGAATTAATCAAAATCCTTTCTTAGCGGATGCCTACGTCATAACATCTACCTGCATGCCAAATGCCAGCCCGATCCGTCCAGTGGTTTGGGCTGTGTGTTGATAGATCACTATGTCAGTCTGTCAGTCACCTTCGAGTTAGATTAAGATACATTACCGATGCTATGCATGAGTCCTGAGTCAATATTGGCACTCAGTAAATTGGACATGGCTTGTATGGTAGCATTGCGGAGCGTCTCCAGCCGGCCAGGACCTTCAGCCAGTTCCACTTCATTGCAGTCGTTAAGCAGGTTCATGAACAGCGTGAAGTATCTGAACAGGGAATAATCATTATATCTTTGTCTCTCTGTTTCTCTTTATGCTAATACAATTTGTCACTATCTATACAGATAAATAAAATTGAAGTGTCTGTTTGTAACTCCAAAATAACAGATTTTCACTAAATGTATATGAAAGTATACACGGTACTGAAACATAAAAACCATTTTTTTTTATTTTTCTCTGTCTGTCTGTTTGTTCCGGGTAATCTCCGAAACGGCTGGACGGATTTTAACGGGACTTTCACTAGCAGGTAGCGGAATCCTAATAGTTTTAATAAATAAAAGTTACTCTTTGAAACATCAGTTACCTGCCATTTCAGAGATTACTCACAACAAACAGACAGACCGACAGACAGACAGACAGACAGACAGACAGACAGACAGACAGACAGACAGACAGACAGACAGACAGACAGACAGACAGACAGGCAGACAGACAGACAGACAGGCAGATAGACAGACGGACGGACGGACGGACCATTTGATGAGCATTAGTATTTGTCTTGTGTCTGGGTGTTTGGTATGTAATATAGTAGTATCCTTACTTCAAGAACAGCTGACTCTTGGCCTCCATGAGGTCTCCGCGGTCGGATTCCTCGGGCTGCAGCGGGAGGCCTTTAAGCAAGGCCGCCACGGCCTCCATACAAGCCTGGTCTAATTCCCTGTATCAAAACACACATTGACAATTATTTTTTCTATCAAAACCTTCAACTATTCTTCAATTCTGTAACATTATAGTAGGGGAGCCCACGATGCACATACCCGAGCGCTTCAGATATTGATGGCATAAATGTCCTACGTATTTTTAATAATGAATGTATGATTAATTTGATCGTTTGCATGATGGGGGGGGGGGGGGGGGTCGTATGAAAGGGTTGAAAATGAAAAAAAAATTTTTCTTATGGGGTGTTAAGTGAACCTTAAATAAAGCTCTCATGCAATAATCAGACGATTTCGAAATAGACGCAAAATCGCGGCCATTATTTGAATATGAAAAAAAAATCGCCATTTTGAAATAGTCAAGCGCGTCAGATTAAGATATATATGGTTTATCTTTATGTCCTTAACGTGTTGTCTCATAATCTGACGATTATCTAGACGGATTCGCCTAGTCTGACATTAAAAATTTTTTTTTTTAAATTGGGCTCCCCTGCTATTAAAAATGAGTAAAACTCAAAATGCAATATGTAAAAAGATGTGTTATAATAACAACACGCATATTTCACCGAAGATGATCAAGTGCCAACGTGACAGACAGTGAGTCTATCGCCGTCTCAGGCACTATACATACGTCTTTGAATTACTTCTCAGACATATGCAGGTTTCCTCGCGATGTTTTCCTTCACCGGAAAGCACGTGTGAAGTTTCTGATCTAACATTTTTAGTAAAACTAAAAGAACTTGCGATGCTTGCATAGCAGGCGACTGCTCAAACCCCACGGCCACCACGGCTTCTATAATATAAGTCAAAAAGTCAAAAGTGAAAAATATCTTTATTCGATTAGACTTTTTACAAAGCACTTTCAATTCGTCAGAATGACACAATTTACAGGATTATACATGCTACCGTCAGGTTCGGAAGGTCGCTTTTACTGAGAAGAACCTGGCAGGAAACTCAGTAATTACTCTTTTCAAAAATATAATGAATATAAGGAATATATAAGATATTAGTATAGAAAGTATAATACTTCGTGATAGAAGTGGCGTCGGCCCTCAAAGGCGGGGCTATTTGGTGACTCGTCCCAAGCACCCAGTCGGTCACATATTCCACCATCTTGTTACGGAATTTCATTTCCTGGGAACGAAATAATACATTTATGATATTATTTATACAGATAAATAAAATTGAAGTGTCTGTTTGTAATTCCATAATAATTGCTTTTCACACAATGCTTATGAAAGTATACACGGTACTGACATAAAAAAAACTAGTTTCTAAAATGTTTCTCTGTCAGTCTGTCTGTCTGTTTGTTCCGGCTAATCTCCAAAACGGGTGGAACGATTTTAACGGGACTTAAACTGGCTGATAGCAAATTTTACAAGGAGTAACATGAGCTACATTTATTTTAAAACAGCTAGTCTTTACATAGAATATTAATAAAAACTTCTTATTTATAGATATAACATATTAGATATTATAATATAGATAGACGATAGAAATAAAGTACAGTGAAACCTGGTTAAGTGAGACATCAAGGGACCTGCAATGTCATTTCACTTATAGAGGTATTCCACTTACCCAGTGTCTCAGATATACAGGTATAAATACATATCTGTCTCATTTACAGAGGGTTCCATTAATAGATTACGTGTGGAATTTGTGGGTAGAATAAGAATGAGTAAACAAACAATGTTATCTCAGTTACAGAGGTTTATGCATATAACATTTACTCGCTGTCTCAGTTATAGAGGTAACTATGATGATAAATCGAAAGAACAAATCCCAGATATAGAGGCTTACCTCGTCCCACTAACAGAGGTAATTCAGTGCCAAAGTGTTGGGACCTCAGCATGAGTTCCAGTTATGGAGGAGTCTCACTCATCCAGGTCCCACTTAACCAAGTTTCACTGTATAACATAATATTAAGAGCTGTGGATTTTGTGAAATAAAGTACTCGTGGCACAGTTACTGTTGCACATCATTCGATCAGCGAAGTTAAGCAACTCCAACCCAAGCCAGTAGTTGGATGGGTGACAGCCCGAGTTCCCTCCGTGCCTCGGAGAGCACGTTAAGCCGTCGGTCCCGGTTGCCAACTTAACATCTTTGGCAATCGTTACAGGTCAGTCGGAGGCCTAAGAGAGTCTGCCAACTGGTTTAACCCAGAATACCTATTTTCTTAGTAAAATGGGTTACGAAGGGCAGATGACAGTAGCGTTGTGTAAAAATCAAGTGATCAGCCACATCGGGTTGAATCAAGTGCCGACCCCAACAATGTATAGGATAAGGCCAAGGAGAAGATTAGATATTCAAAAACCTTATCATATATATATTACCTGTCTGAAGGCCAGGTCATCACGTCTCCTCATCATAGCTTCCACCACTTGGCACAGCTTTGTCTTGATATGCACTGACAGAACGGTCATGTCGAGGTGACGAACGTACCTATATAAAATAAATATAATTTAAGTGTTTCTCCACTCGCTACATAGATGGCGCTACTCCCTAACAAATGCAAAGTTTTAGTACAAATACACTAGAACCTAAATCGCGCAATAAAAGTTTTCGAGTGCATTGCATTATATATATATAACACTTGCTTACTCAATTAATTATTGAGTGAAAGTCTGCACGATACTTATAACGTGGCGGAGTCACAGAAGTATTTACTAATCAAATCCAGTTAAATAAAATTAAAGTGTCTTTTTGTAATCCCAAATTAACAGTTTTTCACTAAATGCATATGAAAGTATACACGGTACGTACAATTTTTTCTATTTATCTCTCTTTGTTCAGGCTAATCTCTAAAACGCTTGAACCGATTTTAACGAGAATACATACTAGTAGTCATTTTACGACTCTGCCTCTGCCTCAATGGCGCGAGACGAATGGCACTTACAACCCCCCTTTTCATTGAGCGCTTATAACTCGAGACGCCACCTGTACTCAATGTAATTACCTGACAATAGCCAACATGAGACTCTCAATGGAGGTGGTACTGAGGTGGTCCGTGGGCTGTCCGCTGCGTTTGGTGTCCAGGATGCTCTTCATTATAAATATCGTGTGCTCCACAAACTGGGTGTTCATGTCTGTTAGCATCACCTAGAACAAAACATTGTATTACGTAGCAGCAGTGGCGTGCATTGCATATAAGCAGGTAAGCAGAAGTTACAATTTGTGATCACTGAATACACTCGTGTCGTGTGTGTGTGTGTGTTTATGTTTGTGTGTGTCCATACCGAAACGTATGTACTTACGCCGCATCACGTCCGTATGTACTTAACCTGCCTACCTACCTACTTATTGTTTATGCCTACCCCTCTGAACATCCAATGCACGCCCCTTCGTAGCAGTCGCCTGCTATGCAAGCGACGCAAGTTCGAACCCCCAGCGGGGCTTGTACCAATGAGTTTTTCTGGAAACTTATGTGCAGTGATTTCACACCACGTGCTTTAACATAGGAAGGAAAACATCGTGAGGAAACCTATGTATAGCGCCTGTGGCGGCGATAGACTCGCCATCTGTCACGTTGGCACTTATCATCTTGTGTGAAAAGTGAGTATTGTTGTTACAACACCTCTGCCTACCCCTTCGGGGAATACAGGCGTGGGCATATGTATGTATGTACGTCTACTAAGAAAATATAAATATAAATTATAGATACGTCAAATTATGTTTGATGCATAGTCGATTGTAAAAATAATTGTTTATCTTATAATACTAATAATTTGTATTATATTCTTCCTAATTTATTCATATTGTGATTATTTGCAAAGAATGTAGAATTTGTATTTTTTATACAAATTGCCAATCTCGCGAGATCTCGCAGTATTAATATTCATAAACTGTCGCGATCACGCTTGAGCCCTAATTTCGAGAGATTTTCATTCCCTGATTCTGAGCTGCCTCCATGAGTTTAGGCAGGCTATGTCAAAGTCAAAGTCAAAAATATCTTTATTCGATTAGACTTTATACAAAGAACTTTCAAATCGTCAGAATGACACAATATACAGGATTATACATGCTACCGCCAGGTTCGGAAGGTTGCTTTTACTGAGAAGAACCTGGCAAGAAACTCAGTAATTACTCTTTTAAAGAATATTATACAATTAAAAAAACAAAATAAATCACTTGAGAAATGTAAGCCCATGGACACAGTTCCAATGCACAAATGTCAACGTTACCTGTTGCTGTTGATCGAAGAACTTGTCTATAATAGCCTTGATCTGATCAAAGAGTATCGGATAGAGCGCGGGCGACATCTCTCGCCCAACCAGCTCCTTCACGTGGGTCTGGATCTGATGACCGAACCGTTCGTTGGTACATAGCAGCAGACGGAGCAGTTGGCCTATGAATCTGAAAACGGTATATTGTATTCAAAACCTATGTTATTTAAGGTCTGTTTTAACAATGAAGACGGGGCCTGTATCAATGAACTTTTCTAAAAATATTTGCGCAGTGATGTCACAACGTGCTTTACGGTGAAGGAAAACATCGTGAGGAAACCTGCATGTTTGAGAAGTAATTCAAAGACGCATGTATAGTGCCTGAGACGGTGATGGACTCGCCATTTGTCACGTTGGCACTTAATCTTGTGTGAAAAGTGGGCGTTGTTATTACAACACCTCTGCCTACCCATTCGGGGACTACAGGTGAACATGTTATATTTTACCGATTGAGCTGAAATTTGGTATACACGCTTATTTTCGATGACAATGCATTTGCTATGTGACGTCATTTGAATCCAATATGGCGGATCATCCAAGATGGCGGACTAGTTATTTATCTGCACTACCACAATGTGGGTATATTTGACCTGGTTAATGATAGCTTGTTTTAAATAATTATTTTAATAGAAATAATTCCATAACATACAAAAAGCTATGCTTTCAACATATCTCCTTTTCCAAAAATATGACTCTTTAATTCACCTATAATAAAAATACAGTTTGTTCCCTTTATTATGGAAATAAATATATTGCACTTAAATCAATTTGCGAATATATCTATACAGATAAATAAAATTGAAGTGTCTGTTTGTAATTCCAAAATTACAGCTTTTCACTTAATGCATATGAAAGTATACACGCTACTGACACTGAAAAACCAAGTTTAAATTTTTTTCTATCTCTGTGTGTCTGTCCGTCTGTCTGTCTGTCTGTCTGTATGTCTGTCTGTCTGTCTGTCAGTTTGTTCCGGGTAATCTCTGTAACGGCTGGATCGATTTTAACGGGACTCACTGGCAGGTAGCTGATGTTTCAAGGAGTAACTTAGGCTACTTTTATTAATTACAAATATTAGGGTTCCGCGAAATGACGCATGTAACTAAATCTACGCGAGTGAAACCGCGGGGCACAGCTAGTATTTAAATAAGGGAATAATTAGATAAGTAACTTATTAAATAAGTAATAATATGTCAAAAAGTGTGTTTATGATATACTAAACGGGAATGTGTGTCAATCTGTCTGTAACTATGCTGCAATTTTATTAGAGACATCTTTGACTACAAAGAAGGACATAGGATACTCAAAATAATGTACAAGAGATTTCCGTTTGAATAGTAACGTGTTATATACTTACTGCGTAACGGGACAATACTGCACTTCCTGGGAGCTATTCACTAGTACGTTGTACTTTCTGGAATCTGAAACAAATGGTTATGTTAACACCCTGTGATGCACCTGCCTTCACGAGTTCTGAGCGATCAGCCAAAAAAGGAGTGACTAGCAAGTAGCAGTGCCAGCGGACTCCGTTAAATATTTTTGTCCCGGCCCGTTTGTCCCGCGTAATACTGCCTATATCGCGAACGCAACGACGGGGCGGCGCACGTTTTTATTTTGCTAACTAGCTGTGCCCCGCGGTTTCACCTGCGTAGATTTAGTTTCATCCTTATTGTCGCGGAACCCTAATATTTTTAGTAAATAAAAGTAGCCTAAGTTACTCCTTGGAACATCAGCTACCCGCCAGAGAAAGTCCCGTTAAAATCGGTCCAGCCGTTTCAGAGATTACCCGGAACAAACAGACAGACAGACAGACAGACAGACGGACAGACAGACAGAGAAAATTTTTAAAACTTGGTTTTTTTGTGTCAGTAGCGTGTATACTGTCATATGCATTTAGTAAAAAGCTGTTATTTTGGAATTACAAACAGACACTTCAATTTTATTTATCTGTATAGATAGATATCTTTAAAGGTATTTGTTTAAACTGTATATAATGAAGGGTAGGAATATTCTACGTGAAATTTCCGTTCTAAAAACATATTTATAAAGATAAATTAATACCATATGGGCTAAATAAGCATCACAAAAATTAATTTTAATCCACAATTTTAACAGTAAAATAAGTTATTGTGAGTTATCCGTAGGATATAGGCATGCCTCGTTGGTCTAGTGGTTAGTAGGTTCGCCTGCCGATCACGAGGTCCCGGGTTTGATTCCCGGGTCGGGTCATTAACAGATATTGGGTTTTTCTGTCAAGAAATTCAGAATAAAATGCCCGGAGTTTGGAAGTTGGCGGTGTTTACACCCCCGTGCCTCGGAAAACACGTTATGCCGTTGGTCCTACGCCTGATCTCTCTCCGGTCGTGTCGGATTGCCTCCCATCGGACTATGAGAGTGAGGGAATAAAGAGTGCACCTGTGTTTGCGCACACACTTGTGCACTATAATATCTCCTGCGTACATGGCTAATCCCCGTTGAGATTAACCGCCGTTCCCGAAATTCCCTAGGAGATCATTATTATAGGCATATGCTATCGAGGATTTTTATTTACAGATTTTGATACGTTCTTGAATAATTGGTTTGTTCTATCATCAATAGTTTCCGCAGCGCACGATTAAAGCTATTTATGGCAACTTGGATTACATTATAAAAGTTTAAGTAAAAAGGCGTAATTAATTTCGAAAATTACGGAAACAGGTCATTACGAGACAAAAGAACATCTTCAGGGACAGGGAAAGTTGGAAAGTGGCTCACCTATACATCTATGCATATAAATAAAATTGAAGTGTCTGTTTGTAATTCCAAAATAACAGATTTTCACTAAATGCACATGACAGTATACACGCTACTGAATCTAAAAAACCAAGTTTTAAAATTTTTGAAACGGCTGGACCAATTTTAACGGGACTCTCACTGGCAGGTAGCTGATGTTTCAAGGAGAAACTTAGGCTACTTTTATTTATAAAAAATATTGTCGTTCTGGGATATGAAGCATGAAACTAAATCTACGCGGGGCACAGCTAGTAATTATAATAATAAGTATCCCACCGTGCGAGTGTAGATGTCCACAGGCTGACGACGGCCGCCTTTGGAGACACACGCCTCCCAGAGCGCACAGAAACGATGTTATATTCGCCCACTCTTGCAACTGCATCTGTGATACAAACATCATCATCTTCCTGGCCTTATCCCATACATTGTTGGGGTCGGCACTTGATTCAACCCGATGTGGCTGATCACCTGATTTTTATACGAAGCGACTGCCATCTGACCTTCGCAACCCCGTTTAGGAGGAAAATCTGTGATTTGGGTTAAACCAGTTGTCAGATTATTTTTAGGCCTCCGACTGACCTGTAACGATTGCCAAAGATGTTAAATTGGCAACCGGGACCGACGGCTTAACGTGCTCTCCGAGGCACGGAGGGAACTCGGGCGGTCACCCATCCAACTATGGCGTATGGTTGCTTAACTTCGCTGATCGAATGATATGCGCAATAGCAACTGTGCCACGAGCTCCTGTGATACAAACAATAATTTTAAATAACATACGCCTGGATGTATTCGTTTAGTTAAAATAATGTACCATCTGGATTCATTGTTAGAACAATAATATATAATTCCAAAAAACACTTGGATCTTTGCTCCAATTTTTTATTAATAAGAGCAGTTCGTGGCACAGTTACTATTGCGCATATCATTCGATCAACGAAGTAAACCTCACCCTAGCCAGTAGTTGGATGGGTGACCGCCCGAGTTCCCTCTCCTTGCCTCGGATAAGTTGATTGCGACTAACATGGAGTCACATCGGGTTGAATCAAGTGCCGACCCCAACAATGTATGGGATAAGGCCAGGGAGATGATGATATGGAACACCAAGTACCAGGCGCACATAACGGACAAGGAGTTAATAAGTTGATTGCGACTAACATGGAGCCACATCGGGTTGAATCAAGTGCCGACCCCAACAATGTATGGGATAAGGCCAGGGAGATGATGATATGGTACACGAAGTACCAGGCGCACATAACGGACAAGGAGTTAATAAGTTGATTGCGACTAACATGGAGCCACATCGAGTTGAATCAAGTGCCGACCCCAACAATGTATAGGATAAGGCGATAATGATATTATTATTATTGAAATGTTTAGTGTACAGTGGGTGTATCGCACCTCACAGTCGTGTTCGGTGCTGGTGTGGTGCGACACCCGCCGTTTCGGTGCTCGGTGTAAGGCCTCCACTTGCCCTTCGTCCACTTTGTCGCCCTGCCCTTTGGGGTATTTCTGAAGAAGCTTACATACCGAGTCCCTGTAACATTGATTAGTTGAAACAGTACTTAAAACTAATTACAAGTAGAAAACTTGACCCAAATCGAAGTCTCTCGGGATCGTGCCAAGAAAGCTGGCAGCATTACCACGTTGAATAGCATCAATATCTATATAGATAAATAAAATTGAAGTGCCTGTTTGTAATTCCAAAATAACAGCTTTCCACTGAATACATATGAAAGTATACACGCTACTGACACTAAAAAACCAAGTTTTACAATTTTTCTCTGTCTGTCTGTCTGTCTGTTTGTTCCGGATAATCTCTGAAACGTCTGGATCGATTTTTAAGGGACTTTCACTGGCAGGTAGCTTATGTTTCAAGGAGTAACTTAGGCTACTTTTATCTATTAAAAATATTAGGGTTCCACGACAATAAGGATGAAACTGAAGTCTGTTTGTAACAGACACTTAAATATATATAAAACGTGTATAGGCCACTTTCTTTGGACACGTGGCGAGAAGAGAACCACACAGCCTAGTGAAAAATAGGTTGGCCGTGTCGAGGGAACGAGAAGTAGAGGCAGAGCTCCAACTCGCTGGACGGACCCTCTCCTAGAGGCACTTAATAGTGGCACACAATCCTCTTACAGATAGAGCTACTTATGGTGGTCACGACCCTCAGCTATGAGGAAAACGACGAAGAAGAAGAAGAAGAATAGGCCACTTACCAACATCTAAACGTCTCCTCCCACACAGGTTGAACGCCATTCACACAGTGTTCTATCTTCCTCAGTAACACCATTATAGGCTTTTGTAGAGCCGCTGTAAGAAAAAAAATATGCTCACGCCATCACAATAGGGTTCTCGAAGGGGTAAGCAGAGGTGTTGTAACAACAATACCCACATTTCACCGAACATGATTAAGTGCCAACGTGACAGAGGGTGAGTCCATTGCCGTCTCAGGCACTTTACATACGTCTTTGAATTACTTCTCAGACTTATGCAGGTTTCCTCACGATGTTTCCCTTCAGAGTAAAACACTTTTTTGGTCGCTTACTTAGCAGGCGACTGCTCAAACCCCACGGTCACCACGGCTTTTTTTCTATTGATTAAAATATAATAACTCGAAGCGAGGGATCTTCTTGTACGGATCGCTAGTTATAATGCCTAAATCCCTTATTCGTTGACAGATACTACATATATACAGAATTATAATTGAACTGTCAGTCTTACCGTGAACATTTTTAGAGTAACAACCCCTTCCCATATCCTTCGTGGCAGCTTGCAACGAAAATAATTCAATTGTAGACAGATACAGGTCCCTTCATGAGTTAAGAACGTTGTTAAACAATCAGGTCATTACAGAATTTATTTCTGTATGTATGTGTGGCACTAGACAGAGACAGACTCATAAAATGACCGAATGAAAAAAAAAAGTGGACTTAATTAGTAACGGGACCTATATGAACCAGTAATCTTACTAATATACTAAAATTAAACCACTGGTATCGGTCATTGAGCTCGTCTGAAAATATCTGCCTCTTGACGCAGAAGACTACCTCAAAACCCATCTATATTTTTTAAGGTAGTAAGTTGCTCTCACAGGTGGGTTGCAGGGTAGTGGTGTGTGCTATATCGTGGAAGACCGCGTAGTTGAACAATAGACAATGTGCTGTAAGATCGTCTGAGCTGCAGCTTATATCTGCCTCTTAACACAGCAGACTACCTCAAAACCCATCTATATTTTTAAGGGTAGTAAATAAATATCTCACAGGTGGGTTGCAGGGTAGTTGTGTGAGCAATCTCGTGGAAGACCGAGTAGTTGGGCAGTAGACAATGCGCTGTGAGCTCGTCTGAACCGCACCGTATGTCGGCCTCTTGACACAGCAGACTGAAGCAAGACATCGCTACCACCACCACGTCAGTGTCGATCGACCATAGACACATGAAGAACACCACCTGCGAACGAGGAAGTTCTTATAGCCTAAATTAATCCTTGGTTTTATCGTAGATCTTAAAAAGGTGGAAGCTTAAACGCTATTCAAGAACAAAATACTCATAATCTACACAGATAAATATAATAGAAATGTCTGTTTGCAATTCCGAATTAACAGCTTTCACTAAATGCTAATGAAAGTATATAAGGTACTGACTGATCAAGAATACTATTTGTAAAAAAAAACGTTGTCTGTCTGTCTTTTTTTACCGGGTGATCTCTTCATGATTCGTTCACTGACGGATTGCTTATGAGACAAGGAGTTACTTAGGCTACTTTGATTTAAAGTTCCATACATTTTGTATCGCTTCTATTAGCGCTAGCGCAACACAATGATACTTTGCCTAGGCCTACAGACAGACGGACAGACTGACAAAAAAAACATAATTAAAATTAGTTTTTTTATTATGAGTACCGTACATACTTTCATATGCATTTAGTGGAAAGCTGTTTGGAATAACAAACAAACAATTCAATTTTGTTAATCTTTATAGATGAATAGATTCGTACCTCAAGTTTTATATGCGCCTGTTTACATATAGGTATCTGCGAACCGACGTTAGCGTAGTCCTTGTGTTTGGCCAGGAATTGGTTGCGACAAGTGAGGATGTCTCTCAACCACCGCAGTACTTCTCGGTAGTTGCCGATCTGACGCTGGATCAGCTTCTGACTTATGTTGTACAGCACTTGGGAGCTGGGGGACACATATTAAACTCGAACTGAAACTCAAATATATCTTAATTCGATTAGACTTTATACAAAGTACTTTCAAATCGTCAGAATGACACAATTACACAGGATTATACATGCTACCGCCAGGTTCGGAAGGTTGCTTTTACTGAGAACAACCTGGCAAGAAACTCAGTAATTACTCTTTAAAGAATATTATACAGTTTTAAAAATACAAAATATTAGATTTAAAACGAGCAATTAACTACTTAAATTCACCCCATGAGGGTAAGGGATCTCAGAGTCACGTCACGCGGTTTCACCCGCGTAATACTTGTTCCCGTGGGAGTACGGGAATAAAATATAGCCTATGTTACTCGCTGATGATGTAGCTATCCATTGCTGAAAGAATTTTCAAGATCGGTCAAGTAGTTTCGGAGCCTATTCAATGCAAACAAACAAACAAAAAAAAGGAAATCTTTCCTTTTCATAGTATTAGTGTAGACAATGCTGATTCTACATACATACATATACTCACGCCTGTATTCCCCGAAGGGGTAGGCAGAGACTTTTCGCCGAAGATGATCAAGTGCCAACATGACAGATGGTGAGTCTATCGCCGTCTCAGGCACTATACACGTATTTGAATTACAACTCAGACATATGCAGGTTTCCTCAGATCCGCGGCTCAAACTATTCCAGTTGGAAACTTATATACAGGATGTCGGAGAAAAAGGAACAGTTGTCTTCTAGAAGTTGTAGGGTTTTATGAATATATCACTATGTTGAAGTCTAAAATATCTAGTTCCAACAATAACGTAGTTATAGGCTATGGTTGCTAAGGGCCGAAGAGCTCGCGGCCTTAAGCGATTGAATGATCGAGCGGGCGCGAGATTACGTACGCGGTAAATAAACTTTTTAAATTAAGGTAAAGGTTAATGGTTTCAAAAAATGGTTTTATGGGATTATTTCAGGATTTATTAGTGGGAGAAAAAAAAATTAAAACGTAATTAGATTTCACGTGAATAACTCTACGTCACAGCTGATTTTTATGCGAAAATAAGGTCTTAATATGGTCAACTTTGAACGTCAATTACTCGAAAACGGAAGAAGATATTTTTGTCATAATAATTTTAGTTGCTTCCTAAAATTATACCCTGTCACATATTTTAAGAGCTGTCCCGGTTTCCCCGACACCCTGCATATTCTGCAATGTGCTCGAAAACTCTTATTGCGCGATTTAGGTCCTCGTTTGCAATTGTTAGCGAGTAGCGCCATCTATGTAGGGAAAACTTTGCTACGCCTACCTGCGGCATGTGAAGAATTTTACCACGTAAAAAAAAAGGTGTCCTTCGCGTCGCTCACCTAATGTCCCAGAAGGTGTTGAGTGGTGCCTCAGGGTTCCACATGTGCACTCGATCAGGTCTATGCAGCGCCAACAAGGCTGCCATGGCCTCGGCGGATATCTCCCCCATCCCAGTCTGGTGTACCAAGGACACCAGGCCGTTTATAAGTTCTGTTGTCGACGATTGAATCTCGATGCTCGAACGACCTGGGTTCTGGAATTATATACATACATATGAAAGAAAGAAAGAAGATTTATTTTTCACTAGCTGTGCCCCGCAGTTTCACCCGCGTAGATTTAGTTTCATCCTTACTCTCGCGGAACCCTAATATTTTTAATAAATAAAAGTAGTCAAGTTACTCCTTGAAACATCAGCTGCCTTCCAGTGAAAGTCCCGTTAAAATCGGTCCAGCCGTTTCAGAGATTACCCGGAACAAACAGACAGACAGACAGAGAAAAAATTTAAAACTTGGTTTTTCAGTGTCAGTAGCGTGTATACATTCATATGCATTGTGTATTTAATTTTAGTATTGTAATTTGTGTATTGAAAAGCTGTCATTTTGGAATTACAAACAGACACTTCAATTTTATTTATCTGTATAGATATAGATATAGATTTATATCACTCGTTAGAATTTCTAGTGTTTCGCCTTAAATTTGCCTTGACTTAGATAATTATGTATCTGTGGAGGCTTGTTAATAGCAATCTTTATTATATAACTATATTGTATTTTCTATTACTGTAATTTGTCTGTAAGCCTTCTTAAAATAAATAAATAAAATATATACTTACACTCAACATCAACATAGGATCAGCATGTATCAGTTTAACCAGAGACAACAGAAGACTTCTATACGCCGGCATTTCTTCAGACCTGTTGAACTTCGACTGGACCTCTTTGGACTTCAGAGACAACGAGATCATCCGCAGAGGTGTGTGGACTACGTAACCCTGAATAATTATAATACATACATACATATACTCACGCCTGTATTCCCCGAAGGGGTAGGCAGAGGTGTTGTAATAACAACACCCATTTTTCACCAAACATGATTAAGTGCCGGCCGATGGTGAGGCTATCATCGTCTCAGGCATTATACATACGTCTTTGAATTACTTCTCAGACATATGCAGGTTTCCTCACCATGTTATCCTTCACCGTAAAGCACGTGGCGTGAAATCACAGAACATAAGTTTTTAGAAAAACTCATTGGTACAGGCCCCGCTGGGATTCGAACTTGCGTCGCTGTAGCAGGCGACTGCTCAAACCCCGGCCACCTCTGCTCTAATAATAATAATAATAACTCTTTATTGTACACAAAGATACAATAATTTAAATGTAATGAATAATTATTTACTATGTAATGAAATGTACATGATGCCAGCTGAGTTTCTTGCCGGTTCTTCTCAGAAGGTTAGTTTCCGAACCAGTGGTAAATTCTCGACATAATAATTAAGTGCCTTAGTAGGGCCTAAACTGAATAAGTCATTTTCATTTTCAAAGAATAATAAAATAAATTATGAGAATAGTGTAAAATCTCGCGAGATAGATTATATTCTAACGGTAATTACAATTGTACGGTACCTGTGTAGCTTTATTTGCGGTTTCCGTAAACATAGCCCGTAGCTCAGCGGATCGCGGGTATAGGAGTTCAATCTGGGGCCACCACGGGAGACGGGGTTGTTTTATTATCCTGCACACACGTAATATAATATTGGTAACCGTTTACCATCATCTCCTTGGCCTTCTCCCATACATTGTAGGGTCGGCACTTGATTCAACCCGATGTGGCTGATCACCTAATTTTTATACGAAGCGACTGCCATCTGACCTTTGTAACCCATTTTTCGAGGAAAATTGGCAATCTTACCAGTACAACATACAACATACAACCTTAATCTAAGCCAGTAGTTGGATGGGTGACCGCCCGAGTTCCCTCCACGCCATGCAAAGGTAAGAAAGTCTGTTACTGGTTTCTGGGTTAAACCAGTAACAGGCTTAGATTAAGGTTACTTAACTTCGCTGATCGAATGATATGCGCAATAGCAACTGCTATGAGCTCCTCACCCTATAATATGTATAACTAGCGGATGTCACGCGGTTTCACCCGCGTAGTTCCCGTTCCCGTGGGAGTACGGGGACAAAATATAGCCTATGTTATTCGCTGATGATGTAGCTATCCATTGCTGAAAGAATTTTCAAGATCGGTCAAGTAGTTTCGAAGCCTATTCAATGCAAACAAGCAAAAAAAACAATCTAATCTTTACTCTTTATAATATTTTTGTAGAAAACTAATAATGTATGTCATTAAATGTCAAAAACTTACCTTAGAAGTGAATACACGATGACGTAGTGGTAGGAGATGTGTGTATTCAAATTCAGGCACACTTTCAACGCGTCGTTATTATGCGGCATGATACGGAATAATGAGACGAAACAGTCGGTCATAAGGTCCAAATCTGAATAGCCGGCGATCAGGTTGCCACGGATATAGGATTTCGCCGGGTTGAATAGAAGTGACTGGAACAAAAATATAGAATTAAATTTGGGACGGCAAACAACAGTAACCCTATATTAGATTTTCTTTTTAATTTATTACTCGGCTCTTTTGTTCATCAGTACAGATTTTGTTCATTATTACATACTAGCTGACCCGACAGACGTTGCCCTGTCTTAATTATGAGAATGCAGCACGTATTCTGTCAATTCTATGTCAAACGTCATAAGGTTACATCAAAAAGATTTTATTGTCCAAAGCGGTAAGTTTAGATTTAAGAAGAAAGAAATAATTGTATATGGTGGTTAAGTATTCTTAAATTTTCAAATTTTCCACGCAATTTTCTTAGTTTTTCCTTCATAAGAACCATCTCCTGACAATAACGAACACAACAAAAAAATACTATCGAAATCGGTCCAGCCGTTCACCCGTGATGTCGTGACCAAGGGAAATAGGGATTCATTTTTATATATATAGACTAGCTGTGCCCCGCGGTATGACCCGCGTAGATTTAGTTTCATCCTTATTGTCACGGAACCCTAATATTTTTAATAAATAAAAGTAGCCTAAGTTACTCCTTGAAACATCAGCTACCTGCCAGCGAAAATATATATATAAAAATCGGTCCAGCCGTTTCAGAGATTACGCGGAACAAACAGACAGACAGACAGAGAAAAATTTTAAAACTTGGTTTTTTAGTGTCAGTAGCGTGTATACTTTCATATGCATTTAGTGAAAAGCTGTTATTTTGGAATTACAAACAGACAATTCAATTTTATTTATCTGTATAGATTATCAGTCTCATGTGAGCCGTGGTGACCATGGCGTTTGAATAGTCGCCTTAACGTAAGTTCGGATCGCACCCAATAGCCAGGGTCTAAGAATTTGGCCATGGTATCCCCTGCCTGTCGTAAGAGGCGACTAGGCGGGGGCCGGAGGGCCTGCTGGCGGTGGTCGGGGTGGGAGCTTTGACCACCGAGCCGCGGGCCCGGGAAGGTGCCGACCACAGCGAGGTCTCTAGGGGCGGCGACTCAGCTGCCCCGGGGATGTGCCCCGGCAAAGTGTGGGGGGACACCGGTGCGATCTATCAGAGTACCCGGAGTCCCCCCTGAACACTGAGGATGGCCACCGGGGGGGTTTTAGTGCGGTAAAAATCCCACATACCCCGATCTGCCTCTCCCAGGGCGGTCGGGGACCTTTTGAAGGGTTCCCCCTCGTCAATAAAAAAAAAAATTCGGATCGCAGCGGGGCCTGTACCGATGACTTTTTCTAAAAACGTAAGTTCAGTGATTTTAAAATTTCGTGAGGAAACCTGCATATGTCTGAGAAATAATTCAAAGACGTATGTATGGTGCCAGAGACGGCGATGGACTCACCCTCTGTCACGTTGGCACTTAATCATATTCGGTTAAATGTGGGTTTTGAAAATTACAACACCTCTGCCTACCCCTTCGGGGAATACAGGCGTGAGCATATGTATGTCAGCTTATGGCGCCTAACAGCTATAACGTCTCAAAAAACATGACCGACTGACCTTAAGATCGTTAATGACAGATTTCACGAGTATGAAGGTGACGTTGCCAGAGTCGGCTATGTTCAGGTAAGTGGAAGCCTTGCACAGCTTCACACACGTCACCACGGCAGCTTCTGTCATTTGCTTCGAGTTGTTCTGAGGACCTGGAAGACAGACAACGTGGTGTAAGGGTCTCCGAAGGGGGCAGTGCTGCAAGCTTTACCTTATTACACAATTGTAAAAATGTCCTATCTATACTATATAATTGAACTAGCTTTGCCCCGCGGTTTCACCCGCGTAGGCTGAATTTCATGATGGACCGCGGATTTGTAATGTTTTTTAAATAATAATGAAGTGTCTGTTTGTAATTCCAAAATAATAGCTTTTCACTAAATACATATTATCAATGTATAAACGGTACTGATATGAAAAACACAATTTTTTTTTCTCTGTCTGTATGTTCCGGCTAATCTCCCACATGGCTGCACCGATTTTAACGGGACTTCACTGGGAGAAAAGCTAATGTTACAAGGAGTAACTTAGGCTACTTTAATTTAAATATTAGCTGTGCCCCGCGGTTTCACCCGCGTTGATTTAGTTTCATGCTTCATGTCGCGAACCCCTAATATTTTTGATAAATAAAAGTACTCGAAGTTACTCCTTGTAACATTAGCTTTTCTGCCAGTTAAGTCCCGTTAAAATCGGTGCAGCCGTTTCAGAGATTACCTGGAACAGACAGACAGACAGAGAAAAAATTAAATACTTGGTTTTTTAGTGTCAGTAGCGTGTATACTTTCATATGCATTTAGTGAAACGCTGTTATTTTGGAATTACAAACAGACACTTCAATTGTATTTATCTGTATAGATGTATAGATAAGGGTTCCGCGGGACACCCAAGAAACAGCTAATTTTATAATAATTTTTTTTCTAATTCTTATCAATTATAATAATTAAATAGCTAGCAATTGTGTAACTTGTGCAACGACAAAGGCCTAAGCTATGTCCGAAGCTCGGCTCGGGCTCGGCTCGGGCTCGGTTCGGTCCCTAAGTGATTATAACTTACTGAGTCCCCTCTTGACAGAATCAATGAAGTGTTTCTTCTTGGTGTGACGAGGGCTGCACGGCGCCCCGCTGTCTGCATTCACTATCTCCTCTAGAACTTTCTACAAACAACATACAGACACGTCATTACAAAAATCAAATCTATACAGATAAATAAAATTTAAGTGTGTTTGTAATTCCAAAATAACAGATTTTCACTACATGCATATGAAAGTATACATGCTACAGACACTAAAAAACCAAGTTTTATTTTTTTTCTCTGTCCGTCTGTCTGTCTGTGTTTGTTCCGGGTAATCTCTGAAACGACGGGACTGATTTTAACGGGACTTTCACTGGCAGGTAGCTGATGTTTCAAGGAGTAACTTAGGCTACTTTTATTTATTACAAATATTAGGGTTCCGCGACAATAAGGATGAAACTAAATCTACGCTGGTGAAACCGCGGGGCACAGCTAGTATCTCATAAATATAAGCACATGGACACAGTTCCAATGCTCAATTGTCTAAAATAAGTCAAGGCAGAGGTGTTGTAATAACACACTTTTCACCAAACATGATTAAGTGCCAACGAGACAGATGGTGAATCTATCGCCGTCTCAGCCACTATACATCTTTGAATTACTTCTCAGACATATGCAGGTTTCCTTGTGTCGGGAGAGCCAGTGATCAGTGTCATCCCCAGCAAAAGGAAGATCTTCCATTGAGGCGGGTGTCATGTCTGGGGAACACCGGTGACTACTGTTCTAGTTGGAAACTTGTATATATACTGCAATGCGCTTGAAAACTCTTATGGCGCGATTTAGGTTCTCGTGTATGTGTACTGAAACTTCGCATTTGTTAGCGACTAGCGCCATCTATGAGCGAGTGGAGAAATGCTGCAACACTTGCGATGTTTTCCTTCACCGTAAAGCATGTGGTGTGAAATCACTGCACATACGTTTTTAGAAACTCATTGGAAAAGACCCTGCTGGGATGCGAACTTGCGTCGCTTGCTTAGCAGGTGACTGCTAAAATCCCACGGCCACCGCGGTCCTTAACTATAATCATCGTGTTTTCATTTTGATTATTCATTACTATTCTTACTATACAACTATCAACTACTATGACCAAATTAATAGTATTTTTCAGAAAGGTCAAATTCTGAGCACTCGTAACCGCAGGAAGTGTATGAGGAGATGCATGAACGTGGATGAAGCGAAAGAAGTATGTAAGGATCGTAGCATGTGGCGAACGGTGGTCTCTGCCTACCCCCCATGGGATACAGGAAGGATTATTCATAAATTTTCGATCACCCCACCTTTGTACGTATGTATATAATAATTGAGCAGTGGAACTGTGTCCATGGGCTTATACTTGCTTGAGTGATTTATTTTGTATTTTTTAAAATGTATAATATTCTTTAAAAGATTAATTACTGAGGTTCTTGCCAGGTTGTTCTCAGTAAAAGCAGCCTTCCGAACCTGGCGGTAGCATGTATAATCCTGTGTTATTGTGTCATTCTGACGATTTGATAGTACTTTGTATCAAGTCTAATCGAATAAAGATATATTTGAGTTTGAGTTTGATTTTGAAAAATAAAAAAAATTAAAACTCACAGGATTGAGAACCAGTAACATAATTTGCAGCGGCCACATGGCCACCCTAGACTTCTTGTTGTCCGAGAAGCTGTCCTGCAATATGTCGAATAGAGTGTCACAGCACTTGCTGAGGTCATCGTTAGGCCGACATTGTACTTCTGCAAATTCCTGCAAATGAAAAAATATATTGAAGTATCTCTTTGTAATTACAAATTAACAGCATTCCACAAAATCAATATTTACTGTATGTTTGTCTGTCTGTTCCGGCTAATCTTTGAAACGGCTAGGATTGAATTTAACGGTAATTTCACTGGCAAATATTACAAGAATTAACAAAAAAAAATAAAAATATGTTGCCACGAAATAACGGGTGAAACCGCGACGCAAAACTTGAAAATCAACACATCTACACAAATATCTATACATCTATACAGATAAATAAAATTTAAGTGTCTGTTTGTAATTCCAAAATAACAGTTTTTCACTAATTGCATATGAAAGCATACACGGTACTGACACAAAAGAACAATTTTAAAAATGTTTCTCTGTCTGTCTGTTTGTTTATTCCGGGTAATCTCCGAAACGTCTGGACAGACTTTAACGGGACTTTCACTGACGGATAGCTAATGTTAGAAGGAGTAAATTCGGCTACTTATATTTGTAAAAAACACTAGGGATCCGCAGGCAACCATGAAATTAAATTCTACGCGGGTAAAACCGTGGGGCACAGCTAGTTTAAATATAAAATATTTATTCAATTTAGGCTCTGGTACGGCTCTTATGAATGTCGAAAATGTACCACCGGTTCGGAAACTAGCCTTCTGAGAAGAACCGGCAAGAAACTCAGCTGGCATCATGTAGGTAGTTGTTTGATAAACAAAAAAAGGTATTATGTATAATCTAACTGTGCCCCGCGGTTTCACCCGCGTAAATTAGCGGATGCCTACGTCATAACCTCTACCCGCATGCCAAGCCCGATCCGTACAGTGGTTTTGGCTGTGCGTTGATAGATCACTATGTCAGTCAGTCAGTCAGTCACCTTTGAATTATATATATTTAGATATAATATTTTTTGTGGGGTTCAATACTTACTTGTGGATAGGTGTCCATCCAATTCCAAATAGCTTTCTCTAATGATGTCACCAACACTATGTGCGCCGATTTCCTTAATAACTTAAACTTTTGTATAGACTCTGAAACGTTTCAAATAAAATTAGTTTTTAATCCAAAGTACAAACGTTGATTATCCTTTGACATTTATGAATACTTGAAATGATTAATTTGTGAGATATAGCATAAAACTTTATGATAGCTCATTCGTAATAATAGTATAATGACGAGGAGCTATTCCGGGAATCGAACCCGGGACCTCGTGATCGCAGGGGCGTGCATTGGATTTTCAGCTGGGTAGGCATAAACAATAGGTAGGTAGGCAGGTTAAGTCCATACCTATGTGATGTGGCGTAGTTACATACATTTTGGTAAAGACACACACACGAACATAAACACATACACACACGATACAAGTGTATTCAGTGATCACAAATTGTAACTTCTGCTTACCTGCTTATATGCAATGCACACCACTGCGTGATCGTCAGGCGAACCTAGTAACCACGAGACCAACGAAGCAGCCATTAACTGGGCATTAATCCAGACTCTAAAATGTTACTGGGAAGTTATAGTTGGAAAAACTCAACCCGGGGATCGAACCCACGGCCTCGTCCGTCAGAAAATGTTATGTTTTATACCTGAAAGTAGCCGTATAAGCCTCAATATATCGACGTTGACGTGTTGTATCAACTCTATGTCGGTGAAGTCGGGGTTTTCCTCAGAGCTCGATGATAGTTCCTGCAACAAAAGCACACTGCTCTTTACTAATAGTATAAAGATGAAAAATTTGCTTGTTTGTTTGTATTGAATAGGCTCCGGCACTACTAGACCAATCTTGAAAATTCTTTCAGCAATGGATAGCTACATCATTACCGAGTAACATAGGTTATATTTTATCCCTGTACTCCCACGGGAACTGGAACTACGCGCGTGAAAACACGTGTCGTCTGCTAGTTGCCTATAATTTAGTAAAATAAAAATAATACATGACAACAAATATTTAAGTATTAATAATCAATTTAAAAATATTAATAAATGATTAGCCTCCGCATATGAGAGCTCGGGGTTAGAGCAGTCGCCTGCTACGCAAGCGACGCAAGTTCGAATCCCAGCGGGGGCTGTACCTATGAGTTTTTCTAAAAACTTATTTACAGTGATTTCACACCACGTGCTTTACGGTGAAGGAAAACATCGTGAGGAAACCTGCATATTATTGAGAAATAATTCAAAGACGTATGTATAGTGCCTGAGACGGCGATGGACTCACCCTCTGTCACGTTGGCACTTAATCATATTCGGTGAAATGTGGGTGTTGAAAATGACAATACCTCTGCCTACCCCTTCGGGGAACACAGGCGTGAGCGTATGTATGTATGTATGATTAGCCTCCCAATGCATAAAATACTTATAGTTTAAGAAATAACCATTAAGAAAGTAAAAAAGTAAAAAAAAAATCTTCAGCATCAGGCAGTGATTTTTTATGAAATTATTGAATTTCTCTCTCACTCTCTTTTTCTCTATCTCTATACCTGTTGAAAAGTAAATACACTTAATATATAAATAAATCTACTTAATATAACTTAAAAATATACTACATATATAAAAAAATATAAATAGAATTATTTATGGTTTTTATTGTTTTTTTTATATCTTTAAAAAGAAAGTCAAATAAACACGGTAATGTCAGCTGCTCTTTTCACTGGTCTCTCTATCTCTAAATTCTATTATTCTCTATCGTCTACATTACCTAATCATCATTCGTCCCATTTAAAGTAAATACCTGTAGCCTGGCGCTGATCCTGTTGAAGACAGCATTGAAGAAGTTCAAGCTGAGTGCGAACAGCACTTTGCTGGCCAACTGACGGAGCACTGTGTTGTTTACCACACCCTCGTTACGAGTGTCTGTAATAACAAGTTTACATTATCTATATACATATATACATCTATACAGATAAATAAAAATGAAGTGTCTATTTGTTATTCCAAAATAAAAGCTTTTCACTATGTGCATGTGAAAGTGTACACGCTACTGACACTGAAAAAACCAAGTTTAAAAAAAAAAACTGTATGTCTGTCTAACTGTCTGTTTGTTCCGGGTAATTGAAACGGCTTGACCGATTTTAACGGGACTTTCACTGGCAGGTAGCTGATGTTTCAAGGAGTAACTTAGGTTCCTTAAAATTATTAAAAATATTAGAGTTCCGCGACATGAAGCATGAAACGAAATCTACGCGGGTGAAACCGCGGGGAGCAGCTAGTAAAATAAATAAAAATAAAAACGCTGTTTATTTCCAGTATATTTACATACTAGCTGTTTTCAGAATGGTCCCAAAGGGGTAGGCAGAGGTTGTAATAACAACACCCACTATTCACCAAAGAGTATTAAGTGCCAATGTGACCGATGGTGAGTCGAATGCCATCTCAGCACAATTTATAATATAATAATAATAATAATATAGCCTTTTAATCCTAAACACAGAACAATTTATTTCGCATTTAATATTTAAATATTATACAATATAATATTTATATAAAAAATATTTACTTATTATTTTTTATTTTTGAAAACTGTATAATATTCTTTTAAAGAGTAATTACTGAGTTTCTTGCCAGGTTCTTCTCAGTAAAAGCAACCTTCCGAACCTGGCGGTAGCATGTATAATCCTGTGTAATTGTGTCATTCTGACGATTTGAAAGTACTTTGTATAAAGTCTAATCGAATAAAGATATATTTGAGTTTGAGTTTAATTGTGATATTATTAAGGCGTGAAGGTAGACGCAACGCACTAGTGACACTATCGGTTACGTGTGCTTACCATAAGGTGGACTGCGGACTTATTACAAACTTACCAATAAACTGGCAGACTTCTCTTAGCAGTATCTTAACATTCATAGCCTCGTCATATTTGGCGGTGTCCTTGGGCTGAGAACTCAGGCACATCTCCAACGTGTCTAGAACAGTCACCAGACTGTCATGGTAGCCCTTCTCCAGATCCGTCTGGCGATTCAGGCCCGTTGATATTGTTGGTTGGTACTGGGACAATGAGAACCATTATAAAAATTATTATGGAAATGATTTATTCAGTTTAGGCCGGAATTAGGCACATATGAACAATGCACCATATTCTGGGCAGAGTGGATTATTTGTAATCAGATTTAATAAAAACTAGCTGTGCCCCAATCTAATATATAATATTCTCGTTTTCGTTGCCATACTCCTCCGAAACGGCTTGACCGATTTTGATGAAATTTTTTGTGCTTATCCGGTATCTATGAGAATCGGCCAACATCTATTTTTCATCCCCCTAAATGTTAGGGGTAGTCCACCCCTAAATTTATTTTTTAGACAAAATTCTAATCTACGCGGGTGAAACCGCAGGGCACAACTAGTATACTTAAATTTTGTGGCTCACGGAACACATTTTTTTTATTTATATAAAGGTTCCTAATTTACTAGTAACATCAGCTATCAGCCAGTTAAGGTCCCGTTAAAATCGCTCCAACCCTTTCAGAGATTAGCCGGTACAAACATAGAGAGAAATACTTTTTCAATTGGTTTTTGAATGTCAGAGCTGTATATGCATTCAATGAAAAGTTGTTAATTTCGAACTACAAACAGACACTTCCAATTCAATTTTGTGTATCTGCATAGATGTATATGTAACTACTTTGGACAGAGAATGTTGCTAAAGCTAAAGTAACTAACCAGTTCATTGACCCTCTGCAAGATCTTGGTGAGTCCTGAGATGACGAGTGAGAACCGGTGCCGGCTGATCCTCACCAGACAAGCCTTGCACTGGTCCTCGTTCATGCATGAGTGCAGGTTCTGGTTTCCTGTCTTGTAGGGTAGCTGTTGGAAGTCAAGTTGATGAAGTAATGCTTTTGCATATCATTAGCTTACTTATTTATTAAAGCTTATTTCGTGGAGCCATGGTGGCTGTGGGGTGTGAGCAGTTGTCTGGTACGCATACAGTGCTGGTTTGAATCCCATCGGGCGGGTAGCAATTAGTTTTTTATAAAACTTAAGTGCAGTAATGTTTCCCCACTTACTTTACCATGAAGGAAAATATCCTTAGGAAACCTGCATGTCTTAAAAGTTATTTAAAGACATAGTAAGACAGCGATGGGGGCTTGTGGCATAGTTGCTATTGCACATATGATGCGATCAGCAAAGTTAAGCAACCATATGGCTAGCCAGTAGTTGGATGGGTGACCGCCCGAGTTCCCTCCGTGTCTCGGAGAGCATGTTAAGGCATCGGTCCCGGTTGCCAATTTAACATCTTTGGCAATTGTTACAGGTCAGTCAGAGGCCTAAGAAAGTCTGACAACTGGTTTAACGCGTTCGCTGCTAAGGACGCACCTGCGCGTCCAACTGTTAGAGAATTTACGAAGAAGACGAAATTTCAGCAGCGAATGTGTTAACCCAGATTGCTGATTTGCCTCGAAAAAGGGGTTACGAAGGTCAGATGGCAGTCGCTTCGTATAAAAATCTGGTGATCAGCCACATCGGGTTGAATCAAGTGCTGGCCCCAAATACATGGGATAAAGCCAGGGAGATGATGAGTAAGACAGTGATGGACTCACTCTGTGTCACCTTGGCACTTAATTTTCTTGGTGAAAACTGGGTGTTGTTATTACTACAACACCTCGGCTAACCCCTTCGGGGACCCTTCTTAGCTTGCGTAAGCATGTTAATTATACTACTTTTTTCCGCCAATATTGTTTGTAAGTACACAAGGTATTTTTTGTTTTTTAATTATTAAGGATAATATAAAATGCTAAAGTGATTGACTGTTGTATCAACCACACAGCCCATAGTGATGGTCCAACAGGCCTGAATATAAGATGCTGTATTCTTAGTCAAGGGAATCTGACTATGAAAAGATTTCCGAAATCTTACTGCCACACAAGCAAAGCTGTGGGTGGAAGCTAGTCAGTATTAAAGGTATGCAGCTTTGTAGTGTCAGAAAAAAAATTATATCAGTGAGTTATCTAGTATTTGAAATTTTAATACTTCATTTTATTTTGGTTCCGTAATTTAAATTTATTAAAATTATTTAAAACACCTTATTTACTTTGATCATCTAAATTTTTTTGTGAAGCACCTACACAAGAAGAACTTATAGTATATAGAACGGGCGAAGCCGAGGACAGTACCTAGGTGTTTATAAGAAAGAGAACCGACGGGATTGATACTTTACATACGCATTTGCGTAGGAAGAATGATCATAGTACCATACGGATAGGCAAATACCCTCATAATTTTTCAAATTTAAAGCAATTATATATCATTAAATACAATGCCGGCTACAAAAACGTATGCGACACAGAATAATAGCCTTTATACAGTTTTATTTGACTATCAAAACAAGAGGACGGCAAAAGGGTGGGTCTGGGTGAAATTAATTTAATTAATACATTAAATAGCACCCACCTGCTCCTCGAATCTGGCTATGAGCGAGTTCGCCCATTCTCCAGGCTTCTGTGTACCCATCTTGAGGGATGATAAAGTTAAAATCACGTAAATAAATTAAATTCATCCCGTGTATTCTTCTCATCCATCTTCTTTCGGTATCGGCATTTTATATGAAATAAAAATGTCAAACTTAGTGTTGCCAGCTTGACAACTCATAAGCAAGCAATGTGCTAAATAATGCTAGCGATATAAGAATAAGAAGAAAAATTCTTGAAATGAAACGAAGACTTAAGTTAGATCTGAATCTACAGGTATGGTGAAGCAATGCTGAATTACTATGACTGGTCATTATTACCTGATTATTTTACTAGTCTGTCCAGACAAAGACTTTTACTCCATATGTATTTAGACCTAATATATAAAAGCTTTAGTCTCGGCTTGATAGAAAATTAACGCCCTTACCCTAACTCGCAATATTTACAATATAACACTATATTGTAAATATTGCGAGTTGTCGGGGCTGCTTAGAAGAGTTATTCATTGAATACGTAGTACATATTCTTTTCGAAGCCTCAAAATATGAATGAAAAACATAATCGATCTAAATATTTAACATTCATAATCAAAATAAAAAGTATGTGGCACGTTATACGACTGAGCTTTTAGCGACAATATTGAGCTTTTAGCTACAATTTCGTAGGTATGGTAGCACCAAGAATATGTGAGGTGAGATCAATGGATCAATATCAAGGACAATGAAAAGTGCGTTCCAAAATCTCGTTTGTTATTTATAAGTCGAACTATCAGATACAAATAATGAGATGGCAACATGGTCCGTTTTCAGTTTGACATATTTTGAAATTTTACTGACATATGACAGTTGAAGTGACAGTGTGCGCTGCCGTAATTGCATCGAAGCAACAGAGTTATAGAAGTTGAGACGTCCATAAATTTTGCGATTTTGTTAATTTCATTTGACCGGTGCATTTTGTTAATTTGTGCATTATTACCGCTATTGAGACTTATAACGGTGCATTGAACGTTACAAAGATGATGGTGAGTTTATTTAGAGATCATACTATACCATGTACCTCCCTTTTTCCTCTAAAATATTTTTTCATCGGGGGGCGTTACCGATCTACATAATATCCGATAAAAACCTACAATTTCCAGCAGAATAACCACATAGTGACTCATTGTATACTGGGGGCTTAAATATGTGCATATTTCACTCTTTGCGGCCGACAAACGCTATAACACGTTAATTAATTTTCTTTGGAACGTGACGTGGAAGATTGTATTTGTTATTGTTTTTGATAACATACCAAAATTCGTGTCAATGGCCTTGCGACCTTGATTGTATAAATGGTGAAAGTCAGCATAATGATATTTTTCTTAAGCAAGACTTCATTACAAATTTCAGCTTACTACTCAATGATATTTTAAAAAGTCATTTAGCATAGTTACAGGTGCCGTCACGAGTTATGAGCGCTGACCTTGAAAGGGCAGTAGTAAAAAAATACATGCATGATTACTCCCACTTGTGACTGCACCTGTACTTTAAAGTACTAGAAAAATTATACATATAACACACAGTACCTGGTTGACTGAGCTTTGCTCGGTTTCTTTTTGAAGACGGAACTTGAAGTTTTCTCAAATTAAAAAAGTTGAAGGAAACTTTATTTTGTGGGGAAGTGACACTGTGGAAAAATTGTGGAATGATATTTATTTATTTATATATTAAAACAGGAGCTCGTGGCACAGTTGCTATTGCGCATATGATTCGATCAGCGAAGTTAAGCAACCACACGCCTAGCCAGTAGTTGGATGGGTGACCACCCGAGTTCCCTCCATGCCTCGGAGAGCACGTTAAACCGTCGGTTCCGGTTGCCAATTTATCATCTTTCGCAATCGTTACAAGTCAGTCAGAGGCCTAAGAAAGTCTGACAACTGGTTTAACCCAGATTGCCGATTTTCCTCGAAAAAGGGGTTACGAAGGTCAGATGGCAGTCGCTTCGTATAAAAATCAGGTGATCAGCCACATCGAGTTGAATCAAGTGCCGACCCCAAATACATGGGATAAGGCCAGGGAGATTATATTAAAACAGTTACACCATCAGTTTATCATGTTATATGTATGTATGTTGAAAAAAAAGGAAAAAAAAGAAAAAAACAAACCGGTAAATGTCAGTCTCGAACCGGGAACTCTAGTTTCGTTATCGCCCCGTGGGCTGGAAGCCTCACGTCTGAGCTATCATAACTTGACAGATGTCAGCAAAATTTACCTGCCTTGCCTGAGAACATGGTCAAAACAATGTTTTCCAAAAATCAAACCTAGCTAGATCATTTTTTTGACCCTGAAACCCCCTACACACAAAATTTCATGGAAATTGTTGGAGCAGTTTCTGAGATCCAGATTTTATATATATATATATATATATATGTATAGAATGTATACAAGAATTGCCCGTTTAAAGATATAAGATGTTACAACACAGAAATAGACAAAAGATTTCCCAACAAGTTGGCACTACAGATCAATACAAAATAACAAACTGACAGAACAATTGTTCCATATTTAATATTAATATGTCATGTGTGTGACATGATGCCAGTTGAGTTTCTTGCCTAAAGTTTTTTTCAGAAAGCTAGTTTCTGAACCTGTCGAATGAGTTTATAGTAATACCAACCTTTTTAGATTAAGTAAAAATACAGTCCACTAAACTAGAGTTTGAAAAAAGAACATGAGCTGTCATTCAATGAGTTATATATAAATAAATGAGTGTTTGAGAAAAATTAGCATGGATTATTTTACTTATTATTTATAATACAAGAATTGATATCACAACTAAACATTATGGTCCTAAACCTCGCCGGATTATAATTCAAGCGCATCGGAGATGAGAGAGTTTTTATTCTGAGTATACACAATGGCTGTAATAATATGACGAGCGATGGAGATTATGGAGTTTTGTTACATGCCGTAAGTGTTAATATCTTGAGTATTTAAAGAGTTTTTCGAGACCTACATTCATGCTAATTAATAGCTAGAGCGAGTTAATATCGAGCTGAGCGAGTAAACCTATATTTTCAATACGAGTCGTACTACGAGTACACACTAACAAGAGTTTTATGAGTTGAGTTGAGATTTATTTCTCATTACCTACATACTAGAGAGAGAAGCCCATACATATATCTATTATAATAATGGCTACCGTCGAGAAATTACATTTATTGCAAGATGAGTTATTAGATAATTTAAAGAAATCTGAGAGGAATTATCGAAAAACACCTAAGGAGAGAATTAAGAAGTCTTATATTGAAACTAGAATAGAGGTACTAGAGCGACAATACATAGAGTTTAAAGAGGGTCATAAACAAATAGTTTCAATTGCTTCTAAAGAAAAGAAAGAGTCCTATTTCACACAAGATAAATATGAGGAGTTTGAGGAGGTCTATGTCCAGTACAAGACAATGCTACGAGAGGCTTTGCAGTTGCTTGCGCCATCCGTTACAGAACAACAGAGTACAAAAAAGACTAACGCTGATAGTGAGACCGAAAATAATAACAATGACATTAAGTTACCGAGAATCAATTTACCAACATTCAGTGGAAAATACGAAGAATGGCAGACATTTTACGATATGTTTTCTTCCTTGATACACAACAACAAGAGTATCACTTCTGTTCAAAAACTACATTATTTGAAAGGTAACTTATCTGGAGAAGCACTTAACCTATTACGCAATTTTTCGGTTACTGAAGCTAACTATAAAGAGGCGTGGGAACAATTAATAGAGCGATATGATAACAAGAAGTATAACTGCAATGCTGTTTTGAGGAGTTTATTCGCATTAAAGAAACTGCACATCGAGTCGGCAAACTCAATTAGACATTTATTAGATACTACATCTACCTGTTTAAAGTCCCTTCAAAACATGGGCATTGATACGAAAAGCTGGGATGCTATCATTGTGTTTCTTATTGTGTCTAAGCTAGATCCAGAATCTATGAAGTTATGGGAACACCATCTTAATACTGTGACCAAGGATTTACCTACATGGGAACAACTGAGAACATATTTGGAGAATAGATTTAGGACACTAGAGATAGTCGATACGAATACGAATACAGTGCGCCCATCGCAACCAAGTAAGCCGAAAACATTTCACATGTCTATTGAGAGTAAACCAAAAACGAGTGAGATTAAATGTGCGATATGCCATGAGAACCATTTCATTTATCATTGTAAACGATTCGAGTTGATGGAGCCAAAAAATCGTCAAGATTTTGTACAAAACAATCGTTTATGTTTTAATTGTCTATCACCTACACATGCCGTGATGAAGTGTCGAAAACAACTTAGTTGCAGAAAATGTGGAAAACGACACCATACTTTACTCCACTTCGAGAGAGAATTTGATCGACAGGCGAACCAGGTAACGAGTGAGGTCCCTTCCATATCCCAAACTTTACAACCCACTGAGAGAGCGAGCACATCACATCCAGGTAATACGAATATTTCTACAATGTTTTCCAGAGGGGATATGAAGCCTAACAGCGTGTTATTAGCTACTGCTAGAGTTAAGGTACTTAATGTATCAGGCTGTCAATTAGTTATAAGAGCGTTGTTAGATCAAGGGTCGCAAGCCTCTTTTGTAACAGAGGCAACAGCACAGTTACTAGGCCTTCGACGTAAACCGGTAAGTGGCTGGGTGTCAGGGCTGGGAGATGGTCGTATGAGGATCAAATACACGGTTTCATTTTGTGTCGAATCACGACATAATCCAGAACATTCAATTCATGTAAATGCTTATGTGTTACATTCATTAACCTCTTTACTTCCAGCAACAAAACTAACTGTTTCTAAGTGGCAAGAGATTGAACATTTACCATTAGCAGATCCCACTTACTCAACGCCGGGCAAGATTGACATTCTACTAGGCGCGGACGTCTATGGTGATATACTGCTAGACGGAGTAATCAAACAATCATCTGAAGGGAGTTTAATAGCGCAGAATTCTATCTTTGGTTGGATATTATCGGGAAAAGCGGTAAGAGAATCTGAACAATTTGAGAAACCTAATTTAATGAGCTTGCACGTAGAAATTAAAGAGGATGAGTTACTCAAAAAATTCTGGGAGATTGAGGATGAACCTAACATGATAAAAAAAGAGATGAGTAAGAGTGAGAAGTTCTGTGAAGATTTTTTTGATTCTACAAGCACGAGAGATGAGCATGGACGATTTGTAGTGAGATTACCCTTTTCAAATGAAGATCCCAAATGTCAATATGGACAGTCAAGGAAAATAGCTGTTAGGAGATTATTGATTTTAGAGAGAAAACTATTGAGAGAGCCTAAACTAAGAGAAGAGTATAACAAAGTAATGGATGAGTATAATAGCTTGAATCACATGAAGAGAGTTGAAGAAAAGGATGTAGAGAACCCCAAAGCTGTATATCTTCCTCATCATGCGGTCGTAAGAGAAGACAGAGAAACAACAAAGGTGAGAGTTGTGTTTGACGCATCAAGCAAAGGTGAGAATAATGTGTCTCTTAATGATGAGTTACTTGTTGGGCCGAAGCTTCAACAAGATTTAAGACATATTTTAATGCGTTGGAGGAGACATAAAGTATGCTTGATTGCTGATATTGTCAAAATGTATAGAATGATTCGTGTTGCTGATCAAGATACAGACTATCAAAGAATTGTTTGGAGATCTACTTCAGATGGAACGGAACCTATACAAGACTATAAATTATTGAGACTTACCTTTGGTACAGCGAGTGCACCTTACTTAGCAGTAAAATCATTACAAAAATTGGCTGAATTAGAGGAAGATAAATACCCTTTAGCTGCTAAAATAACAAAGGAAGATTTTTATGTTGATGATTGCATTTCTGGAGCGGTGAGTGACGAAGAAGCGTTAAAAATATACTTAGAAATGAACGAGTTAATGAATTCAGGAGGATTCCAACTTCAAAAGTGGAATAGTAACTCTAAAGAACTATTGCAAAAAATCGGAGTAAGCAATGAGTCTGACTTAGAAACATCATCTGTTAAATTCAATAAATGTATCAAGGTGCTTGGTGTGAGTTGGAATAGAGAAACGGATAATTTTGAGTATGCGCTAAATTTATCTGAGCATACAGAGAAAGTTACTAAGAGGCAAGTATTAGCAGATGTAGCAAGATTGTACGATCCTTTAGGTTGGATAGCACCTGTTGTAGTTATTGCGAAAATCTTAATTCAGAAACTATGGAAATCAGGTCTTCAATGGGATGACTATCTGACAGAAACATTACTAAAAGAGTGGTTAACATACAGAAGAGAATTAGTCGATTTAAAAAAGCTTATATTACCGAGATGGATGGGAGTTACACCTCAATCTAAAGCAGAATTACACGTCTTTTCAGATGCTTCCAAATTAGCCTATTCTGCTGTAGTTTACATTAGAGTGATTGATGAGACAGAGCAAATTCACGTTCACTTGGTCACTGCAAAAACCAAGGTTGCGCCAATAGACAAAGAGGTCACAATCCCCCGTTTAGAGTTGTGTGGTGCAGCTTTAGCAGCTAAACTCGTATTTGAAGTGTCTCAAGTATTGAACACTGATAAAGAGCTGCGAGAAATGTTTAATAGTGCAAAGTCGGGAATTCCTCAAGAAATCGCTGAGTTGCTGACTTTAGAGAATACAACGTGGCATTTTATACCACCACACGCACCAAATTTTGGAGGGTTGTGGGAAGCAGGCGTGCGGAGTACAAAAACACATCTGCGTAAGGTTGTTGGTACTAACACATTTACATTCGAGGAGATTTCAACAATCCTTGCACAGATAGAGGCGTGTTTAAATTCTCGGCCTCTTTCACTACTGAGCGACGATCCAAACGACCCTCTCCCCTTGACACCGGGTCACTTCCTGGTTGGTGAACCATTGTTAAATATTGCTGATAAAGATTATTCTAACTGTAATGTAATTGGTTTAGACAGGTGGCGCTTAACGCAAAAAGTTGTGTGTGACTTTTGGAAACGTTGGTACAAAGAATATTTAGTGAATCTGAATCAGCGATACAAATGGAATTCTAATTGTACTGAGCCTCAAGTTGGGGATATTATTATTGTTAAAGAAGATAACATTCCTCCCGCTAAGTGGTTACTAGGTAGAATCATTGAGAAACATACTGGTCCCGACAAAATAACGCGCGTGGTATCAGTAAAATGTAAAACTGGCATTTTCAAACGCCCAGTTAACAAACTATGTGTTATTACAAAATGAGTGTAATTTTGTAAATTATAATATTATTACTTTTGTGTTTTAGAGGTTTATAAGAAACAGTTTATTTCTTGGTGGGCGGCATGTCGAATGAGTTTATAGTAATACCAACCTTTTTAGATTAAGTAAAAATACAGTCCACTAAACTAGAGTTTGAAAAAAGAACATGAGCTGTCATTCAATGAGTTATATATAAATAAATGAGTGTTTGAGAAAAATTAGCATGGATTATTTTACTTATTATTTATAATACAAGAATTGATATCACAACTAAACAGAACCAGTGGTCAATTATCCAACATATAAGTGCATTACCAGGGCCTAAACTGAATAAACATCATTCATTTTCATAATATATATATATATATATATAATGTATTTGTTTTACAACAGGACTTTGTAGAAGAACCCAACCACGACCCCCTGTCTGCCCCACCAGCGCAAGTCACCGTGGGGACCACCACTGCAGACCCAAAGATAGACAAGAAGAAGCCCAGTGAGAATATATCCTTGGCTGATAACAGCTTGTTGGTATGTTAACAGTGGCTTTACATTCATCATTTATTTAACAGCTAGGCTTTTGTCGATGAAGGTGGTAAATTCCTTGACATTCATAAGTGTCTTGGTGGCCTCCGGGTTATAGCAGTCGCCTGCTACGCAAGCCACGCAAGTTCGAATCCCAGCAGGGCCTGTACCTATGAGTTTTTCTTAAATTTTATGTACAGTGATTTCACACTACATGATTTACGGTAAAGGAAAACATCGTGAGGAAACCTGCATGTCTGAGAAATAATTCAAAGACATATAGTGCCTGAGACGGCTATGGATTCATGCTCTGTCACATTGGCACATAATCATATTCGGTGAAATGTGGGTGTTGAAGATTACAACACCTCTGCCTACCCCTTAGGAGAATACAGGCATATGTATGTATTCATAAGTGTCTTACCAGTGCCTAAACTGAAAAAAAATCATTTTCATTTTCAGAAGCCATTGCTAACCTTCTCTATAAACTTCCTTGTATTATATGACAATGACATTTCACTAATCCTTGGCTTCACTTTTCTATGCTTCCCTTCTATGATGTTTTTAATTTAATTAAAGTTAAAAAATAATTGTTTATTGGAGGACTGCAAGCTACTGGTAAATAACGAAATGAAAAACGCATTATCACTTTGCTCGGGGATTGAATCCAGGGGCTTATGATCCCCAACGGTGTTTCTACCAGAAACGTAAAACAAAGAAAGAAAATATCATTTCATGTTTATACATACATATATATGCTCACACCTGTATCCCATGTGGTAGGTAGAGACCACCATTTGCCATATGATTTGATTCTTACATACTTCTTTCACTTCATCCACATTCATGCATCTCTTCATACACTTCCTGCGGTTATGAGTGTTCCAAATTTGACCTTTCTGAATAATACTATGAATTTGGTCATAGTAGTTCTTCCTTGGACGCCTATTACAGATACTGTCAATGACTAAGTCATTACGACGTTACGGCTGTCATTACAATGAGGCATTGCATTTTATGGATATTTCTATGAAATACAAATTAAACCACTATTATGACTAGTTCCATCCATATTGCTATTATATTACAAACTAGCTGTGCCCCGCGGTTTCACCCTCGTAAATTTAGTTTCATCCTTATTGCCGCGGAACCCTAATATTTTTGATAAATAAAAGTTTTTAGTGTCAGTAACGTGTATAACTTTCATATGCATTTAGTGAAAAGCTGTTTTTGGAATTATAAACAGACACTTCAATTTTATTTATCTGTATAGATATAGATGTATAGATTTCAACAATATTTACATAAAAATAAAACTGAATTCCTAGGTCTAAAATCATGTCCTTTCCAGGTGGATATATCAGATGCTCTCAGCGAGAAGGAGAAAGTGAAGTTCACCGTCCACACCAAGACCACCCTGCCAGAGTTCCAGAAATCAGAGTTCATTGTGGTCCGTCAACATGAGGAGTTTGTGTGGCTGCATGACCGATATGAGGAGAATGATGAATATGCTGGTTATATTGTAAGTTGACTTATACTAAAACTGACTGTGCCCTGCGGGTTTACCCGCGTTTGATTTAAATTTAAAATAACACAAAATATACAAAAATATTAGGCGACAATTTTCTAATTTTGTCATACATTGAATTTTTTTTTTAAATACAATGTATAGTTATTAAAACGTTAAAATGTTAAGGTGAAGTAAATCTATACATATACAGATAAACAAAATTGAAGTGTCTGTTTGTAATTCCAAAATAACAGCTTTTCACTAAATGCATATGAAAGTATACACGCTACTGACACTAAAAAACCAAGTCTTAAAATTTTTCTCTGTCTGTCTGTTTGTTCCGGGTAATCTCCGAAACGGCTGGACGGATTTTAACGGGACTTTCACTGGTAGGTAGCTGATGTTTCAAGGAGTAACTTAGGATACTTCTATTTATCAAATATATTAGGGTTCCGCGACAATAAGGATGAAACTAAATCTACGCGGGTGAAGCCGCAGGGCACAGCTAGTAAATAAAAAAAAAAATGGGCCGCCACCTCTTTGCCAAACATGTTAGCTAAAAAAGTTGAGACACACGACAAATTATCATTAAGTTAAGTTTTTCCTGTCAATCCTACTACTAGTTTTTTTTATGGAATGTCTTACGTGGACCAAGCGTGAACAAATACATGCGCAGTTTTCACTACTTTTGCTGAGCGCTTAAAACTCCTGACAGATTCTGTAGGCCTAGACAAAGTAACATTCTCTTGCGCTTGCGCTGTCGCTAACGATAAAAAAATTATGGAAATGACATAAACCAGTCACGTGACATATGTCATTCCCGTACATTTTGTGTCGTTTCTACTAGCGAAGCGTGAGGATAATGTTACTTTGTCTACAGACCCTGAGCAGAAATGTGAATACTTTGTCGTAGATACCACCGGCTCCCCCGCGGCCCGACTTCGACGCGTCTCGTGAGAAGTTGCAGCGGCTGGGGGAGGGAGAGGGAGCTCTTACCAGGGAGGAGTTCCTCAAAATGAAAGAGGAATTAGAGGAGTTAGTATATTTATAGGGTTGAAGCAATTAGGCACGCTACGATGATTGAAGCTGATTTATTTCGAGTGTTGGCTTAGCTATTTATTTTCAACCCAAACATAAAAAAAACAGTTTTTATAATCTATACTCTATACAGATAAATAAAATTAAAGTGTCTGTTTGTAATTCCAAAATAACAGATTTTCACTAAATTCATATGAAAGTATACACGCTACTGACACTAAAAAGCCAAGTTTTAAAATTTTTCTCTGCCTGTCTGTTTGTTCCGGGTAATCTCTGAAACGGCTGGACCAATTTTAACGGGACTTTCACTGGCAGCTGATATTTCAAGGAGTAACATAGGCTACTTTTATTTATTAAAGATATTAGGTATCCGCGACAATAAGGATGAAACTAAATCTATGCGGGTGAAACCGCGGAGCACAGCAAGTACCAAACAAAGCATTAAACTCGCATTACTCAAACACTTATCTTCAAAAGTAAGTAATTTATTACCAATAATTTTATTTTTCTCTGATTGAAGGCTTTACTTTGTAAAAATTTGTTTTCGCGCTTCTCAGTGACTTTCTGCAAAGTACATCTACACCAGTTTGGATTAGTGCCCGGTTATTGGCAATAGGATCACCCCCTATAACATGGGACTTCACATAACTGGCGAAATTTGGTGCACCTCTACCTACCGCTTTTGGTAATACAGAGTGCCTAGTGCGAGTTTTCTTAAAATCGCCGCCACAAGTCACCGCGTCGACGTAAACGCAGATTTGTATGGGCTCACTATAGTGTCATGTTTAGGCCGACAAAGGCGCTGTTCCGATCCTATACAAATCTGCGTTTACGTCGACGCGGTGACTTGTGACGGCGGCAGTGAAAACTCGCACTAGACCTTCTGGTGTTGATATATGTTATTTTTCCCAGTGAATACCTAGCAACGTTCAAGAAGACGGTAGCGATGCATGAAGTATTCCTGCAGCGTTTGGCAGCTCACCCCGTGTTCAGGAACGACTCGCATCTAAGAGTGTTCTTGGAGTACGAACAGGATCTATGCGCTAAGCCTAGAGGGAAGATGGACCTATTTGGTGGGCTGGTAAGGTTCTTATCTATACATCTATACAGATAAATAAAATTGAAGTGTCTGTTTGTAATTTGAAAATAACAGCTTTTCAAAAAATGCTTATTATGTAGGTAAGTATGCACACTACTCACATAAAAAACCAATTAACTTTGTTTTTCTCTCTGTTTGCCTGTTTGTTCCGGGTAATCTCTGAAACGGCTGGACCGATTTTAACGGGACTTTCTCTGGCAGGTAGCTAATTTTAAAAGGAATAACTTAGGCTGCTATTAATTTAAAAAAAACATAAGCGTTCCGCGCGACCTCCATGAAATGAACTCTACGCGGGTGAAACCGCGGGGCACAGCTAGTCATACAATATGTCGAAGTGCCAAAGTACTGACTTTTTGAGAATATATTGTAAAACTAGCTGTGCCCCGCGGTTTCACCCGCGTAGATTTAGTTTCATCCTTATTGTCGCGGAACCCTAATATTTTTAATAAAAGCCTATGTCCTTTCTCAGGGTCTAAAGATTGTCTGTGCCAAATTCCATCAAAATCGGTGGAGAGGTTTAAGCGGGAAAGCGTAACAGACAAACAGAGTTACTTTCGCATTTATAATATTATAAGTAGAGATTTACTAATTTGTTTTTAAACTAAATATCTGAAATTGGGTGGCCTTAGGTTGCTTAGAAAAACCCGACAAAAAAGCTCAGTTATTACTCTTTTCTGAAAGTTTTTTTACAATTTTGAGTGAGATACAAAATATATCACAAAAATATAAGCCCATGGCCACAGTTCCTAATACTTCCTAATACTATGCAAAAACGTCAAAAAAATATATTCAAAAATTGTTACGTACATACAATTGTGTTGATTGTCGATTGCAATATTCGGTGAAATGTGAGTGTTGTTCCTTCAACACCTCAGCTTACCCCTTCGGGAACCCTTCTAGGATGGTGTGAGCTATTTTTGAGGATTTTTTTTCCCTTCAGGTCCGTTCAATGACAACAACGACGGATGAGATATATCTCGGCGCGACAGTTCGCGACGTGAACGACTTTTTCGAACAAGAGACGGCGTTCCTTCAGGAATACTACTCGCATCTCAAAGAGGCTGTCACTAAAGTCGACAAGATGACCTCACAACATAAGGGTGAGTGGAAACATAAACATGACATACATACATTTATTAATAAATTATTGCAAATAAACAGCTTTTCACCAAATGCTATACCACAAAAAACACAGAAATGGAATTAGACATGGGGCGGATTTTTTTTTATTTTTACATAATTAAAATATTGAGCTTTTGCAAGACAACGCTCCTTTATTTTGAGCGTTTGCAAGACAACGCTCTTTTATGTTGAGCGTTTGCAAGACAACGCTCTTTTATGTTGAGCGTTGGCAAGACAACGCTCTTTTAATTCGAGCGTTTGCAAGACAGCATACTTTTACATTGAGCGTTAACATGACAACGTTCTTTCATATTGAATGTTTGCGAGACAACGGTCTTTTATGATGGGGGATAAAAAAAAATCTCAGTCCTTCTGTTTCGACTAATGTCTGAAACGGCTGAAACGATTTCAACGGGACTTTAATTATATGTTTTCTATCACCGTAAAGCTCGTGGTGTAAAATCACTGCACTTAGATCTTTAGAAAAACTCATTAGTACAAGCCCCGTTTGGATTCGAACTTGCGTCGCTTACAAAGCAGGCGACTGCTCAAATCCTACGTCCACCACGGCAATATATTTAATGTGAATGTAATATTATCCAGAGGTAGCAGACGCTCACATAAAGCTCTCATCGTGCATCACCCAGTTGGCGTCGCGAGAACAGCCGGCCACCGAGCGGTTCCTAACACGCGCCGCCGACACCTTCGACAAGTGTAGGGTGAGTTTACACCCATTTTTATGGACTCTTTCATATAAAAAGAAAGAAGAAAAATATTTATGTTCTCGCACAGACTATCAAAAATACAAAATGTGATACCACAAAAAACACAGACAATTAGAAACACAGAAAATTAGACAAGGAACGGTTGTTTTCTTATTACAAAATAAAAATATTGAGCGTTTGCAAGACAACGCTCTTTTATGTTCAGCGTTTGCAAGACAACGCTCTTTTATGTTGAGCGTTTGCAAGACAGCGTACTTTACATTGTGCGTTAACATGACACTGCTCTTTCATATTGAACGTTTGCGCTCTTTTATGGTGAATATTTACACGACAACCACACAGTAGGCCCAGACAAAATGTATGGGAATCATCATCTCCCTGGCCTTAATCCCATGTATTTGGGGTCGGCACTTGATTCAACCCGATGTGGCTGATCACCTGATTTTTATACGAAGCGACTGCCATCTGACCTTCGCAACCCCTTTTTCGAGGAAAATCGGCAATCTGGGTTAAACCAGTTGTCAGATTATTTTTAGGCCTCCGACTGACCTGTAACGATTGCCAAAGATGTTAAATTGGCAACCGGGACCGACGGCTTAACGTGCTCTCCGAGGCACGGAGGGAACTCAGGCGGTCACCCATCCAACTACTGACTAGGCGTATGGTTGCTTAACTTCGCTGATCGAATGATATGCGCAATAGCAACTGTGCCACGAGCTCCTCTACAAAATGTATGGGAATATAGTATGCATAATGTCATGTGCTTGATTCATGTAATTTCCATACATTTTGTATCGCTTCCACTATCGCAAGCGTGAAGGGAATGTTACTTTCTTTAGGCCTTATGCTTCGGCTGGTATATAGAAATGTTGCACAGAGATATATGAGTCCAAATTTGTTTTTGTGTGACGTTATAATTTACTTAAATTAACCATCTACTTAGTACCTTATCAAATTTTAATGAATGCTGCATCACATTTTTGTGCTCATCCTTTACATTTTAGACACAAGTTGCACTTTGTCTATGGTTTTGTTCTGAATTTTAGAACCTCCTTTATAGATAGATTGATCTTACAAATATAATTTTGTGTGCAGAAAATCGAAGGTCGCATGGCGTCCGACCAGGATCTGAAGTTGGCAGATATCCTCAGATATTACATGAGGGACGCCCACGCAGCTAAAGCTGTGCTCGTTCGGAGATTAAGGTATGTATAAAAATAAAATTGAAGTGTCTGTTTGTAATTCCAAAATAACAGTTTTTCACTAAATGCATATGAAAGTATACACGGTACTGGCATTAAAACACTTTTTTTTTATTTCTCTGTCAGTCTGTTTATTCAGGCTGATCTCTGAAACTCGGGATCTATTTTCACGGGACTTTCACTGAAAGATATCTGATGTTTCAAGGAGTAACTTAGGCTCCTTTTATTTTAGAGAAAGTGTTTAATATTATACCTACGCGGTGGTAAATAAACAAAAATAAAAGAAGTTTCTATTATACACCTCCATATTTTGAAGTCGGTCCAAAAATAAATTTTTTTCCCAGATGTTTGGCGGCATATGAAGCTGCCAACAGGAATCTAGAAAAGGCTAGAGCCAAGAATAAAGACGTACATGCTGTGAGTATTATATATATATATTCCCTAATACTATTCACTTAATACATATATACATACATACATTGACATATGTGTCACAAATTTCTTAATCAAAAATGTTCTCACTATTTTAATTTTTGTCACTTTGTAAATGACATTGTCACCATATAGTCACTTTGTAAATGACATTGTCACTTTATAAATGACATTGTCACTATATTGTCACTTTATAAATGACATTGTCACTATATTGTCACTTTATAAATGACATTGTCACTATATTGTCACTTTATAAATGATATTGTCACTATATTGTCACTTTGTAAATGACATTGTCACTATATTGTCACTTTGTAAATGACTTCACTATATACAGGGTGTCGGGGAAACCAGGACAGCTGTTAAAATCGGTGATAGAGTATAATTTTAGGAAGCAATTAAAATTATTATGACAAAAATATCTTCTTCCCTTTTCGAGTAATTGACGTCCAAAGTTGACCATATCAAGATCTTATTTTCGCATAAAAATCAGCTGTAACGTAGAGTTATTCATGTGAAATCTAACTACGTTTTTATTTTTTTTCTCCCACTAATAATTCTTGAAATAATCCCATAAAACCATTTTTTGAAACCATTAACCTTCCCCTTAATTAAAAAAGTTTAATGCCCGCGTACGGAATGTAGGTAAACGCGGCCGCGCGTTCATTCAATCGCTTAAGGCCGCGAGCTCTTCGGTCATAGCTTATAACTACGTTATCGTTGGAGCTATATATTTTACGATTTCAATATAGTGATAAATTCATAAAACCCTACAACTTCTAGAAGACAACTGTTCCTTTTTCTCCGACACCCTGTATATGTTTAATACACATTGTTTGTCTGCTCACAAGCCGCTGGAGGTACATGAGGTAATTCACGCTTTTCAATATATACATATATATTTATTTGAACTAGCCGTTTGAACAGTTGCCTGCTACGCAAGCCACGCAAGTTCGAATCCCAGCGGGGTCTGTACCATTGAGTTTTTCTAAAAACTTATGTGCAGTGATGTAACACACGTGCTTTATGGTGAAGGAAAAAATCGTGAGGAAACCTGCATATGTCTGAGAAGTAATTCAAAGATAGTGCCTGAGACGGTGATAAGATCATCATCTGTCACGTTGGCACTCAATCATATTTGGTGAAATGTATGTGTTGTTGTTACAACACCTCTGATTACCCCTTCGGGGACCCTTCTGGGATGGCGTGAGTATATATATTTGATAGATATGTGCGTATGTACAGGCTGAGCAGTTGCAGGCAGCGGCGTGCGCCAAGTTCGAACAGGTGTCGGCGCGGGCCCGAGACGAACTGCTGGACTTCCGAGCACGAAGGGTCGCCGCATTCCGGAAGAGGTATTATCTATATCTATACAGATTAATAAAATTGAAGGGTCTCTTTGTAATTCCTAATTAACAGCTTTTCACTTAATGTGTATGCAAGAATATACATACAGTAATCACATAAAAACTAATATTAAATATTTTTTCCATTTATTCGTCCTTCTGTCTGCCTGTTTGTTCCGGCTAATCTGCGAAACGGCTGGACCGATTTTATCGGAACTTTCACGTGCAGATAGCTAATGTTACATAGAGTAACTAAGGCAACTTTTATTTAAAAATAAAATAGTGTTCCGCGGCCCACCCATTGTAAACAAATATTATTCCTAGATAATATAAATATAAATATTATTAATTTATTTATTCCGAGTTGGCACATCACTAGCTCTGCAAGCCTCACTCACCTTGTGAACACTACAATAGAGCAGGTAGTGACTCAACTCAAAAAAACTTATTTTTATTACAGCTTGATAGAGTTAGCAGAGTTGGAGATAAAACACGCGCGCGCGCAGCAAGAGTTGCTAAGGAAATCACTGCAGGTACTTAAGGAATGCCAGTAGAATAGGTATTGTAATATGAAAATCATTATACGCTTAACCGCGTAATTCTGTGAGGTTTCTCATTTCTTTATCGTTTATGTATTACTAGCGGACGTCACGCGGTTTCACACTCGCATAGTTCCCATTCCTTTCTTAGCGGATGCCTACGTCATAACATCTACCTGCATGCCAAGTTTCAGTCCGATCCGTCCAGTGGTTTGGGCTGTGCGTTGATAGATCACTATGTCAGTCAGTCACCTCTGAATTATATATATATTTAGATTGACTATTATTGAAACCGACCATCCACGTTTAGTTCGACGCTAAAGATACCTTACAGAATTACGCGGCAGCTCCGACCAGGACAACTAGAGTAAATCATCTGTAAGTCGCTGCGGTTATCGTATTCAAATTTAAAAAATATCTTTATTTAATTAGACTTTTAACAGTTTTTTCATAAAGTGATTCGGGCTACTTCTAGCTAAGATTCCGTACAATAAGAGGTTATTTAAACTTGAAAAGGTATGAACACTGGTAAGTATATTATGTTATATAACAATAAACAGGGTGTCGGAGAAAAAGGAACAGTTGTCTTCTAGAAGTTGTAGGGTTTTATGAATATATCACTATGTTGAAGTCGTAAAATATCTAGCTCCAACGATAATGTAGTTATAGGCTATGGTCGAAGAGCTCGCGGTCTTAAGCGATTGAATGAAAGCGCGGCCGCGTTTACCTACATTACGTACGCGGTAATTAAACTTTTTAAATTAAGGGGAAGGTTAATGGTTTCGAAGAATGGTTTTATGGGATTATTTCAGGATTTATTAGTGGGAAAAAAAAAACAAAAACTTAGTCAGATTTCACGTGAATAACTCTACGTTACAGCAGATTTTTATGCGAAAATAAGGTCTTGATATGGTCAACTTTGAACGTCAATTACTCGAAAACGGAAAAAGATATTTTTGTCATAATAATTTTATTTGCTTCCTAAAATTATACCCTCTCATATTTTAACAGCTGTCCTATTTTCCCCGACACCCTGTATATAACTGATGTTTTGTCCTGTCTTGTTTGTCCTCATCACGTTATATAGATACCATTTACATACTTTTTACTTTTATTGAAGGTAAAATGTATGTAAAATATATAGGATATTTTATGATTATATTTTATACTTTTAATTGTGTATATACATTCACATGAATTCATTAAATTGCAGTGTCTTTGTAATGTCCAAGTAACTTTTTATTATGAAAGAAAATTCTAACTGAACTCCGCGGTTTTTTGAAATTGGTCAAGTAGTTTTTGTGTTACATCGTAACAAACAAAAAGTCATTCAGCTTTGTAATTAGTTTAGATTATGTAATAATTTATATATATGTGTATAGATCTTTGCGATGTTTTGAGACTGAAATTGGTTACATTCCGTATCTAAGAAGTTCTTAATACGCGCTGTTTAAACAATCTTAGTTGGTCCCCCGTAGTCGAGTTAAACTACAGAAACGACACCTATATCATATATTCAAAATATCCATCTCATCCTTTTTGGATTGGATTTTAAAACAGTTGTGTCATGTTCAACATCATAAAATATCTAGAAAATTACACACATATCAAATTATCAGAAAAAATGGCCATCTTGGATATGAAAATAGGTGTCATTTTCATTTATAGCATCTCAAAAAATCTAATGATTTTTTTTAAATATCTTTGTCCACCATCTTGGATTTCCAAGGCAGTGTCCGTTTTACAAGAAACATCACAAAATTAACACCCATGTCGAATAAAAAATAATTTCGATATGTATGGCGCGAGGGGAATAAAACTATCCCCACTATTTATCGCGCGTTCTGATGTGTGAGAAGTAATTCAGAGATCAGTATCTGAGGCGGTGATAGATTCACCATCTGTCACGTTGGCACTTAATCATATTGTATGAAAAGTGGGTGTTGTTATTACAACACCTCTGCTTACCCTTTCGGGGAATACAGGCGCATATGTATTTCTATATTTATAATGTGTAGTATCGCAACTACCTATTGCTGCGCGTTTTTTTAATTGTGAAAAACGATAAAATCTCAAGCCTTCTTCTCGTTGGACAAGATCATCATCTCCCTGGCCTTATCCCATGTATTTGGGGTCGGCACTTGATTCAACCCGATGTGGCTGTTCACCTGATTTTTATACAAAGCCATCTAACTTTCGTAACCCTTTTTTTGAGGAAAATCGGCAATCTGGGTTAAACCAGTTGTCAGACTTAACGATTGCAAAAGATGTTAAATTGGCAACCGGGACCGACGGCTTAACGTGCTATCCAAGTACTGGCTAGGCGTATGGTTGCTTAACTTGGCTGATCGAATTATATACAATACCACGAGCTCCTCGTTCTCGTCCTTGTTGGACAAGATATAGTGAATTATGAATTTAGTTATACCTATTTACTAGGATATATAAACAAACTTCTATACAAGTATAAAGTTATATTAGTTTGTAATATGTATTTATCTATGTATGTGATAAGTTAGGTTTAAGTTGATTAAAACATTGTTCTGGCTATGTATAGACACTGTAAAATGTACTGCAAAGTTATGTTAAAAAAATTCTTTAAGGAAATATATTATTATGATTATCGAAAACACTGTTTTATTTATTACACAACTAGCTGTGCCCCGCGGTTTCACCCGCGTAGATTTAGTTTTATCCTTATTGTCGCGGAACCCTAATATTTTTGATAAATAAAAGTAAGATTTGCTTTCTGCCAGTGAAAGTCCCGTTGAAATCGGTCCAGCCGTTTCGGAGATTACCCGGAACAAACAGACAGAGAAAAAAATTAAAAATAGTTTTTTTTATTGCATTACCGTTAAGTATGTACTTTCATATGCATTTAGTGAAACGCCGTTATTTTGGATTTACAAACAGACACTTCAATTTTATTTATCTGTATAGATGTATAGATAGTGACAAATCGTACTAGCATTCACTTCACGCTTGGACATCTCCAGTGCACGCACCCTAATAAAAGTATTTTGAACCGACGCGTTACCATGGTAACCAATCATTCACAACAAAATGAATCCAAAACAAATGTGTTCTCACATTTAATAAGCGTTTATCAGTGTTTTAGTACAAAAATTATAGTAGTCTAGTGTCTCATGGCTTGTGTATACGGTGGTTTGGCGAAACGGTAAGTTTACTTTCAATTTTATCGTTTATATGTTAGTGAATTCTTATGTGAAGATGTATGCGTGATACACGGCCGTGATATATATCATTGGTATATATATATATATTTGTATAGCTTAATTTTGCTATCTAAATCAGGTTTATTCCTACATTTTTTCAAGTGACACATTAAAGTCTTTATAAATAGTGATAAAACAGTGCTCATACTTTTTATTCTTGCTATTCTTGACTCTAGTTTAAAACTGAAAAACTACTTAATAGTTTTTTTTGTTTAATAAAATCTAAATCTAGTATCAGAGGGCGCGGTTTTAGGCCCCACTAGAATAATCATCGTTATAGTTATAATATCAAATGAAGCTTATATATGCCTGCCTGAGTTAGGCTAGTTTCCGAACCGGTGATAATTTTCCGACGTTCATAAGTGCTTTGGGGAATTCTCGCTTTCTCCAAATGACCAAGTTTCGGTCGAAAGTTTACAAATTTCTTAACACGGTTCTTATTCTTTCTAAAATCTATACAGATAATTAAAATTGAAGTGTCTGTTTGTAATGCACTATATGCATATGGAAATATACACGGTACTGATAATATTTTTTTTTTTAAAATCATTATGTCTGTCTGTCAGTCTGTTTGTTCCGGGTAATCTCCGAAACGGCTGGACCGATTTTAACGGGAATTTCACTGGCAGGTAGCAATTTTACAAGAAGATCTTAGGCTACTTTTATTTAAAAACCATTAGGGTTCCGCGGGACATCCAAGAAATTATCTCTATGCGGGTGAAACCGCGGGGCACAGCTAGTTATGTCCTATAAATCCCGTGATGTTTATATTCAAAACCACTAATCAATTACATTTTCAAACGAACGAAAACATGAGTTTCGTAAAAATTAAGTGATATTAACTCTACGTTTGAGTTTCGTTCTTTTGCAAGTTTTCGGAGAAAGGAGTAGACCCCCAGGGCTGAATAAATCATTTTCCTCTTTCATTTCCCCAGGTCATAATCCCTATACCCTATCCCGTAATATTAGATCAATATGCAAGCGTTGCCGGGGGCGTGCCTGTTCCTGTGGCTGGCGGGAGCATTGCCCCCATCCCTCGGGAAGTGGGTAGAAGGGAGGATCGACACTAAGGACGTGAGTATTGAACTAACAGTACCGTTATCACGCGTTCGCCACCGTTTTCCTAATCTATACTCGTTAGCATTTCCGTCCAATATCTGTATGAGACATTGTACAGCGCCTCCAAGCGGTGACGTAAAAAACTAAAATATCTCGTTGTTTAGTATTAATAGTGATGTCAAGCTAGTCTGCCAATTAACGCGGCATTTTACACACACATACACATCACATTATAATTTAGTCGATTATTTATGGTATCTATAAATTTTCTCCTCCCTACCATTCTTTTTGGGATTGGTGTTGCTAAGTTGGCAACACGAATGACTTTTGGCGCGAACGGAAAAACGCGCGGTCGGCCGACAACAAGGTCAATATTATAAATTCATAAAAAGTGGTTCCTTATGCGGCAAAGGGGTGAGTTTAGGGTATAATTTATCCCTGTATTTGTCTATTTATATATTTACACTCAATATCGGCGAATGACGAAAAAAATAACATAAAAATACAGTCCACTAATTTAAGCGGCGTAGAAGGGAAACTCCGTTGTTTTTGAACTAGGATTCCCCTACACTCGTACTAATATTGTCGGAGACGCTAGCGAGTGTAGATTAGGTAAACGTTGGCAAACTCGTGATATGGGTAGCGAGTAAATACGTATGTATAGTGCCTGAGACGGCGATAGACTCACCATCTGTCCCTTCTGGGCATAATGGCGTGAGCATGTTATTTTCAGAAATGGGCGTTCCTATCTCGTTTCTGCTTCCTGTCGTTGGATGGTCAGTTCGAATACCTGATAGAGTTCGACCGGGACATGGGCATACCGAACCTGTTGCTGTACTACGACGATGACAGCCAATGGCCGGCTGTCTACCATAGTAGTAAGGTTTGTCTGTCTGTAATGTCTTATAACAGCTCTTACGGCCGATTGATTCATCTATACATCTTTTACATATAAGTATATGTAAACATAGATACATACAGTTAAATAAAATTGAAGTGTCTTTTTGTAATTCCAAAATAACAGCTTTTCACTAATTGCATGTAAATGAAAGTATACACGCTACTAACACTAAAAAACCAAGTTTTACAATTTTTCTCTGTCTGTCTTTCTGTTTGTTCCGGCTAATCTCCGAAACGGCTGGACCGATTTTTAACGGGACTTTCACTGGAGTATAGCTGATGTTATATTTATTAAAAATATTCCAAGGTTCCACGACAATAAGGATGAAACTAAATCTACGCGGGCGAAACCGCGGGGCACAGCTAGTGTTCAATATATATATTGAACATCTGTGGTTAGTTAACAACAATAACTTACTAAAATGTAATCGCCTCACGCCTGTTGTCTATGGCCACGTTCTCTCTTCACTTCTTGCCGCCATTATCTTGTTACACATTATATCTTACTTTATTTAAAACAAATATAAAATTAGTCAATTTATCTACAAACTGTGCTTCATTCAACTATACAGGGTGTCGGAGAAAAAGGAAGTTGTCTTCAAGAAGTTGAAGGGTTTTATGAATATACCACTATATTGAAGTCGTTAAATATCTAGCTCCAACGAAAACGCAGTTATAGGCTATGGTCGAAGAGCTCGCGGCCTTAAGCGATTGATTGAACGCGCGGCCGCGTTTACCTACGTTACGTACGCGGCAATTAGACTTTTTAAAATAAGGGGAAGGTTAATGATTTCGAAAAATGGTTTTATGGGATTATTTCAGGATTTATTAGTGGGAGAAAAAAAATAAAAACGAAGTTAGATTCCACGTGAATAAGTCTACGTTACAGCTGATTTTATGCGAAAATAAGGTCTTGATATGGTCAACTTTGAACGTCAATTACTCGAAAACGGAAGAAGATATTTTTGTCATTATAATTTTATTTGCTTTCTAAAATTATACCCTCTCACATATTTTAACAGCTGTCCTATTTTCCCCGACATCCTGTATATCGCCCAGCTAGTATATTAATACTGTTAAGAGTTAGGAGTGCCTTGATTGCGAAATAGTCATTTTATCTTCGCGTCACGAATCAAATCCATGCACAGTAACCCCACTATTATCGTTGAGCGCTCAAAGCTCGTGATTCCTGTACTCTTCCAGACATGTAAAGAGCGAGAAGCAGTCCTGAACAAAGCTGGACAAAACCAGATAATAAAACTATCACATTGGTACCCCGACACCGAATTCTCTGGGTGCATATTGACCAAAGCGAGCAAGGAGTTGCCAGCGTCTAAAAGGTAATTACAACACGAGATCTTGGTTTCGATCACCAGAGTGCCTAGTGCGAGTTTTCTTAAAATCGCCGTCACAAGTGATTGCGTCGACGTAAACGCAGATTTGTATGGGCTCACAATAGTGTCATGTTTAGGCCGACAGAGGCGCTGTTACGATCCTGTACAAATCTGCGTTTACATCGACGCGGTGACTTGTGACGGCGGCAGTGAATAACTCGCACTAGGCCCTCTGGTCAGGCAATGTTATTGACTTTTTCCATCTGTAATTCCCCAGTAGCAGCCCGCAATCTGGATTAGTGGCCGGTTAATGGCAATAGGCTCGCCCTCTATTACATGATAATTAATTAGTGGTAAAATGTAGGTGTAATATAAATACACCTCTGCCTACCCCTTCGGGGACTATGGTCGCGAGCATATGTAACCCTATCACGAGTTTGCAACAGTTTTACTAATCTATACTCGCTAGCGTCTCCGCCGAATATTTGTATGAGACATTGTACAGCGCCCCCAAGCGGTGAAGTGAAGAACTAAAATATCTCATGCAAATACGACGGACGCTAACGAGTATAGATAACAAAAACGGTGGCAAACCCGTGATTGTAGTAATGATCATAATATGTAGTTTACTTATAAAATTAAATATTAAAAATATCTTTATTTTATTAGACTTCTTACAAAGTACTTTCAAATCGTCAGAAGGACACACCGGGTTCCGAAGATCGCTTTTGTATTTTATAACTTTTACCTTCACAGCACATCAACAACAGAAAAACCGTCAAAGAAAAACCCAATAGTAACATCGAAACCCAAAACCGTAACCAAACCGGTGCCGCCCGAAGACGCATCTTATTACGACCAATTTCTAAAAACTACCACGCCTAAACCTAAAACTACCAATTCCGTGCAGAATTCTACCACGTGGTACGAATTGGTACCGACCGAGGATCTCAACTTCACTACAGAAACACCCGAAGACATGTGGGAGAGCATAGCTCCCAATAAAAATGGCAGTTCATTAGAGAATTTTAATGATGTCGAAATTATGTTTAATAGCAACACCAGTGGGGTATGTTATTTCTACATTAATATTAGAAAGAGGAAAGATTTGATTGTTTTTTTGTTTGTTTGTTTGCATTGAATAGGCTCCGAAACTACTTGACCGATCTTGAAAATTCATTCAGCAATGGATAGCTACATCTTAAGCGAGTAACATAGGCTATATTTTATCCCCGTTCTCTCACAGGAACGGGAACTACGCGGGTGATTTATAAATTCAACCCCTAAGCGATGATATTAAAACTATAGATGTATAGTAGTGCTTCCTACTTAGATGGCTCGCTACATAGATAGCGATATCGTGAGTAAAATGGCGTATGTAAGTCTGTATGTAAATAATTGCTCCAGGCGATTATGCAACGGAATCTAGATTTAAATATATTGTGGACACATTAAATTAAAATCACAAATTCATAAAAAACTTTTAAACAATAAGCCTAAGTAGTAGCGTTCAGCTAATGATGGTTGCTCGGTGTCTTCAAAGCCGTGATGTTCTAGCCAGGCTTGTCATATCTGAGGATCACCCCCGAACACTGTTCTACTTGGACACACGGGTACTCTAACCCGCACAAAACTCTCATAGCGCGATTTGGGTTTTCATCTATTTGTTCACAAACTCGCGGTTGTTAGCGAGTAGCGCCATCTATGTAGTAAATGGAGAAGTTATTCTAGCATGCTTATTAAGTTTGCAGCATAAAATAACACTGTTCTACTTGGACACACGGATATGTACTGTAACCCGTACAAAACTCTCATAGCGCGATTTAGGTTTTCGTCTATTTGTTCACAAACTCGCGGTTGTTAGCGAGTAGCGCCATCTATGTAGTAAACAACCAATTTGCAGCATAAAATAAAACGCTCAACATTCGAGCTGTACGAGCGATATCGCCGTCGTCGTCTCAACTCGGACAAACAAAGCGACAGTGCTGAGAAGGACACTGAGAGACTTATAGTGTCGTGTCACAACTCGCGGAGGTTCCGATCAGCTAGGGAGAGATGGTGGTTTATTGCTATTAGCAACTGCGATAGTCCTAAGGTACCTAAATTAACATTTATGAATTTGCACCATTACATACAATCTATATGTTTGTAATTCGAAAAAGAACACATAATTGATTTTCAGTAAATGCATATCTATACTAATGTATATAGCTGAAGAATTAGTTTGTTCGATCGTGCTAATCTTAGGAAATACCAGTAAAATTAAAAACAAAAATTCAGTGTTGAAATACTCACGCTAATACCAATCTCGGATTAAAGTAAGCGTTAGTCCAAAGTAACTATTCCACTCGGACGAAGTCGCGAGCAGTCGCTAGTGAAAGTGTATACGGTACATACATGAAAAAAGGTTTTCTCTGTCTGTCTATGACTATATGTGTCCATAAATGCATCACGGATTTTACTAACTTACAACTCTGAAATACAAGTGGAGGAGTGCGCCAATGTTTGTTTCCAAAAAATTTATTAATTAGACTGTCTCGTTGGTCAATGGTCGCAAACGCTACTGCTGGACATGAGGTCTTGGGTTCGATCCCCGGGTCCAACGGTGTTATTAAGTTTTATATCTGTAATTCCCCAGTAGCAGCCCGCAGTCTGGATTAGTGGCCGGTTAATGGCAATAGGCTCGCCCTCTATTACATGGGACTTAAACATAACTGCCTACCCCTTCGGGGAATATAGGCGTGGGCATATGTATGTAGTTTTTATAAGTATTCTTTATCATGTCATCATTCTAGGGTCTAGATGTGAGGTATAAGTTCTTGATGACGAATGGTCCAGAAGGTGATTTTTGGAGCGAACATTTTTCCGCAGATGAATTTTGTAAGTACCTACCCTCATTTTTTGAGTGTTATATTAATATTAGAGACACTACATCATGTTTTTTTTCCACTGACTAATCTACACAGTGTTCTTCTTCCTGGTCGCTATGTATAAGAGCTGTGGCGGCCGTGGGGTTTGAGCAGTCGCCTGCTTCGCAAACGACGCAAGTTCGGATCACAGTGAGGCCTGTACCAATGAGTTTTTCTAAAAACTTATGTGCAGTGATTTCACACCACGTGCTTTAAGGTGAAGGAAAATATCGCGAGGAAACCTGCATATGTCTGAAAAGTAACTCTAAGACTCACCATCTGTGACGTTGGCACATAATAATCTTCGGTGAAAAGATGTTAAATACTTCTGCTTACCCCTTCGGTAAATACAGGCGTGATAATTTATGTATGTAATGTTTTTTCGCTACTTCTCCCACTGCTCAACTCAAATTGCTCAACTGCTGTAAGTTGAGCAGTAAACCTGATGTTTCCATTGCTCAACTAGTTGAACAATAAGACATAATTTGTATTAACATGGTATGCTCTATACCTCAATATTTTTAGCTATGCTCGACTCCTTTTTTTACGTGCTATAACTTCAATTGCTACACTATAATGTGACTAAAGACCTTTAGTCAATAATTTTAATGTTCCAGTCGTCTTGCCAATCCTCCTAGCGTACACGTTGGCCTACGTGTTATTAATAGTAGCGGTAGTGGTCTGCAGCGTGGAGCTAAGATCCCGACATCTCCTCCACACCACATACAAGTTGTTCCTGGCTTCGACTGCCGCACAACACTTTGGTATTGTTCTGCACGCGTTAGCGTATATACGGTATGCTGCCAATGGTATTGGGAGTCCTGCGGCGAAGGTTGTCGGTGAGTGTGCTTGTCAGGCGATTTGAGATTACGTTTATACAGGGTGTCGGGGAAAATAGGACAGCTGTAAAAATATGTGAGAGGGTATAATTTTAGGAAGCAAATACAATTATTTGACAAAAATATGTTCTTCCGTTTTCGAGTAATTGACGTTCAAAAATGACCATATCAAGACCATATTTACGCATAAAAATCTGCTGTAACATAGAGTTATTCACGTAAAATCTAACTACGTTTTTTTCCCCACTAATAAATCCTGAAATAATCCCATAAAACCATTTTTCAAAACCATTAACCTTCCCCTTAATTTAAAAAGTTTAATTACCGCGTACGTAATGTAGGTAAACGCGACCGCGCGTACATTCAATAGCTTAAGGCCGCGAGCTCTTCGGCCCTTAGCAACCATAGCCTATAACTACGTTATCTTTGGAGCTAGATATTTTACGACTTCAACATAGTGATATATTCATAAAACCCTACAACTTCTAGAAGACAACTGTCCCTTTTTCTCCGACACCCTGTATATCTACACTTTTCTATACATCTATACAAGCAGATAAATAAAATTGAAGTGTCTGTTTGTAATTCCAAGTTATGACGTATGCACTACTACACAAATGCATATGAAAGTATACACGGTACTCACATAAAATAAAAGGTATTTGAATTGTTAGATAGCCCTATTTATCGAGGTAGGCTAAAAGCTATATGGGGTAGACTTTTTAGACAATCATTTTTTCACAGCATCTGTTGTACATATCAACAAAAAAATTATTCTACAACATCTCTTAAAATTTATAATGAAACTAGCGGACGTCACGCGGTTTCACCCACGTAGTTCCCGTTCCCGTGGGAGTACGGGGATAAAATATAGCCTATGTTACTCGCTGATGATGTAGCTATCCATTGCTGAAAGAATTTTCAAGATCGGTCCAGAACTTTTTAAGCCAATTCATTACAAACATACTTACATACAAATCTTTCATTTTTATTATATTACTAGCTGTGCCCCGCGGTTTCACCCGCGTAGAATTAGTTTCATCCTTATTGTCGCGGAACCCTAATATTTTTAATAAATAAAAGTAGCCTAAATTACTCCTTGATATATCAGCTACCTGCCAGTGAAAGTCCCGTTAAAATCGGTCCAGCTGTTTCAGGGAATACCCGGAAAAAACAGACAGACAGAGAAAAATTTAAAACTTGGTTTTTTAGTGTCAGTAGCGTGTATACTTTCATAAACATTTAGTGAAAAGATGTTATTTTGGAATTACAAACAGACACTTCAATTTTATTTATCTGTATAGATGTAGGTATACACTAGAACCAGTAATAGTGTAGATATATAAAAATACCTGTTATTATTCCAGGTCAATTCTTATGTGGTGTATCGGAGACTACCTTCCTGCTACTGCTAATGCTGATGGCTAAAGGCTACACCATAACCCGAGGGCGGCTCAAAGTAGGCTTCACGGTCAAACTGACCATCTTCATGTGTTGCTATATGGTCACTTATATCGTCCTGTTCGTCTATCAGGCTAAGGTGAGAAAATCTATACAGATAAATAACATTGAAATGTCTGTTTGTCATTCCAAAATTACAGCTTTTGAAAGTATACACGGTTCTGATATAGAATAACTAATTAAAAAAAAAATCTCTGTCTGTCTGTTTGTTCCGGGTAATCTACGTAACGGCTGGACCGACGTTAACGGGGCTTTCACTGGCACATAGCTACACTTACAAGGAGTAACTTAGGCTTCTTTTTCCTAAAATAATCATCAGAATTTCGCGGGCTACCATGAAGATAACTTTACGTGGGGGAAACCGAGGGGAATGGCTAGTAGTTAAAGAAAATTAATGAGTCGTTGTGGACGTGGGGTTTGAACAGTCGCTCCAATCCAAGTTCGAATCCCAGCTGGGCCTTACCAATGAGTTTTTTAAAAAACTTATATACAGAGATTTCACACCACGTGCTTTACGGTTAAGGAAAACATCGTGAGGAAACCTGCATATGTCTGAGAAGTAATCCATCCGTCACGTTGACACTTAATCATCTCTGCCTACCCTATGGTTAAGTGCCCACGTGACAGAGGGTGTGCATCAACTTAAGTTTTTAGAAAATCTCATCATCACCGCAGGGACTCGAACTAGCGTCGCTTACGTATCAGGTGACTGCTCGAACCCCACGGCCACCACGGCTCTTGTCCTCTAAATTATAATCTAGTTGTTCACAAACTTGCGAATGTTAGCGAGTTGCGCCTTCTATGTAGTGGAGAACCTGTGCACTTATACACTAAGGTTTCTCGTCGAACTCGACGCCGAGCGTTGGTTTCAATCATAGGAAATCTAAAAATATATGTGACTGACTGACTGACTGAAATAGTGATCTATCAACGCACAGCCCAAACCACTGGACGGATCGGGCTGACATTTGGCATGCAGGTACATGTTATGACGTAGGCATCCGCTAAGAAAGGATTTTGATTAATTCTACCCCCAAGGGAATATAATAGGGGATGAAAGTTTGTATGAAACTAATAAGTTGTTAATACTTATACATAATACATAGAGGATAAGGTTCAAATTCGTATCTTTAAAACCGACACTTGTGCGACGCTGAGAAACCTTAGTGAATAACGCGGCTGCTAAGATTGAATCTTTCCCCCCAGGCTTTCGATCCAGGTGAAGTGTTATACTTATACGAGAGTCCAGCTGGTTACGGTTTGATAGTTCTGCGCATCATTGCCTCATTCGTCTTCGCCTATTCCATCTTCTTCACCGTCAGAAAATACCCAGAAAAGGTATGGTATTCTTCCGAAAGTGTAGGCATTGGTATTGTAATAACAACACCCACTTTTCACACAAGATGATTAAGTGCCAACGTGACAGATGGTGAGTCTATCGCTGTCCCAGCCACTATACATACGTCTTTTGAATTACTTCTCAGACATATGCAGGTTTCCTCACGATGTTTTCCTTCACCTTAAAGCACGTGGTGTGAAATTACTGTACATAAGTTTTTAGAAAAATTGTGCATTCGCTGTGCGTCGCGTGCATAGCAGGCGACTGCTTAAACCCCAGGGCCACCACGGCTCTTTTAGACTTATCTATCAAGTCTAAAAGTTAAGATAAATATATAATCAAAATCTCCCATTTGATCACCATACGCCGTCAATTATCAGATATTATATATAATAATAATTTCAGAATATGTTCTACGCGCCGTTCTCAATATGCGGAACACTGTGGTTTTATGCAGGACCACTGTTTATACTGACAGCGAACAACTATATAGGTAAGTGCAGGTGTTGTCACATTTGAGCTTCATCATCCCTGGCCTTATCCCATACATTGTTGTGGTCGGCACTTGATTCAACCCGATGTTGCTCCATATTAGTCGCAATCAACTTATTATCTCCTTGTCCGTTATGTGCGCCTGGTACTTCGTGTACCATATCATCATCTCCCTGGCCTTATCCCATACATTGTTGGGGTTGGCACTTGATTCAACCCGATGTGGCTCCATGTTAGTCGCAATCAACTTATTAACTCCTTGTCCGTTATGTGCGCCTGGTACTTCGTGTACCATATCATCATCTCCCTGGCCTTATCCCATACATTGTTGGGGTCGGCACTTGATTCAACCCGATGTGGCTCCATGTTAGTCGCAATCAACTTATTAACTCCTTGTCCGTTATGTGCGCCTGGTACTTCGTGTACCATATCATCATCTCCCTGGCCTTATCCCATACATTGTTGGGGTTGGCACTTGATTCAACCCGATGTGGCTCCATGTTAGTCGCAATCAACTTATTAACTCCTTGTCCGTTATGTGCGCCTGGTACTTCGTGTACCATATCATCATCTCCCTGGCCTTATCCCATACATTGTTGGGGTTGGCACTTGATTCTACCCGATGTGGCTCCATGTTAGTCGCAATCAACTTATTAACTCCTTGTCCGTTATGTGCGCCTGGTACTTCGTGTACCATATCATCATCTCCCGGGCCTTATCCCATACATTGTTGGGGTCGGCACTTGATTCAACCCGATGTGGCTCCATGTTAGTCGCAATCAACTTATTAACTCCTTGTCCGTTATGTGCGCCTGGTACTTCGTGTACCATATCATCATCTCCCTGGCCTTATCCCATACATTGTTGGGGTCGGCACTTGATACAACCCGATGTGGCTCCATGTTAGTCGCAATCAACTTATTAACTCCTTGTCCGTTATGTGCGCCTGGTACTTCGTGTACCATATCATCATCTCCCGGGCCTTATCCCATACATTGTTGGGGTCGGCACTTGATTCAACCCGATGTGGCTCCATGTTAGTCGCAATCAACTTATTAACTCCTTGTCCGTTATGTGCGCCTGGTACTTCGTGTACCATATCATCATCTCCCTGGCCTTATCCCATACATTGTTGGGGTCGGCACTTGATACAACCCGATGTGGCTGATCACCTGATTTTTATACGAAGCGACTGCCATTTATATGTATATTAGTATAAAATTATTTACCAGTTTTCTATACTTTCAGATAAATGGGTTAGAGAAAGCGTGGTGACCGCTGTACTCCTGTTTATATCATTCAGTGGACATATCATGTTTCTGGTGAGTGCAGCCAACACTGTAACTCCGTTATAACGAAACATGGTTTAAACCAAGACTAAACTCTGATTAAAATTATGTCGATCCCTTTTTGAATCCGTATCAGAAAGTTTGCACATGTTTGTATTTGAGCTAATTTTATGCTTTTTATATTTATATTTATAGTGATTTATTTCGTATTTTAAATCTATACATCTATATCTATATATACTACATCTATACAGATAAATAAAATTGAAGTGTCTGTTTGTAATTCCAAAATAACAGCTTTTCACCAAATGCATATGAAAATATACACGCTAGTGACACTAAAAAACCAACTGTTAATTTTTTTCTCTGTCTGTCTGTCTGTCTGTCTATTTGTTCCGGGTAATCTCTGAAACGGCTGGATCGATTTTAACGGGACCTTCACTGGCAGGTAGCTGATGTTTCAAGGAGTAACATAGGCTACTTTTATTTATTAAAAATATAAGGGTTCCGCGATAATAAGGAAGAAACTAAATCTACGCGGGTGAAACCACGGGGCACAGCTAGTTGTATAATATTTTTGAGTAACAGAGTATTTACTGAGTTTCTTGCCAGGTTCTTCTCAGTAGAAGTAACCTTCCGAACCTGGCGGTAGCATGTATAATCCTGTACATTGTGTCATTCTGACGATTTGAAAGTACTTTGTTAAAAGTCTAATCAAATAAAAATAATTTTTAGTTAGTATTTATGTTTTACAATAAAGGGTGGTTAAATTATTATAGTACATATGCAAGAAGGCCAGGGGCCCAACCATGAGCTCTTATTGCAATGATAAATCAGTTGTGCGACAGTGACAGATGTATGCACGTCACATACATCTGTCTCATAAATGAGTGAAACTATCATGGCAATAAGAGCTCGTGGTAAGGCCCCTGTTCCGATCTTCTTCTGCTATTATTATTTTATTTTGTATTAATTAGTATAATAGTAATATTGCATGCCATAATTTTTTATTGTTTGGAAGAACGGGGCTGCACTATTTACAACAAGTTATTGATGAAATCATTAAAGAATTAACTTTGGATTTATTCAAAGGGGATAAGTCTTAAATTTCCTTTATTTGGTTTTTCTTTGTAAATGTTTTATAGGTAATGTAAATCTGTTTGTTTTAGCTATTGACCCTACCAGTGTTCGCCAATAAGAATTTCCCCTACCATGTGCGCACCACACAGATCGGCGTTATGCAAGTGAGTTTTAAGTTGGTAAAGTTTATTTCATTAAAATTTAATGAGTCGCCTGCTACGCCAGCGACACAAGTTCAAATCCCAGCGGGGCGTGCAGCAATGAGTTTTTCTAAAAAAACTATTGTACAGTGTTTTTACACCACGTGCTTTACGGTGAAGGAAAACATCGTGAGGAAACCTGCATATGTCTGAGAAGTAATTCAAAGTCATATGTATAGTGCCTGAGGCGGCGATAGACTCACCATCTGTCACGTTGGCACTTATCATCTTGTGTGAAAAGTGAGTGTTGTTATTACAACACCTCTGCATACCCCTTCGGGGAATACAGGCGTGAGAATATGTAAGAAATATTTGTTTGCATTGAATGGACATCGAAACTACTGGACCGATTTTTAAAATTCCTTCACTTAATTACGTATGAACACATTCACTATACCTCACTCACTACAACCGAGTGCCGTCCGAGCAATGACAACGGCCGAAGCACGGCTCCTACCCGGCACGGTCTATCGTGAGGTATATTTTACGCCCGCATTTTTGGTCCTTCGAGCCTGATAGATTGTATGTATGTATATGAATGAATATTTTTGTCCAGGTGACGGGCAGCTCAGCACTGGATAGTTTCGGCCACAATGCCTACCACCCGGGCAGCAATGGAGCTGCCCAAACTGTCATTATACCACTCACTAGGTGAGTTTAGCTGTACTCAAGTTATAAACAAACTAGCTGTGCCCTGCGGTTTCACCCGCGTAGAGATAATTTCATGGGTGAAACCTTATGATTATTTCAGCAATGGATAGCTACATCATCAGCGAGTAACATAGGCTATATTTTATCCCTGTACTCCGACGGGAACGGGAACTACGCGGGTGAAACCGCGTGACGTCCGCTAGTAATAATATAATTGTAATATAATATTTTTAATAAATTATTGTTTATTCCACGTGAAAATTACAGACGCACAGAAGAACTAATAGGTAACATGTATAACCAATACATGGCTACAGCGCCCCCCCTCTCCTTAGACGACGCCTCTCTAAACGGCGCTAGGAGAATAGACTCTATCTCACCGCGAAACAGGCTAATTTACCAAAACAGCACCGAAACCAACGCTTCGGACGACATCAAACCAACATTGGCCAAAGACGACCATCAAATATTCACAGTCGAAAGTCAAATGTCGAAAATCGAACGATCATTGCCAGTTATGAAAAATGAAGACAAAACGCATGTGTCAAAAATTGAGCGATCATTGCCAGCCATGAAAAATGATAACAATGCGACTGTAGATAATGGCACAGATAGCATAGAAAGTGTTGATTTGAGGAGTGAAATGCCAAGTGTATTGAGGTCTCGGAGGAACCTTCTAGAACCTTTGAAGAGGGAAGAAGTACCTGTTCCCAGTTGGTCGTTGGCTAAAGGCCCTTGTGTTGTTGGGATGCAGAGGAAATTGAAAACTATTACTAATGACGGTAAGACTATTTTTGAAAAAAGACTTCATCTCCCTGGCCTTGTCCCATACATTGTTGGGGTCGGCACTTGATTCAACCCGATGTGGCTCCATGTTAGTCGCAATCAACTTATTAACTCCTTGTCCGTTATGTGCGCCTGGTACTTCGTGTACCATATCATCATCTCCCTGGCCTTATCCCATACATTGTTGGGGTCGGCACTTGATTCAACCCGATGTGGCTCCATGTTAGTCGCAATCAACTTATTAACTCCTTGTCCGTTATGTGCGCCTGGTACTTCGTGTACCATATCATCATCTCCCTGGCCTTATCCCATACATTGTTGGGGTCGGCACTTGATTCAACCCGATGTGGCTGATCACCAGATTTTTATACGAAGTGACTGCCATCTGACCTTCGTAACCTTTTACGAGGAATATTGGTAATCTAGGCTAAATCGGTTGTCAAGACTCTCTTAGGCCTCCAACTGACCTGTAACGATTGCCAAAGATGTTAAATTGTCAACCGGGACCGACGGCTTAACGTGCTCTCCGAGGCACGGAGGGAACTCGGGCGGTCACCCATCTAACTAATGGCTTGGGTCATGGTTGTTTATCTTCGCTGATCGAATGATATGGTCAAAGTAACATTCTCTCGCGCTTGCGCTAATAGAAACGATAAAAAATATATGGAAATGACATAAATCAGTCACGTGAAATATGTCATTCCAGTACATTTTGCATCGTTTCTACTAGAGAAGCATGAGGATAATGTTACTTTGTCTACAGGCCCTGAGCCACTAACTCCTCTGAAAACGCTGAAGAAATACAAATAGTAAGCTTTTTATAACTATGATTACAGAGCCAGAATCGAACGGCAACCTACAGTTGAACGGGAAAAAAGTACCACCGGTCCGAAACGGTCTGCCAAGTTCCGGCGAAATATCTACCATCATGGAAGGAAGGGTGCACAGTTACCAAAATACAGTCAGCCGCGCCACCGTCGACCTATTCAGTGCTGCCAGTAAGAATAATAAATAGTAGAGTATTCAATTTGAAAATATCTTTATTTAAACTTTTAACAATGTAATTTCAAATCGCCAGAACGACATAATTATACAGGATTATACATGCTACCGCCAGGTTCGGAAGGTTGCTTTTACTGAGAAGAACCTGGCAAGAAACTCAGTGATTACTCTTTTCAAAAATATATTGAGTCACCATCGACACTGTACTTCTGCGACAATTTATGACTGTTTTTTCAAATTTTGTTTTGACTGGCTTAAGTTGTCATGTAAACTCTGAAATGCCTTTGCTTGCGGCGGCGTCTGGATGACGGGTCGCTCACTTCCCTCTATAATGGTTGAGGAGGGCGATGGCTGGCATTCTCGTCATACTTGTGAACAGGTGCTGCTTGTGGGGGCTGGTCATCTCAAGCTACGCATTTAGATATAAGTACAACTACTAGACTTTTCTTTATGTTAATTATTATCGACATTTGTGCATTGGAAGTATTGGAACTGTGTCCATGGGCATTTCTTATGAGATATTTTTAGTAATTTTAAAGTTATATAATATTTTTGAAAAGAGTATTTTGCCAGGTTCTTCTCAGTGAAAGCAACCTTCCGAACCTGGCGGTAGCATGTATAATCCTGTGTTATTGTCAATCTGACGAATTGAAAGTACTTTGTTAAAAGTGTAATCAAATAAAGATATTTTGAATTCAGTAATTTGATCGCTCGAATATTGACTGGCGATAAGGGATAAAGACAGGAAGATATGATGATAGCTTTTGTGTGGGTATATTAATATTTAACTTATCTGTCACTTAAAAGGTATTTCTATTTACGACGCGTTTGGTTTGTGTTCGATTTAAATGCTAGTTTAGAAGGTTATTCATACAACAGGTTAATATCGTCTCGCCTTCGGATCCCTAAGTAGGCAGTGATGTCACACCACGTGCTTTACGGTGAAGGAAAACATCGTGAGGAAACCTGCATATGTCTGAGAAGTGATTCAAACACGTACGTATAGTGGTTTTGACGGCGATAGACTCGCCATCTGTCACGATGGCACTTACCTTGAAGGTGTAGTAGTAATGTTATGAGTCTGTCTCTGTCTGTCTGTATGGCGCGAAGCAAATAAAATACATGCGCAGTTCTCCTACTGTGAGTTCGAGAGAGTTCTACTACATTGAGTGCTACGATAACTCGTGTATACCAGGGGCCTTACCATGAGCTCTTATTGCCATGATAGTTTCACTCATTTATGAGACAGATGTATGTGACGTGCATACATCTGTCACTGTCACACAACTGAATTAACATTGCAATAAGAGCTCATGGTTGGGCCCCTGTACACCTATCACGAGTTTGCAACCGTTATCGTAATCTACACTCGCTAGCGTCTCCGCCGAATATTTGTATGAGACATTGTACAGCGCCTCCTAGCGGTGACGTGAAGAACTAAAATATGTCATACTAATATTGTCGGAGACGCTAGCGAGTGTAGATTAGGAAACGGTGGCAAACTCGTGATAGGGTACTGTAGCCCTAGACAAAGTGACATTCTCTCGCGCTTGCGCTAATAGAAACGATACAAAATGTATGGGAATAAATCAGTCACGTGACATATGTCATTCCCGTAAATTTTGTATCGTTTCTACTACCGAAGCGTGAGGATAATGTTACTTTGTCTACAGGCCCTGTATACCACTGCTTACCCCTTCGGGGACCCTTCTGGGATCACGAAATGATATTATTTTATTGAATATAAAAGGATCTCATAAAATGTGTAACTAATTCATATTAGAATTAAGTGATTTGTGTGATTTTTCTAGTCAGTAATTTTAATAAAATATAGCGTTTGATTAATAATTTGTATTATTTTATATTAGGCTGAAATTTTATACTTGGATTGAAAATATAAATTTATCAAATTGTTTGAAAAATAATCAATACTAGCTGTGCCCCGCGGTTTCACCCGGGTAAATTTAGTTTCATACAAACTTTCATCCCCTATTATATCCCCTTGGGGGTAGAATTAATCGAAATCTTTTCTTAGCGGATGCCTACGTCATAACATGTACCTGCATGCCAAATGTCAGCCCGATCCGTCCAGTGGTTTGGGCTGTGCGTTGATAGATCACTATGTCAGTCAGTCAGTCACATTTGAGTTATATATATTTAGATATATATCATCGCTATTTCAAATCTCGAAATTTCTATACTCGATATTTTTTACTCAGTATTGTTTAAGAGCTCGGCCGCGTTATTCGTCGTCGAGTGTCTGTTTTAAAGATACGAAATTGAACTTTATCCTCTATGTATTATGTATCAATTTCCGATTAAAACCAACGCTCGTCGTCGAGTGCGACGCTGAGAAACCTTAGTGAATCACGCGGGTATACTGTTCCTACCGGCGAGGAAGCCGCGTGCAGAAGTTTGCTAAATTTTGCTTTGGGATATTTATTACGAACTAGCTGTGCCCTGTGGTTTCACCCGCGTATATTTAATTTGAATCCCGCGGAGCCCTAACTGTTATTTACTCCTTGTAATATTAGCTATCTGCCACTGAAAGTCCCGTTAAATTTGGTCTAGCCGTTTCAGAGATTACCCGGAACACAAGCGACAGGTCTTTGGCAAATAACTCATTCTTAGGTACCAATTCTTTGCGTTATTAAACAAAGATATTTTGTTGGTTTTTACTTTATATTAAATTTATTCAGACATAAAGTAACATTTCGCAGTATTCCTTCATTCACACAAAATGCGTTTAAAATTAACAGCACCGTTTAAAACGAGTAATAATTGTTAAATTTGGGATTAGCAATACGAAACACCGAGGCTCTTAGTTGGATGGGTGACCGCTATGATACTGAACACTTTGATGCTTATACTTACAACTGTATTTCTGGAAGGGGTAGGCAGAAATGTACTTACAGTATACCCACGTTTCCTTTTGGGCGAGCTTATTAGTACTAAGCGGAAATTTACTGATGGAAAAACCCAATCCTCTTATTACAAAACATGGTATAAACCTCGGACTAAAACTATGTCCATTCTTTTTTAAATCCATATAACCAAAAGAGATAAAATTACTTTTTAACCATAGGTGATGTTTTCATCATCATCGTCCCTGGCCTTATCCCATACATTGTTGGGGTTGGCACTTGATTCAACCCGATGTGGCTCCATGTTAGTCGCAATCAACTTATTAACTCCTTGTCCGTTATGTGCGCCTGGTACTTCGTGTACCATATCATCATCTCCCTGGCCTTATCCCATACATTGTTGGGGTCGGCACTTGATTCAACCCGATGTGGCTCCATGTTAGTCGCAATCAACTTATTAACTCCTTGTCCTTTATGTGCGCCTGGTACTTCGTGTACCATATCATCATCTCCCTGGCCTTATCCCATACATTGTTGGGGTCGGCACTTGATTCAACCCGATGTGGCTCCATGTTAGTCGCAATCAACTTATTAACTCCTTGTCCGTTATGTGCGCCTGGTACTTCGTGTACCATATCATCATCTCCCTGGCCTTATCCCATACATTGTTGGGGTCGGCACTTGATTCAACCCGATGTGGCTCCATGTTAGTCGCAATCAACTTATTAACTCCTTGTCCGTTATGTGCGCCTGGTACTTCGTGTACCATATCATCATCTGTCCGAGGTCTCTGAACGAGGAAAATCGGTAATGTGGGTTGAACTAGATTTCTTAGGTAAGACCTGTAACGATAGCCAAAGATGTTAAATTGTCAACCGGGACCAACGGCTTAACGTGGTCTCGGAGGCACGGAGGGAACTCGGGCGGTCACCCATCCAACTACTGGCAGCTGTAATGAGGGAATATTTATATGATTGAAGGTACCTATCATTTGGTGCCGTTAATCAAAAGCATTCAACAGTCTTTTTGCATTTTTGTATTTCATTTATTGCTCCCATTTCTTGTACTCCAAGCCATCCGGAGGCTTCACTTCCACTTTGTCTTTGGCCACCTGGTTCCAATTGGTGCTGAGGACTGTTCCTCCGGATTCCACCTAGAAAATAAGTAATTCTCGTCATAGTTGTGAACAGAAGGTCTAGTGCGAGTTTTTCACTGCCGCCGTCACAAGTCACCGCGTCGACGTAAACGCAGATTTGTATAGGATCGGAACAGCGCCTCTGTCGGCCTTAAGATGACACTATTGTGAGCCCATACAAATCTGCGTTTACGTCGACGCGATCACTTGTGACGGCGATTTTAAGAAAACTCGCACTAGGCAGTTGCTGCTTGTGGCGGCTGGTCATCTCAAGGTACGGTACATTTAGATATAAGTACAACTACTAGACTTTTCTTTATGTTAATTTCTATTGACATTTGTGCATTGGTACAGTGTCCATGGGCTTACATTTCTCAAGTGATTTATTTTGTTTTTTTTAAATAATATAATATTTTTGAAAACAGTATTTATTGAGTTTCTTGACAGGTTGTTGTCAAAAATGTTGTGGTAAAGTGATTGTTGTTGTTACAGAGGTGTTGTAATAACAACACCCATTTTTCACACAAGATGATTAAGTGCCAACGTGACAGATGGTGAGTCTATCGCCGTTTAAGGCACAATATATACGTCTCAGACATATGCAGGTTTCCTGACGATGTTTTCCTTCACCGTAAAGCACGTGGTGTGAAATCACTGCATATACGTTTCTCAGAAAATCTCCTGTGCTACTTACAAAGCTCTTGTTCATAGCGCGCCGTACTTCATCGGACCCTTCTCCGTAGATCTTCTGGAAGAGAGCGTTGAGGGCAGCGTCGCCTTCTGGCTTTTCTTCTTCTTCCTGTTATATATAAGTTAAGGATATTTTTTAATAAATCTATTTGTAATTCTAAAGTAAAAGGAAGTCTTCTTCTCAGAAAAAGCAACCTTCCGAACCTGGCGGTAGCATGTATAATCCTGTGTAATCGAGTCGTTCTGACGATTTGAAAGTATTTTGTGAAGTCTAATCAAATAAAGATATTATTGAATTTGAAAGTATATACGATACAATAGTACCTAAGTTGGAAAATGAAAAAAATTCTGTCCGTCTGTCTGTTTGATCTAGGTTATCTCTGAAACAGCTGTACTGATTTACATTGGCTTGCAGTATGTATACAAGTTTGCAACTGGAACAGTAGTCACCGGTTTCCTCTGACAAGACATCCACCTGGCTGGAAGATTCTTGTCTTTGCAGATGACACTGATCACTCGCTCTCCCCGCAAATGTATTAGCACAGTATTTTTATACAAGTAAGGCAGTCGAAACCCAGACATTATAGGTACAGGAGTTCTAGCAATACTCACCATCTTCTTGATATCCTTTTCAATTTTGTCCCAATCCTTCCGGAATAGTTTTGGCGGCTCCTGTTGTACTGGGCCTGACGCATCAATTACAGCTGGCAAAAAACAATTTATTATTTAAATCAGGTGTTACTTGCTGGCCATCAATAACCAAATTATAATTATTTTGGATAAAGAATTTATTTGAGACCAAACCAATAGTTGGCTGGATGCCCATCGGGGGGGTTACGCAGGTCAGATGGCAGTCACTTAATAATCAGGATAAAAATCAAGTGATCAGCCACATTGCGTTCAATCAAGTGTCGACCCCAACAATGTATGGGATAAGGCCAGGGAGATGATGATATGGTACACGAAGTACCAGGCGCACATAACGGACAAGGAGTTAATAAGTTGATTGCGACTAACATGGAGCCACATCGGGTTGAATCAAGTGCCGACCCCAACAATGTATGGGATAAGGCCAGGGAGATGATGATATGGTACATGAAGTACCAGGCGCACATAATGGACAAGGAGTTAATAAGTTGATTGCGACTAACATGGAGCCACATCGGGTTGAATCAAGTGCCGACCCCAACAATGTATGGGATAAGGCCAGGGAGATGATGATATGGTACACGAAGTACCAGGCGCACATAACGGACAAGGAGTTAATAAGTTGATTGCGACTAACATGGAGCCACATCGGGTTGAATCAAGTGCCGACCCCAACAATGTATGGGATAAGGCCAGGGAGATGATGATATGGTACATGAAGTACCAGGCGCACATAATGGACAAGGAGTTATAAGTTGATTGCGACTAACATGGAGCCACATCGGGTTGAATTAAGTGCCGACCCCAACAATGTATGGGATAAGGCCAGGGAGATGATGATATGGTACACGAAGTACCAGGCGCACATAATGGACAAGGAGTTAATAAGTTGATTGCGACTAACATGGAGCCACATGATCTCACCCTGTGGTATCGCCTTCACAGCTACCTCTGGGCCCTCTCCTTCAAGCTGTGTCCATCGCAAACCCTCCTTTTTCCTGAGTTTCACCTCAATCTTGGACGGAGTCAATACATGCACACACATCGACGGGACAATCTCATGTGCTAACTCTAACTCCAGGCTGTACTCCGTGTCTGTGTTGGGAAGGGCACTAGAGAGGGATAGCTGGAATAAATAGCAGTTAAGTTGCTGGAAATTATTTGAAAAGAGTACTGTCATTCAAAATATCTTCATTTGATTAGACTTCTCACAAAGTACTTTCAAATCATCAGAATGACACAAAAAAACCATTATACGGGATTATGTTACCACCTTACCACCAGGTTCTGAAGGTTGCTTTTGTTGAAAAGAACCCGAAGTAGCATACCATTGACAGCTATCATCACATGGTATAGTAGGTATATAGAATTAGACTATAGAATTAGACTATACATGTCGTAACTATTGTACTTCATCCTACTTATTATCACTGTTGAATTGTTATCTAAATGTATAAATGTGTTGGCGTTAGCTGTAAGTTTATATGTTGTCTAAAATAAATAAATAAATAAATAAATAAATAAATAGACATTTTAGGTAACCATTTTGATCTCAGGTTTGTTTGGTGGTAATATTAACATCCAGGATTAGTGGCGGGTTAATGGCAATAGGCTCATCCTGGTATTTTAACGTAACTGGTAGTATCTCTGTCTGTATCCCTCCAGGGAATATATGCATGAAAATTTGAATGATTTATTCAGTTTAGGCCCTGGTACGGCAATTATGAATGTCGAGGAATTTACCACCGGTTCGGAAACTAGCCTTCTGAGAAGTACCGGCAAGAAACTCTGCTATAAATATGTAGTATGTAATTAAGTACTCACAGATCTCTCCCCATAGTGCACTTTGACTTTATCACTAGGTGCATTCTTGATCAGCACCGTCACTACCACTTGCGCCTCTGTCTGGTACCAGTCATGCTTAATTTTAGGTCTCACAGGCTGAAATATAAATGAAAATGAAAATGATTTATTCAGTTTAGGCCCTGGTTTGGAAACTCGGAATAGATTTTATCATCATCTCCCTTCCCTTTCCTCATTCTCCTTATCCCGATGTGGCTCCATAGCCATAACTAGATTAAGTCACAATCAACTTATTAACTCCTTGTCCGTTATGTGCGCCTGGTGCTTTGTGTACCATATCATCATCTCCCTGGCCTTATCCCATACATTGTTGGGGTCAGCACTTGATTAAATGTGAATGATCACCTGATTTTTATATGAAGACTGTTGTAACTCCTTTTACTGGGTAAATCAGTCCAGCCATGCACACATTGACAAACAAACAGCAATTCATGTTTATATGTATTGAAGATGTATGGCATGTAATTACTTTTTCTAGAAAGAACTATTACTGTTGGTTGATGGAATAAAGAAATATGTTTTTTTTTTATTGTACTGATACACAAAGTGAAGTGTAGGTATAGATAGTTAAAAATACCACGATTTTTACACAATACAAAAACAACACTATTATTAAATGTTCTAAAATTGATGAGGAAACATTGGAAGAAAACGTTGAGAAGCTGTAATTATATAATATATAAATAATCTTAATTATTATGAATATTATGGGGAGCTTAAAATCTCATTGGAAATAATCGAATACCGACCTCAGCTGTTGTTATGTTATCCTTAGTTTCAGTCATTTCTTAATTATTTATTGTTAGATTTGCAGTTAAAATTACAAATCTCCTTGTTTCGTATGGAAATAAAAATCCCGTATAATAATTTATTTTTACCACGATCAGACAGAATAGAAACAGAATGAAAACTTTTTTTAGCACGATTTTTCTAGACTAAGCATGTGTTCAAATACTTCGAGAGTTCGGTAATAATCTACACTTCTGTTTATAAATGCGATTAAAGCTTGCAAGAGTCATTTATAGGAACTAAATAAACAACGACTAAATTGAATTATCATTGAAATTCTAAAATATTTAATATATTATTAAATAATAGAAAAATATAATTACCTATTTTTTACTTATTTAGAATACAGAGAATAGGAATTACCATTTAACTAATTAGGTTTTTGAACGGAAAGTACTGAAATTTGAATAATCATCCGTTTCATTTAACCAAAATATATTCGTAAATGTTAAAAAAAATATTGTATTTACATTTTAATATTTTACCACTAGAATTTTGCTGAATAAAAATTGTATATATTTCCATATTTTCCGTATTGGTATCTTACTTATCTGGTAATTTCGATAAAATTTACGTGTTTTGAGTGACATTTAACTGTCATGATTATTATGACAAGAGGAACAGCTGCGCTGCCTTACGTCAAGTAAGGTTAGGTACTTCAGGTACCTAGTCAGAGTGCCGACTTGTTCTTTTTATTATTTTATTGGCCGGGAACCATTCAAACTCTAAATGTTAATTCATAGTCATAATATTTCCAAATAAATTTAATTACATTTATCGGTATTGTATGATGCAGGTAAGTCTATTTCTCATAAAGAAAACAATTTCTTTTCAACATGTTTATAAACTATTTATATTGTTATCAGCTGTTTATCACTTTGATATAAAGTTTAGATGCACAAATTAGTTTAGTCTAGCTTCCAGTTCAATATATTTAGATTGTTATGATAACATAAATCAGAGTAAAGTTAAGTATAAATGTATTATATCTTCTGTACAGCTTAATTTTATACTGTAAATTGATATCAGCCTATCAGAAGGTTAGTTATTATCTCAACTGGTGTATTCTATTTGCTAATCTATACATCTATAAAGATTAAATTTAAGTGTCTGTTTGTTATTCCAAATAAACACCTTACTCAATGCATGTAAATGTATACACAATGCTTACTTACATATAAAAACAATGTTCAGAAAATTTCTCTGTCTGCCTGTTTGTTCCGGCTAATCTCTGAAAGGCTGGACCTACCTATTTTAATATGATTTACTGTCAGATTGCCAATGCTACTTCATCATCATCTTCCTGCCCTTATCCCATGTTATTTGGGGTCGGCGCAATGTGTTCTTCTCTTCCATTTCTCTCTATCAGCCGTCATATCTGTATCCACTCCCATTATAGTTCCCATTGCCAATTCTACTTATACTAGCTGTGCCCCGCAGTTTCACCCGCGTAGAGTTAGTTCATGGGTGTCCTGTGGAACTCTAATCCTTTTTTAAAAATTAAAGTAGCCTATGTTACTCCTTGCAACATTAACTATCTGCCAGTGAAAGTCCCGTTAAAATTGGTCCACCGTTTCGGAAATTACCCGGAACAAACAGACAGACTGCGGTTTCACCCGCATAGATTTACCAGTAGTTCCTGAGATTAGAGCGTTCAAACAAACAAACAAACAAACAAACAAACTCTTCAGCTTTATAATATTAGTATAGATTAAAAAAGTTTTGCAAAATAAAGCCACCAATGAAATCTATACTATACTAATATTATAAAGAGAAAAGATTTGTATGTTTGTAATGAATTGGCTCAAAAAAAACTGGACTCATTTAAAAAAATATTTTCTTTAAGATTAGCTTTTTACAAATTTTGAGCATTAATATAAATTCAAACCACAGAAATAAATATGGGCATGTCAGCAGAAAAAAAAGTTATGTAACCTTTTTGGGGCATAATAAAAAATAAAATTCCCCATCTTTGTCCGCAGCTTTGGACGCTGAAGACACTTAAGTGGATGTCAAAATCAACACATTTAAAAAAGTGTCTGCGGTATTTCAGTAAACAAGAGATGGGTAGGATTGCTGTGTGTCAGATGACATCCATAGCCGACAAGGCAGCTAACTTACAGGTGGTCACTCAACTGGTTAATGATGCAGTTAAGGAGAATGTGCAGGTAATTTGTTTTTACATATTCCAGTCTGTCAATGACTTATTCAGTTCAACCATGTTTCTCTGTAAATTTCAATCACAAGAAATTAATACATTCGTTTCTTTGATGCTGAGAAACCTTACCCTTACTTTACCCCGTTATTCTGAGTGCCTAGTGCGAGTTTTTCACGCAGATTTGCATGGGATCGAAATAGCGCCATCTGTCGGCCCTCAGATAGCACCTCAGATATTTTGATTCCAAACAAATCTGCTTTTACGTCAATACAATGATTTTGTGATGAGGATTTTAAGAAAACTCGCACTAGGCACCCAGAATAATGTGGCAGGCCCTCGTAAGGCACTTATGAACGTCGAAAAATTCCCACTGAGAAATTAGCCTTCTGAGAAGATGCCGCAAGGAACTCAGCCAAGCATCTTGTATCAAAACAATAAAAATATTTTTGTAGGTATTGGTACAAATACATTCACTAAATTGGATGCAAGTACATGTTGCCGTAAACTGCCTCAACGGTCTAGTGGTTGCAACTTGCAAGTGCTACTGTGGAACTTGAGGTCCTGGGTTTGATCCTGGGTCGGGCAAAGTGTTATTGGGTATTCCAACTGTAATTCCCCAGTAGCAGCCCGGAGTCTGGATTAGTGGCCGGTTGATGGCAATAGGCTCGCCCTCTATTACATGGGAGTAAAATATAACTGGCACCTAAGTGAAAAATAATTTTCTTTTTCGTTTTCATTTAAAAACTCTTATTACCCCTTAGTATAAAGCGTTATTATTCCACAGATGATATTCTTCCCCGAAGCATGTGATTATATCTGTGATAATAAACAAGATATAGTGAAGTTTTCGGAAACCCTTCTAGGGGGCAACATAGTTAGTAAATACAGGGAGCTCGCTGCTCAGCATAATGTTTGGTTGTCTATGGGTGGAGTTCATGAGAAGGTGAGGTTTTATGTTCGAAAAACTTTAGATTTGTAAGTTTTTTTTAAATTTATTTTGTAGTTTTTTCGGAAACCTTTACATTAGAGAAAGAAACGAAAAGAGTCTGGTTTAAAAGTTATTTCATCTCTTTCTGCAATACGGTATCAAAAGGGATGGACATAGTTTTAGAGTGAAAAAAAAGCATATAAGCAGGTGCCGTCACGAGTTATGAGCGCTGACATCTAATGCGCAGTAGTCATTTTATTAATCTCTGTCTATTTGTACGGCGCGAGGGTGAATAAAAAACATGGACAGCCTCGCCCACTATTTGCGCACAGAGCACCCAAATACATAGAATAAAAAAAAATTGGTCCACTTAAATAAATAATAACTGTTTAGTATTAATAGTGATGTCAAGCTAGTCTACCTATTAACGCGGCATGTTACACACACATACACATCACATTATAATTTAGTCGATTATTTATGGTATCTATACATTCGCCCCTCCCTACCATTCTTTTTGGAATTGGTGTTGCTAAGTGTGCAACACGAATGACTTTTGGCGGGAACTCCATATTATAAATTCACAAAAAGTGGTTCCTGATGCGGCAAAGGGGTGACTTTGGGGTATAATTTATCCCTGTATTTATATAACTAGCTGTGCCCCGCGGTTTCACCCGCGTAGATTTAGTTTATCCTTATTGTCGCGGAACCCTAATATTTTTAATAAATTAAAGAAGCCTAAGCTACTCCTTGATATATCAGCTACCTGCCAGTGAAAGTCCCGTTAAAATCGATCCAGCCATTTCAGAGATTACCCGGAACAAACAGACGGACAGAGAAAAATTTAAAACTTGGTTTTTTAGTGTCAGTAGCGTATATACTTTCATATGCATTTAGTGAAAATCTGTTATTTTGGTATTACAAACAGACACTTCAATTTTATTTATCTGTATAGATATAGATTTACATATTTACACTCAATATCGACAAAATAAATAACATAAAAATACAGGCCAGCGGCGTAGAAGGGAAACTCCGATGTTTTTAAACTAGGATACCCTTACAATAACAATTCTTTTGCAGGACGAAGCAAACCCAACAAAAATGTTTAACACCCACGTGATAATAAACAACACGGGGGACATAGTACAAACATACAGGAAGCTGCATCTATTCGACGTGGAGATCCCGGAGAAGCGTGTGAGATTGAAGGAGAGTGACTTCTCTCACGCCGGCCGACATATTGTCACACCGGTCGATACACCTATCGGGAGATTAGGTGAGTTCAAATAGCTTCATTTGATTAGACTTATTACCAAATACTTTGAAATCGTCAGAATGACATTAATTTACAGGATTATACATGCTACCGCCAGGTTCGGAAGGTTGCTTTTAGAAGAATAAAGATATTTTTGACTTTGACTTTGGACACAGTTCCAATGCTCAATCTATACAGATAAATAAAATTGAAGTGTCTGTTTGCAATTCCAATTTTTTTCAAAAAGCTTTTCACTAAATGCATATGAAAGTATACACGATACTGACACTAAAAAACCAAGTTATAAATTTTTCTCTGTCTGTCGGTCTGTTTGTTCCGGGTAATCTCTGAAACGGCTGGACCGATTTTAGCGGGACTTTGACTGGCAGGTAGCTAATAGTACAAGGAGTAACTTAAGCTACTTCTAATTTTAAAAAAAACATAAGGGTCCTGCGGCAAACCCATGATATTAACTCTAAGGGTGAAACTGCGGGGCACAGATAGTAAAAATTTAAATATTAAATTAAAAAATGCCACATATGAATTTAAGTCGACGCTTTTGATTCTTTTAGTAAATACATAAATAAATTCCATTGGTCGTCTTTTCGGCCGTCAGGTATGGCGATATGTTACGACATGCGGTTCCCGGAGCTGAGCACGGCGCTCAGTATCATGGGAGCTCAGGCCCTTACTTTCCCGTCAGCCTTCACTCAGGCAACTGGCGAGGCGCATTGGCATTTGCTTTTGAGGTATACATTTAAAACTAACAGCATTATTTGTATCTATACATATATATCTATACAGATAAATAAAATTGAAGTGTCTGTTTGTAATTCCAAAATTACAGCTTTTCACTAAATGCATGTGAAAGTATACACGCTACTGACACTAAAAAACCAAGTTATAATTTTTTTATCTGTCTGTCTGTCTGTTTGTTCCGGGTAATCTCCGAAACCGCTGGACGGATTTTAACGGGACTTTCACTGGTAGGTAGCTGATGTTTTAAGGAGTAACTTAGGCTACTTTTATTTATCAAAAATTTTAGGGTTCCGCGACAATTAAGATGAAACTAAATCTACGCGGGTGAAACCGCAAGGCACAGTTAGTATATATATATATCTGAATTACTTCTCAGACATATGCAGTTTTCCTCACGATGTTTTCCTTTACCGTAAAGCACGTGGTGTGAAATCACTGGTCATAAGTTTTTAGAAAAACTCATTGGTACAGGCCCCGCTGGGATTCGAACTTGCGCGGCTTGCGTAGCAGGCGACTGCTCAAACCCCAAAGTCACCCCGTTATTTAATTCATTTATCTAAATATATATAACTCAAAGGTGACTGACTGACTGACATAGTGATCTAACAACGCCCAAACCACTGGACGGATCGACATTTGGCATGCAGGTACATGTTATGACGTAGGCATCCGCTAAGAAAGGATTTTGATTAATTCTACCCCCAAGGGGATAAATTACAGTTTGTATGAAACTAAATTTACGCAGGTGAAACCGCGGAGCATAGCTAGTCTGTATAGATATAGCTAATGTTATTTTCCTCAGAGCACGTGCAATTGAAAACCAGTGTTTTGTCATATGCGCTGCGCAAAGCGGCGAACACAACCCCAAAAGGAAATCCTATGGTCATGCATTATGTATAGGTATGTACTTAACTCGATCATCATCGTCCCTGGCCTTATCCCATACATTGTTGGGGTCGGCACTTGATTCAACCCGATGTGGCTCCATGTTAGTCGCAATCAACTTATTAACTCCTTGTCCGTTATGTGCGCCTGGTACTTCGTGTACCATATCATCATCTCCCTGGCCTTATCCCATACATTGTTGGGGTCGGCACTTGATTCAACCCGATGTGGCTCCATGTTAGTCGCAATCAACTTATTAACTCCTTGTCCGTTATGTGCGCCTGGTACTTCGTGTACCATATCATCTCCCTGGCCTTATCCCATACATTGTTGGGGTCGGCACTTGATTCAACCCGATGTGGCTCCATGTTAGTCGCAATCAACTTATTAACTCCTTGTCCGTTATGTGCGCCTGGTACTTCGTGTACCATATCATCTCCCTGGCCTTATCCCATACATTGTTGGGGTCGGCACTTGATTCAACCCGATGTGGCTCCATGTTAGTCGCAATCAACTTATTAACTCCTTGTCCGTTATGTGCGCCTGGTACTTCGTGTACCATATCATCATCTCCCTGGCCTTATCCCATACATTGTTGGGGTCGGCACTTGATTCAACCCGATGTGGCTCCATGTTAGTCGCAATCAACTTATTAACTCCTTGTCCGTTATGTGCGCCTGGTACTTCGTGTACCATATCATCATCTCCCTGGCCTTATCCCATACATTGTTGGGGTCGGCACTTGATTCAACCCGATGTGGCTGATCACCTGATTTTTATACGAAGCGACAGCCATCTGACCTTCGCTACCCCTTCCACGAGGCAAGTTGGTAATCTGGCTTAAACCAGTTGTCAGAATCTCTTAGGCCTCCGACTGACCTGTAACGATTGCCAAAGATGTTCAATTGATAACCGGGACCGACGGCTTAACATGCTGTCCGAGACACGGATGGAACTCGGGCGTTAAAAAGCGCCCCAAGCGGCGAGTGTAGTAAGTTTGACGTCATACAATAGCGCAATACGGAAAGTCAAGCGACGATTTTCGAACGAGTAAAAACCTATATAAGGGGCGATGATGACATAAATCGTTCAACGATATTTCGATCGTGTGAATCGGAGCACAGACCTTGAAGTCTATTCGTTACTCTTTCAAGCAATTAAGTACAGATTAAGATATTTTTGTTTTGATTTTGTAATGTAGGTCCGTGGGGTAACGTGTTGGCTGACTGTGGCACGGATTCACCGTCGTACCGTGTGGCTGATTTAGATTTGGATCACTTGAACTCGGTGAGGAGGGACATGCCTGTGTTTAGGCATAGACGGTAAGTATCCGTCAGCGCCATCTTTCGGCCCTTAGAGGGCATTATTATGATGGCATACAAATCTGCGTTTACATCAACGCGATAACTTGTGACAGCGGCAGTGAAAAACTCGCACTGGACCTTATGGCTTTATTCGTAAACTATCTATGCCGTACGTAAGGGCACCGTATCATATTCTGTAAAAACGGCAAATAAACACGTTTGTTGTATGTATGTTTTTATTCTGTTTTCTAGTATTTGTTGTTGTAACGGCAACAGTGATACATCTGTGTAAATGTCAACTGTCTAATAACTATATCTATCACGGTTCATGAGATACAGCCTGGTGACAGACGGACAGCGGAGTCGTAGTAATAGGGTAGCGTTTTTTACCCGTTGGGTATGGAACCCGACATTTTCGCAGTTGCAAATATTACCGCGCAACCCGAGGTCAGGGTAATTATTATTGGGTTTTACCAACTGTCATTGAAAACGAAAACAGAAAATGATGTATTCAGTTTAGACCCTGGTTAGGCACTTATGAATGTCGAAGGCTTTATTACCGGTTCGGAAACTAGCCTTCTGATAAGGACCGGTAAGAAACTCTGCTGGATTTCCAAGCATCAGCATTTCCCAGTAACAGCTCAGAGTAGGGATTAGTGTCCGGTTAATGGTATAAGGCTTTTAGGCTTACATGGGACTTAAAATGGTGAAATGTTTTGTATTTACTGTAGGCCCTAACCATATATAGAAATGTTTATTTCTCACTTTTCAGAAGAGACGTATATTCTCTCTACACTCTGTCTCTCCGGAAAGGTCCGCTGCCGGAACATAAAGAAGTTCCGGACAATTCCTTGCCCTCTCCCACTGAGTCCCGGACGTCCGGACCCACGTACGAATTCGGACACGTCCGCATACCGGAATCTTGTATGTTTTACAAATCAAAGTTGTCATATGCTTTTGTTAATCTAAGGTAAGTTCAAAATCTAATCTATCTATCTATCTAAAACCTTTAAACGAACAATTTTTGTATATATTACATACCTACATACATATGCGCCTGTATTCCCCGAAAGGGTAGGCAGAGGTGTTGTAATAACAACACCCACTTTTCACACAAAATGATAAGTGCCAACGTGACAGATGATGAGTCTATCGCCGTCTCAGCCACTATACATACATCTTTGAATTACTTCTCAGACATATTCAGGTTTCCACACGATGTTTTCCTTCACCGTAAAGCACGTGGTGTGAAATCACTGCACGTAAGTTTTTAGAAAAACTATTAGGTACAGGCCCCGCTGGGATTAGAACGTGCGTCGCTTGCGTAGAAGGTGACTGCTTAAAACTTACGGCCACCACGGCTCTTTACAATATCTAGGTATATATAACTCAAATGTGACTGACTGACATAGTGATCTATCAACGCACAGCCCAAACCACTGGACGGATCGGGCTGACATTTGGCATGCAGGTGGATGTTATGACGTAGGCGTTCGCTAAGAAAGGATTTTGATTAATTCTACCCCCAAGGGGATGAAATAGGGGATGATAGTTTGTATTAAACTAAATTTACGCGGGTGACAGCTAGTTTATATATAATCTGAATGTCGTAAACGGTTCCAACAATTTTCATTAAATTTTGTAGAAATTCAAAACTTCTTAAAAAAAACGATCAAAGCTCGGTCATTCAGGTACTAAGGATAGTTAGTGATCCAATCCAATGGTCGACCTCAGTGACAGTCGCTTAACCTTCCAGATGTGTGATCCCAGGCCATGTGTTAGTAGCTCCTCTGAGGGCAGTCGTGAGGAACAGCGATTTGACTGAGGAGGAAGCCGAGGACTTTTACAGAACCATTCGACTGGTTCAGAAGGTAATTAATATTTTCATCTATACAGATAAATAAAATTGAAGTGTCTGTTTGTAATTTCAAATTAACAGCTTTTCACTAAATGCATATGAAAGTACTAGTTGTGCCCCGCAGTTTCACCCGCGTCGGCGTAATTTCATTGGCGGTAGTGAGTAGTAAAGAAGTCTATGTTACTCCTTGTATTATCAGCTACCTGCCAGTGAAAGTCCCGTTAAAATCGGTCCAGCCGTTTCAGAGATTACCCGGAACAAACAGACAGACAGACAGACAGACAGAGAAAAGTATACTTTCATATGCATTTAGTGAAAAGCTGTTACTTTGGAATTACAAACAGACACTTCAATTTTATTTATCTGTATAGATATAGATATAGGGTACTGACATTAAAACACCAATTTTTTTTCTGTCTGTCTGTTTGTACGGGATTTTCGCTGGCAGGTAGCTAATGGTACAAGTAAGTTAAGCTACTTTTAATTTAGAAGAATCATAATGGTTCCGCGGGACACCCATTAAATTAACACTACGCGTGTGAAACCGCGGGGCACAGCTAGTATATGAATACCATTAAGTGTAATAAAGCCTACCCTATATTTACCATCAAGTGGCTAAACATATCTATACATGCCTGGCTGAGTTTCTTGCCGGTTCTTCTCAGAAGGCTAGTTTCCGAACCGGTGGTAAATTCCTCGACATTCATAAGTGCCAGGGCCTGAACTGAATAAATATTTTTCATTTTCATTACTAATATTATAAAGAGGAATGATTATAAGAGGATAGATACATCATTAGCGGGTAACATAAGCTATATTTTATCCCCGTACTCCCATGGGAACGGGAACTACGCGGGTGAAACCGCGTGACGTCTGCTAGTGTTATATATAGCATGTATAATCCTGTGTAATTGTGTCATTCTGACGATTTGAAAGTACTTTGTTAAAAGACTAATTAAATAAAGATATTTTTGTATTTGTTTCAGCTTATGGAAAAAGTGCACAACACAAATTCGTGTACTGTTACAATACAGGACGGGCCCGACGCTGGACAGACAGTCAAGGTGATTTGTCATTACGATACATACTTATAGCGTCTTATTATGTAATGTATCTCAGCGGCGAACTCGACGTCGAGATTTGATTTCAAACATACAAAAATAGATATTGAGTTTTCTGTCAAGAAATCTGTACATCTATACAGATAAATAAAATTGAAGTGTCTGTTTGTAATTCCAAAATAACAGCTTTTCTCAAAATGCACATGAAACTACACGCTACTGACACTAAAAAAACAAGTTTTAATTTTTTTCTCTGTCTGTCTGTTTTTTCCGGGTAATCTCCGAAACGACTGGACCGATTTTAACGGGACTTTCACTGGCAGGTAACTGATGTTTCAAGGAGTAACTTAGGCTACTTTTATTTATTAAAATTATTAGGGTTCCACGACAATAAGGATGAAACTAAATCTATGCGGGTGAAACCGCAGGGCACAGCTAGTTCAAAATAAAAAATAAATAACGTTATTAAACCAAGGAGAATCTCAACAGCGCGATTCAATAATAACAACTTTTAGCGTAGCGCCATCTATTGACAGAGGTGTGAACTAAGTCCGTCTTATACAATAAGCCCAGTAGGTCTAAAACGGCCACTTTGGGAGAATCATAATGTGATCCGAATATGATTCAGGAATGATTCATATTTCGCAATTCACCTGTTTGACACTTTCCTACGAAGATTCCTAAAATGGTCCACAAAATATGAATTGCTTTTGTGACAAATAGCAGAACCATAAAAAGTTACATAGGGACTAACATGTACAATTATTGTAATCATTCGTGAATCATAAATATGAATTGCACTTAAGTGACCATTTTGTCATGTCGGTGATGAATCATATTCGGATCACATTATGATACTCCCAAAGTAGCCTTTTTAGACCTACTGTACTGTTTTGGATCTATAGATAATCCTTTTCAATTCCAGCACCTCCATTGTCATGTAATGCCGAGAAAGAAAGGCGACTTTATTGAAAACGATTTGATATATTTGGAACTAGCGAAACATGATCAGTAAGTGATAATTATACACATATTACTCCTTAAAGTAAGTAATTACCGAGTGGTTTGAGTACGCGTCAGGGGGCCTACTCGCTTTCTCCGAAAAACGAAACTACGACCATGTTCGCAAAGTTCCTACCACGGTTATTATCTATACATCTATACAGATAAATAAAATTGAAGTGTCTGTTTGTAAATCCAAAATAACTATTTTTCACTAAATGCATCTGAAAGTATACACGCTATTGACACTAAAAAACCAAGTTATAAATTTTTTCTCTGTCTGTCTGTTTGTTCCGGGTAATCTCCGAAACAGCTGGACCGATTTTAACGGGACTTTCACTGGCAGGTAGGTGATGTTTCAAGGAGTAAATTAGGCTACTTTTATTTCTTAAAAATATTAGGGTTCCGCCACAATAAGGATGAAACTAAATCTACGCGGGTGAAACCGCGGGGCACAGCTAGTTCGTTCTAAAATTACGTCCGAACGTGGTCCGCTAGAAAATTATTTGATGTTTATATTTTATAAACCAACTTTAATTAAATTATTAGACGAAGAAACATTTGAGTATGATAAAAACAAAGCGATAATGAAACTACGATTAATTTTCGTTCGTTCAAGAAGTATCGTTTTCGGAGAAAGGAGTAGACCCCCTGCTACGCAAGCGACGCAAGTTGAAATCCCAGCGGATCCTGTAGCAAAAAGAGTTTTTCTAAAAATTTAAGTGCAGTGATTTCACACCACGTGTTTTACGGTGAAGGAAAACATCGTGAGGAAACCTGCATATGTCTGAGAAGTAATTCTCTCACCATCTGTCACGTTGCACTTAATCATTTTCGGTGACAAGTGATTGTTGTTATTGCAATACATTTGCCTACCCCTTCGGGGAATACAGGTTTGAGCACATGTTAAGGTATATTATAATTGGTTTATCTATACAGATAAATACAATTGAAGTGTCTGTTTGTAATTCCAAAATAACAGCTTTTCATTAAATGTATGAAAGTATACACACTACTGACACAAAAAAAACAAGTTTTTAAATGTTTCTCTGTCTGTCCGTCGGTCTGTCGGTCTGTTTGTACCGGGTAATCTCCGAAACGGTTGGGCAGATTCTAACGGGACTTTCACTGGCAAGTAGCTGATGTTTCAAGGAGTAACTTAAGCTACTTTTATTTATCAAAAATATTAGGGTTCCGCGACAATAAGGATGAAACTAAATCTACGCGGATGAAACCGCGGGTCACAGCTAGTTATCACATAAGTAATATTATTATTGGTACCATCTTAGCATACACTTTCGGGGTCCCTTCTGGGATGGGTTGAGTATGATTTTTGTCAAAACTGGTGTAGTCATTTTAAGAATTAAACGTGTGTTCCCAGGTTCAAATCCGGTCACCCGGCGAAACCTCCGCGCGGATTAGCTGAGATGGAAGCAGAAGCTCTCATGTTAAGGAAAGAGATGAATATAATGCTGACAGAACAGAGCTCTTATAGTACATAGAGGATTATACAGAGCTCTTATAGTACATACAGGATTATACAGAGCTCTTATAGTACATACAGGATTATACAGAGCTCTTATAGTACATACAGGATTATACAGAGCTCTTATAGTACATACAGGATTATACAGAGCTCTTATAGTACATACAGGATTATACAGAGCTCTTATAGTACATAGAGGATTATACAGAGATCTTATAGTACATACAGGATTATACAGAGATCTTATAGTACATACAGGATTATACAGAGCTCTTATAGTACATACAGGATTATACAGAGCTCTTATAGTACATACAGGATTATACAGAGCTCTTATAGTACATACAGGATTATACAGAGCTCTTATAGTACATAGAGGATTATACAGAGCTCTTATAGTACATACAGGATTATACAGAGCTCTTATAGTACATACAGGATTATACAGAGCTCTTATAGTACATACAGGATTATACAGAGCTCTTATAGTACATACAGGATTATACAGAGCTCTTATAGTACATAGAGGATTATACAGAGATCTTATACTACATACAGGATTATACAGAGATCTTATAGTACATACAGGATTATACAGAGCTCTTATAGTACATACAGGATTATACAGAGCTCTTATAGTACATACAGGATTATACAGAGCTCTTATAGTACATAGAGGATTATACAGAGCTCTTATAGTACATAGAGGATTATACAGAGATCTTATAGTACATACAGGATTATACAGAGATCTTATAGTACATACAGGATTATACAGAGCTCTTATAGTACATACAGGATTATACAGAGCTCTTATAGTACATACAGGATTATACAGAGGGCCTTGTGCGAGTTTTCTTAAAATCGCCGTCACAAGTGATCGCGTCGACGTTAACGCAGATTAGTATGGGCTCACTATAGTGTCATGTTTAGGCCGACAGAGGCGCTGCTCCGATCCTATACAAATCTGCGCTTACGTCGACGCAGTGACTTGTAACGGCGATTTTAAGAAAACTCGCACTAGGCTCTACACAAGCTCGTCGCCATTAAATAAAGAAAAAACAAGTATTCTTCAAGTAACATAATTTTTATTTCTAAATCCTCACAGCGCAGTTAGTTAATACAAAACATTTGAAACCCATGTTAAATTAATTAACAATTCACCAATCTAATCGAAAATATTTGATATACTCGTTATAAGATTTGTAGCATGTTGTGTAGTTAATATATATTTTATTAAATATCCATAAAAAACTATCTTCACAATTTTGTTCAGCACCCACATTCTGAAAATAAGAAACAAATATAATTTTAAACATAAATTACATACATACTAGTGACTAGCTGTGCCCCGCGGTTTCACCCGCGTAGATTTAGTTTCATCCTTATTGTCGCGGAACCCTAATATTTTTGATAAATAAAAGTAGTCTAAGTTACTCCTTGAAACATCAGCTACCTACCAGTGAAAGTCCCGTTAAAATCCGTCCAGCCGTTTCGGAGATAACCCGGAACAAACAGACACAGACAGACAGAGAAAAATTTTAAAACTTGGTTTTTTAGTGTCAGTAGCGTGTATACTTTCATATGCATTTAGTGAAAAGCAGTTATTTTGGAATTACAAACAGACACTTCAATTTTATTTATCTGTATAGATTTATAGATGTAACGAATATTCGCATTCATATTCGCAAAATTTCTGCGAATGTTTTGCTAGTGAATATCTAAAAATAAAACAATTTGAAGATAATGGTAGGTTAATAAAATCAAAGTCCTAAAAGTTCCTAACCTTATGTTTTTAATGCAAGAAAAAGTAACTTAACCTCATAAGGCCATTAACAGTCTTCACTTTTACATCTATACAGATAAATAAAATTTAAGTGTCTGTTTGTAATTCCAAAATAACATGATGCCAGCTGAGTTTCTTGCCGGTTCTTCTCAGAAGGCTAGTTTCCGAACCGGTGGTAGATTCCTCGACGTTCATAAGTGCCTTACCAGGGCCTAAACTGAATAAATCATTTTCATTTTCATTTTTCATTTTCAACAGCTTTCCACTATGACACTAAAAAACCAAGTTTTAAATATTTTCTCTGTCTGTCTGTCTGTTTGTTCCGGGTAATCTCTGAAACGGCTGGACGGATTTTAACGGGACTTTCACTGGTAGGTAGCTGATGTTTCAAGGAGTAACTTAGGCTACTTTTATTTATTAGAAATATTAGGGTTCCGCGACAATAAGGTAGAAACTAAATCTACGCGGGTGAAACCGCAGGGCACAGCTAGTTTGAAATAATTATACATTATTTTACTTCGGGCAATAAAACTTAATAATTACATTTTCATTAAAACTTATACATTCGCATTCGCATCCGCGAATATCAGTAGCAGACATTTGCATTCGCATTCGCATTCGCGAATGTTTAAACAATGACATTCGTTACATCACTAATACATACATATGCTCACGCCTGTATTCCCCGAAGGGGTAGGCAGAGGTGTTGTAATAACAACACTCACTTTTCACTCAAAATTATTAAAGTGACAACGTGAATTACTTCTTAGACATATGCCCGTTTCCTCACGATGTTTTCCTTCAAACATTCGCATGCTATAATATAAGTTAGCTAAACATGTTCTATTATACCCCATACCACCTTTGTATCATGTTTTTAGCGAATAATAGTTATTTGTTATACAAGAGTGCAAAGTTGCTTTTTAATCGCGTGTTCAATTTTGATGACCGAGCAAGCGAAGGATTCTAAAATCGAATCACGAGCGCAGCGAGTGATTCAAAATTAGAATCCTGAGCGTTAGCGAGGGAATCAAAAGAGCACGAGGTGAAAAATCTTTGCACTCGAGTGTAACACGTAACTTTTCATTCCACCTCAGCGAGGAAATGACTAAATGCAAAAAAAAAAAACGTTTACAATCACAAGATAGGTACACTTTTATTTCAGTTTAGGTATTAATTACTACATTATGACAGGTAAGTATTACAGAATAATCTTTTTAATTCACAAACTTAGTGCACACGATGTTCTAATTTCAATTTACTTTATCCTCTAGAGAATAAAAACGGCTTTTCCACTCAGATATTGAAGATTAAAAATACTCTTTCCGAGATGGTGGGATGAAAATATTATTATTATTCACCGGCCTGGTACCTTCAATCCTACCTTGGACGAAAAGACGTTCAACAGACGCACCATGACGGTATAACAGTACGAACTGCTAAAAGTTTTACGAAGAGGTGGTTTAGGAACAGAGTGGTTTGGTCTATTAAAATTATGGTTTATGAAGTACTTACCGCTTATTATGAATTCTGGCTTGAGGTATATCCTCTATTCTTTCCTTCAATAGAAACTTCTTTGCACTCAAGGAACAGTTTAAAAAGTACTTCAATTTATCAGGATATTGCAAGGTAAAGTAGAAGTGAGTGCGGTCTTCGTCCTTGATGCAGGAGCGCAGTTGGACCAGGTTGTTGTTGATGAAGGTCCAGTTCTTGGTCATGAAGTAGCGGAGGGCCAGGTTGGCTGTGTAGATACGTCTTTGGATCTTCACGAGCCTGCAGATGGAAACAAGTCATTATAACAACATAAATATACACAGTCAAGAGTTTACGCGCACATTCTTGGCACAAAGCATTGGCTGTTGGTGTATATCAATTTAAAATGACTTGTATTACCCCAACGGGTAAGCAGAAGCAGTGTTGTAATAACAACACGCACTTATCACAGAAGATAATTAAGTGCCAGCATTACAGATGGTGAGTATATCGCGGTCTCACGTCTTACGTATTTTTTAATTAGGTACTTTTTAGAAATATGCAGGTATCCTCACGATGTTTTCCTTCACCGTAAAGCATGTGGTGTGAAATCACTGTACATAAGTTTTTAGAAAAACCCATTGGTACAGGCCCCGCTGAGATTCGAATTTGCGTCGCTTGCGTAGCAGGCGACTGTTCAAACTTTGTTTTCTCATTTCTCAACGGAAATTCTACCTCTACAGTTTTATTATACATATATAAGAAGATTGTGAAAACAAAATTAAATTAAACATCTGCCTCGCCGTCTCGGGAACTGATCATGTACTTACATAGGCTTCCTCCTCAGTATTCGCAGTAAGGTGTCCACCAAAATAGCAGGCAGTAATTGGAGCCAAAGTACCTGGAACAATATTGAATAGAAAATGGGAATCAGCTTCAGTGCCGTAAATAGCCTTTTCTACGATTTTTCTTTAGATAGGTACCGTTGTTTTATTAGATACTAGCTGTGCTCCGTGGTTTTACCCGCGAAGTGTTAATTTCATGGGTGATTTGCGGACGGACAGACATACAGATAGAGAGCAGAAGGTGGTAAATTCCTCGACATTCATAAGTACTGAATAAATCATTTTTATTTTCATCAGAAGCAAATCGTAACAAATTTTCTGAGTTCACGCGAGTGAGAGTTTGTTATTCTTACCAAAATGTTGTATAGTATCGGTGACGAGGTTATGTAAAGATTTCCCGCATCCCATATCGCGTTGTCCAGAGGTGCCTCAGTCAATACCGTTACGCTCATGTCACTAGTATTTTGCACTGTGAACCGATCTTCAGGGTTCATGCAACTGTGGTATATCGGGATATCATCTGTGGGTTCCAATCTGTCAGATAAAGAAAATTTAAACACTACACCCATACATAATATGCTCACGCCACTATTCCCCGATGGGGTAGGCAGAGGTGTTGTAGTAACAACACCCTTTCAGCCGAATATGATTAAGTGCCAACGTGACAAATGGTGAGTCTATCGCCATCTCAGGCACTGTATATAGTATATTCAATTACTTCTCAGACATATGCTGGTTTCCTCACGATGTTTCCTTCACCGTAAAGCGCATGTTGTGAAATCATTGCACATAAGTTATTAGAAAACCTCGTTGGTACGAACTTGCGTTGCTTGTAGGCGAGTGTTCAACCCCCAAGGCCACCACGGCTCTAGTTCATTCCAACTTACGTCTGTATGCCCCTCAACCAAGCAGCGGCCACAATACTCTTGATAGAAACGTCCACTGGAATGTAGTCGGATTTTAAGTCTGGTCTGGTAAATAATACGCGGAGAATACCTGGGAAAATTAATATTTTAAATGGAATCAGTGTCCTGTGTCAGTAAACTTAACAGATCAACAGAACAGTAGATCTAAAAGGCCACTTTGGGAGAATCATAATGTGATCCGAATATGATTCACGAATGATTAAAATATGAATTGCTTTGTGACAAATAGCATCATAAAAAGATAGTTAGGGACTAACTCATTCGTGAATCATAATATGAATTGCACCTATGTGACCATTTTGTCATTTCGTAAATGAGCTAGAACTATCTGTCAAAGTCAAATTCAAAAATATCTTTATTCGATTAGACTTTGAGCGAAGCACTTTCAAATCGTCAGAATGACATAATTATACAGGATTATACATGCTACCGCCGGGCTCGGAAGCTTGCTTTTACTGAGCAGAACTATTTTTATTTCTTTCTTACCTTTCCCAGCTGCTATAATGATTCCAGCTGGACCATTGAAGTTCTCAACCCACCCAACGACCGGCTCTTCAAGACTTGCTGTTACTGGAAGTGAAAACATGAAAATGATTTATTCGGTTTAGGCCCTGGTAAGTCACTTATGAACATAACATAAAATATCTATTCGGGTAGGTATAACTCTCTGTTAAAAAAACCTTATCAATGCAAAGCCCTTTGCATACAATAGGTAAACAAGCTTAGAGTAGGCGTTTCGGTCACTGAACTCGCCCCTAAATTCAGTGAACTAAGCTGGCTGGGGTCGATAAAAAAGACATCTAATATTTGATAATTTATTTATATTGTATTCAATGTATTTATCGACCTCCGTGAACATGGCAACTATACAAAACTATGACTACAAGCGTTAATGAATGGGCCACCGATATAAGCGACGCAAGTTCGAAACCCAGCGGGGCCTGTACCAAAGAGTTTTTATAAAAACTTATGTATCACGTTGTCACTTAATCATATTCGGTGGAATGTGGGTGTTGTTACTTGTTATTACAACACCTCTGCTTACCCCTTCGGGGACCCTTCTGGGATGTCGAGAATATTTATTTTTATTTTATATATCTTTTGTGTTTATTACAGAACCGAGAATTTGCTTATTGACGTAATTTTACAACGAATAGGAACCGTGGCAGGGAACTTTCCGAACTTTCGGTCGATGCTTCGTTTTTCGGAGAAAGGGAGTAGGCCCCCTGTTCTCTAGTTAGAATGACTGATGTTCACTTACCAATAGCAGGTCTGACAATGACAGCAGGTACTCGTCCCTTATCCTCGTAAACCACGTGCTCAGCTAGATGTTTGGTAAACGTGTATGTGTTGGGAAATGCACCCATGTACCTGAAATATACAAGCTGTGGTTTTGAATTGGTGACATATACGGTGATCGATATATTCATTGAATAGAATATAAATCAATGATAAAAGAATGATTTATTTATAATGTTTAATGCATATATCAACCATGCAAGGCTATGCATATACACGTATTGTTTTATAAAAACTTAAAAACAACGTCCTGTTACGTAATTTTCATTTAGTTTGGTACGAAAAAAATCCACTCGTGAAATACGTTCCCTTTACAAAAATCGTATCGATGCATAACCCTTTGTATACAATAGGTAAACAAGCTAAAAGTAGGTGCCTGGGACACTGAACTCACCGCCGGCAGAGGGTGAGCTGACTGGGCTCGTTGATTGATTAAATTCAAAGCTGCGCTAGATGCGCCTGAGATGGCTATATACTCACCATCTGTTACGTTGGCATTTAATCATCTTCAGTGAAAATACTGACTTGGTTGTAAGACAATTCAAGGTGTGGTCGTCGAGGGCATCGCACACTTGCAGCGTGTCTCTCCAGTCAGCCAGCGGCGGGTACATCACCTCCTCTATCGTCTCGTAAGCCGTGTTGCAGTACGACGTGGACACGTGGACCATCGACTGCAAATATACACCCTCATTTGGTATACGTAAGGATTATTTCAGAAAGTCACGTTTCGAGCAGTTTAAAATGTATTTATTTATTTGGAAAACGGCAAATGTACAAAACATTAGAAGTTATATAATTTAAAAACTAACAAACAAAAACAAAAAAACCGATAGCTAATATTACAAGGAGTAACTTAGTATAGTTGAATTTTTTTTCTAGGGTAATTAGGGTACCGCGGGCCGTCCAAGAATTTAAGTCTACACGGGTAAAACCGCGGGGCACAGCTAGTTTGATATAAACTTTATTGTAATTTATAATTATATACCATGTAATGAAATATACATGATGCCACCTGAGGTCCCTGCCGGTTCTTCTCTGAAGGCTTTCCGAACCGGTGGTGAATCCTTCGATGTTCATAAGTGCCTTACCAGGGGGTCTACTCTCTTTCTCCGAAAAGTAAAACCGAACCGAAGTATCGCTTTGTTTTTATCAAAAATTTAATGTTCGTTCAATTTTGAGAAATGTAGGCTTAGAATATATAAACGTTAAAGAATTTTCTAGCAGACCACGTACTTTGCGAACTTTCGGCCGAAGCTTAATTTTTCTGAAAAAACGAGTAGGCCCCCTCGGCCTAAATGAATAAATATGTATTCATTTTCATTTTGAATGATTGGCAAATGTACTTACAAGCAGGTTCCTCATATCTTTAGCTAAGTCCATTATCTGCAAGGTACCCCTTAGATTAAGTGTGACGGCTTTACGCAAGGGATCGTCAAATCTGAAAATTGTTTAACAGTGAGTGTACTGCGATATTTTCGAGCCCATTGCATTATATATAAGTATCAACAGTTTGAGCTGCGGTTCCGCAGATATGACACCCGCTTCGCTGGGGATGAGCATGATCTCGGCCCACATAAGCGTTAATACCTGACACTCGCCGCCACGTGGAACAATATATTGACACGATTCACCAAAAGAGCTCTGTCTTCAACTGATAGTCCTGGAAAGGAAACACTGCATTTAATATGCATGCGTTCTTACTTTAACTCAAACTTAAATATATCTTTACTTGTTTAGACTTTTATATATGACACCTCCAGGGGGGCTACTCTCTTTCTCTGATAACGAAACTTAGCAATAGAAACGAAAATTTTACGTATTTATCGCTTTGTTTTTACCAAACTCTACATTACGTTCGTTTAATAATTTAACTAAAGTAGGTTTAGAATATATAAATGTCAAATATTTTATTAGTAAACCACGTTCGGACGTAATTTTAGAACAGATAAGAACTTTGCGAACTTTCGGCCGAAATTTCGTTTTTCGGAGAAAGCGAGTAGGCCCGCAGGTCTTGATGGTCGGTTTTACTGAGAAGAACCAGGCAATTTTTTTAATAAATGATCTTTTATTGCTTTTTAGTACTTAAACACAATATAATAAAATTACAACAAAATAATAAAATTACAAAACAAAAAAAAAAATTATTAAGGCCTTTTAAAAGCAAGGGGACATGGCTCAGCCTGTGCTGCCCGTAAATTTAATTACGTTTAGCGCTGATTTTCAGCGCTCATTCAAATCATAAGATATTACTTTTTTTTTTATATTATACCTACGATTTTAAAAAATACGAAATTATTTGATAAAAACTATTATTATGTGATTATGTTTCAATGTACAAATGTCGATAAAAAGTAAAAATGAAAAGATTTAAATCAGATTTCGGTATTTCGAATTATAAATAAAATATGCCCACGTCATCCCAGAAGGGTCCCCGAAGGGGTAAGCAGAGGTGTTGTACATCACCAACGTTTCACCGAACATGATTGAGTGCCAACGTGACGACTCAATATATGTCTTTGAATTACTTCTCAGACATATGCAGGTTTCCTCACGATGTTTTCCTTCACCATAAAGCACGTAGTGTGAAATTACTGCACGGATTTTTTTTAAGAAATCTCATTTTTACAATCCCCTGGGTTTCGAACCCCAGGGCCACCACGCCTCTTCTTTCAATCTCTCAAAGTTTATGCATTGTATAAATTACTAGCTGTGCCCCGCGGTTTCACCCGCGTAGATTTAGTTTCATCCTTATTGTCGCGGAACCCTAATATTTTTGATAAATAAAAGTAGCCTAAGTTACTCCTTGAAACATCAGCTACCTACCAGTGAAAGTCCTGTTAAAATCCGTCCAGCCGTATCAGAGATTACCCGGAACAAACAGACAGACAGACAGACAGACAGAGAAGAAATTTAAAACTTGGTTTTTTAGTGTCAGTATCGTGTATACTTTCATGTGCATTTAGTAAAAAGCTGTTATTTTGGAATTACAAACAGACACTTCAATTTTATTTATCTGTATAGATATAGATGCATAGATATAGATTACTTTAATATTAGACCAACGTGCATATTAACGTACCCAATCCGGCTTCCATGACGTCACCATTTATAACCAAAACCTTAGATTTAAAGAGCGTTGGTTTTTCATTTTTGAGTCGATCGAAACACTGCAAAGGGAAAATATTTATAATAATCACACAAACATATCGCTCACCGCTGTATATACACACTCTAACCGTTGCAGGAATATGTATACATCTATACAGAAATAAAATTGAAGTGTCTGTTTATAATTCCAAGTAAACAGCTTTTCACTAAATATAAAAGTATACATGCTACTGACACTAAAAAACCAAGTATTAAAATTTTCTCTGTCTGTCTGTCTGTCTGTTTGTTCCGGGTAATCTCTGAAACGGCGGGACGCATTTTAACAGGACTTTCACTGGTAGGTAGCTGATGTTTCAAGGAGTAACTTAGGCTACTTTTATTTATCAAAAATATTAGGGTTCCGCGACAATAAGGATGAAACAAAATCTACGCGGGTGAAACCGCGGGGCACAGCTAGTTTTTAAATATTTCTCTGTCTATCTGTCTGTCTGTTTGTTCCGGCTAATCTCGGACACGGCTGGACTGAGTTAAACAAGACTTTCATTGGCAGATAGTTGATGTTTCAAGGAGTAACTTAGGCTACTTTTAGATATAGATATATATCTAATAGATAGATGGCGCTACTCGCTAACGATTGCAAAGTTTGAGTACAATGTAAATAAACGATAACCTAAATCACGCAATAAAAGTTTTTGAGCGCATTGCAGTAGTACAAGTCTCCAACTAAAAACAGTTGGAGCCGGTGTTCCCCAGACATAACACCCGGTGATGAGTGGTGATAAGCTCTCTCCCTATAAACTGCACTTAAGTATTAAGATCATGACATTGGTCATGTCGCTGGGATTTGAACTTTCGTCACTTGCGTAACAGGCGACTACTCAAACCCTACTCAACACTACTTTTGGGGAGTGTACTCACTGCACTGCAGTATAACTGTGCGAGCCTGTCCTCCGGCGCGACTCCCTTCTTGCTCCGCATCAGGAGGTAGATCCTGTCCAGCTCGGGGTACGAGTACAGCAGCTTCTCTATCAGCACCTTGCCCATGAACCCTGGGTAACAAATATTGTGGAGTGCACTCACCGCACTGGAGTATATCTGGGCGAGCCTGTCCTCCGGCGCGACTTCCTTCTTGCTCCGCATCAGGAGGTAGATTCTGTCCAGCTCGGAGCACGAGTACAGCAGCTTCTCTACCAGCACCTTGCCCATGAACCCTGGGTTGCAAATGAACAAAGATATAGGCGCATATGATTCAGTTCTGTTTAGGCAGACGCCTACTATGCAAGCCACTCAAGATATTTTTGACAGCACTTTGAATTTGACTGCTACGCTGGTGATCACGGAATTACGAGGTTCTAGGTTCGATTCCCGAGCCGGGCAAAGTGATGAGCTTTTCCATCTTCATCGTTTCCATCTATTTCCAAGAGACTGAAGAAAAAAATTAATAAAGGATTGTATACTATGAAGGCGACAAACAAACGTACAGTCGGCCTGATGGTTAACTAACTAATTCTAATTCAAAGACGTATGTATAGTGCATGAGACGGCGCTACTCACCATCTGTCACGTTGGTACTCAATCATCTTCGACGAAAGGTGGGTGTTGATATTACTACACCTCGGCCTACCCCTTAAGGGAATATAGGCATGAATGTATGTATGTATGTAAATAGCTTACGGTTTTACTCAGAAGTATACAAACAAACATCTATAACTGAATATTAACTACGTACGTCAGAGAACAGCTGCATTCATTTACGTAACATAACAATGACTGCACAATATACATCAGGTTTCGTATCAAGTAAAAGTAATAAATCTGTTTTTTTTATTCTACAACTCTAACACGCGTAAAGTCCGCCTGACAATTAGCTACTGCAGCCTATGAACGTGACCAACACCAAGGCTGGCACTCGTTGACTACCTTATAAATAATACCTGATGGTAAGCTACTGCAGCCTATGAACGTGACTAACACCAAGGGTGGCACTCGTTGACTACCTTATAAATAATACCTGATGGTAAGCTACTGCAGCCTATGAACGTGACCAACACCAAGGGTGGCACTCGTTGACTACCTTATAAATAATACCTGATGGTAAGCTACTGCAGCCTATGAACGTGACCAACACCAAGGGTGGCACTCGTTGACTACCTTATAAATAATACCTGATGGTAAGCTACTGCAGCCTATGAACGTGACCAACACCAAGGGTGGCACTCGTTGACTACCTTATAAATAATACCTGATGGTAAGCTACTGCAGCCTATGAACGTGACCAACACCAAGGGTGTCACTCGTTGACTGCCTTATAAATAATACCTGATGGAAAGATGTACGTTTGCCCAGCACGGCCCCCCTGAATTTGAACTTTTGGTGTGCACCAAAGGAATGTACTCACCTCCAGGAGTATATGTACCGCTTTCTTTTTCAATGTACCTCTCTACTTTGGAAGAAATAAGCAAACAAAAGGGGCCGTGCCAGCCAAACGCTTTCAGCACGGCCCTCGTGTAACTAGGCTAATATAAAGCGTATTTAAAAAATTCTTAAGCCCATCGAATGTACTCTATTAATACGTTAATGGTACCGCAAAAGATATTGAAAATTCATTATAACAAATAATATATAGCCATTGAAAGGGGGCCGTGCTGAAAAAAATGATTTTATGTAAATATCTAAAAAAACCAAAGCAACCTTAGCCAAATCCTATTAAAACATAACTAATTTATGGCTCGTAACATATGTACCGCGTTAGTTTCTCGTATAGTTCGCTAAATTTTGAACAATAAACCATTTTAGTTTTTTCAGCACGGCCCCCTAAAGATGCCTATATCTTTTTAAATATGACATATTTCCTTACAAAAATCGGCATTCTGTATTATTTTTAGGAGTACATTCGTTCCCAATTAAATCCGATTCTCCTGTGTTAGTCCTTTAAAAGATAAATTGCATCAAAAATATCATATAATACAACAGATGGGGTGACCATGATTCCATATTTACATATTTTTGTCTATACCCGTATTTTCTATATTCTATGACGTAGTCTAATAATTTAATGATTGTCGGCACATTTGTTACATTATTTGACTACGTTAAAATAAAATAATCCTTTTTATATCTTCGTCCTCCCACTGCAACTCACTAGCTCCTCACTTTCAATTTATTGGATCCAGTCATAAAAAATATTGTTCCTTTTACATGCTTTACGGGGAAGGTAAACATCTGCAGTCCTGCAGTCTGAAGGCCTAGTGCGAGTTTTTCGCTGCCGCCCTCACAAGTCATCGCGTCGACGTAAACGCAGATTTGTATAGGAACGGAACAGCGCCTCTGTCGGCCTAAAGATGACACTTTTGTGAGCCCATACAAATCTGCGTTTACGTCGACACGATGACTTGTGACGGCGATTTTAAGAAAACTACTCGCACTAGGCACTCTGAAAGTAATTCTAAAACATACCTTTGTGTACTGACTGAGCCGGCGATGTACTCACCATCTTCCACGTTGGCACTTTTATTGGTATTGTTATTGCAACACCTCTGCTTACTTCTTTGGGGACACTTCTTGGATGGCGTGTCAGTTTTCGTTATTTATATTATGCCAAAATATAAATTATACTTAGTTTATGAAGTGTTAGAAACTGTTAAGTTATAAACATTTTTTTAATACGTTTCAATTTGGAGTGATCAATCATGTTTCAAAATGTCAACTGCATACTATCCATCTGTCAGTTCTTATTAAAAATAATCATGGTCACCCCATCTGTTGTATTATATGATATTTTTGATTCAATTTATCTTTTAAACGACTAACACAGGAGAATCGGATTTATTGGGAACGAATGTACTCCTGAAAATAATCCAGAATGCCGATTTTTGTAAAGAAATATGTCATATTTAAAAAGATATAGGCATCTTTAGGGGGCCGTGCTGAAAAAACTAAAATGGTTTATTGTTCAAAATTTAGCGAATTATGTGAGAAACTAAGGCGGTACATATGTTACGAGCCATAAATTAGTTATGTTTTAATATGATTTGGCTAAGGTTACTTTGGATTTTTTAGATATTTTCTTAAAATCATTTATTTCAGCACGGCCCCATTTCCATGTCTGTATATTATTTATTATAATGAATTTTCAATATCTTTTGCGGTACCATTAACGTATTAATAGAGTACATTCGATGGGCTTAAGAATTTTTTAAATACGCTTTATATTAGCCAAGTTACACGAGGGCCGTGCTGAAAGCGTTTGGCTGGCACGGCCCCTTTTGTTTGCTTATTTCTTCTAAAGTACAGAGGTACATTGAAAAAGAAAGCGGTACATATACTCCTGGAGGTGAGTACATTCCTTTGGTGCACACCAAAAGTTCAAATTCAGGGGGGCCGTGCTGGGCAAACGGACATATGGAAAGCTATTGCAGCCTATGAACGTGACCAACACCAAGGGTGGCACTCGTTGACTACCTTATAAAGAATGGAATCACTGTGCCAAGATAATAAAATATAAAGGAGTATAGTTTAGCACAGTGCCCCTCCTTTCCGTGGCGCACTAGTGACCTTACTCACCGCAGGAACTCAGTACTACTCTAAGGTAGTATTATTGGCTGCGATCTTCTGTAAGATGGAGGTACAATCCCCAGTCGGGCAGCTCTAATTTCGAATGAGAATCCCTTTTTTTTCCAAACATATATACGTTCACGCAGCAGAGGAGCTCGTAGCACAGTTGCTATTGCGCATATCATTCGATCAGCGAAGTTAAGCAACCATACGCCTAGCCAGTAGTTGGATGGGTGACCGCCCGAGTTCCCTCCGTGCCTCGGAGAGCACGTTAAGCCGTCGGTCCCGGTTGCCAATTTAACATCTTTGGCAATCGTTACAGGTCAGTCGGAGGCCTAAAAATAATCTGACAACTGGTTTAACCCAAATAACAGATTTTCCTCCTAAACGGGGTTGCGAAGGTCAGATGGCAGTCGCTTCGTATAAAAATCAGGTGATCAGCCACATCGGGTTGAATCAAGTGCCGACCCCAAAAATTTATGGGATAAGGCCAGGGAGATGATATACGTTCACGCATGTATTCCCCCAAGGGGTAGGCAGAAGCAATACCCACTATTCGCCGAAGATGATTAAATGCCAACGTGTTTCGCAATTCCTCGACATTCATAAGTGCCTTACCAGGGCCTAAACGGAATAAATCATTTTCATTTTCATTTTCATTTTCGGTAAAACGTGGGTGTTGTTGAAACACCTATGCTTACCCCTTTGGGGACCTTTCTGGGATGGCGTGAGCATATTTTTTTTTTTACTAGCTGTGCTCCGCGGTTTTACTTGCGTAAAGTTAATTAAAGTTTAAGGTTAAGTAAAGTTAAAGGCGCCGAGGAAATATTGATATAATAATATAAATAAATGTAGCCTAAGTTACTCCTTGTAAAATTAGCTACCTGCCAGTGAAAGTCCTGTTAAAATCGGTCCAGCCGTTTCGGTGATTAACCGGAACTGATAGACAGACAGACGGACAGCAAACAATAATAAAAAAAAAAGATTTTTCTTGTCGGTCAGAGGAGCTCGTGGCACAGTTGCTATTGCGCATATCATTCGATCAGCGAAGTTAATCATACGCCTAGCCAATAGTTGGATGGGTGACCGCCCGAGTTCCCTCCGTGCCTCGGAGAGCACGTTAAGCTGTCGGTCCCAGTTTAACATCTTTGGCAATCGTTACAGGTCAATCAGAGGCCTAAGAGAGTCTGACAACTGGTTTAACCCAGATTGCCGATTTTCCTCGAAAAAGGGGTTGCGAAGGTCAGATGGCAGTCGCTTCATATAAAAATCAGGTGATCAGCCACATCGGGCTGAATCAAGTGCCGACCGCAATGTATGGGATAAGGCCAGGGAGATGATGATATGGTACACGAGGTACCAGGCGCACATAACGGACAAGGAGTTAATAAGTTGATTGCGACTAACATGGATGGAGTCACATCGGGTTGAATCAAGTGCCGACCCCAACAATGTATGGGATAAGGCCAGGAAGATGATGATATGGTACACGAAGTACCAGGCGCACATAACGGACAAGGAGTTAATAAGTTGATTGCGACTAACATGGAGTCACATCGGGTTGAATCAAGTGCCGACCCCAACAATGTATGGGATAAGGCCAGGGAGATGATGATATGGTACACGAAGTACCAGGCGCACATAACGGACAAGGAGTTAATAAGTTGATTGCGACTAACATGGAGCCACATCGGGTTGAATCAAGTGCAAGAGATGATGGCTTTTCTTGTCGGTATCGTATATGCGTTTAGTAAAAAGCTGTTAGTTTGGAATTACAAACAGACACGTCAATTTTAGTTATCTGTATAGATATAGATATAGATATATTAGCAGGTACCTGTTCCTCCCGTGATAAAGATGGTCTTCCCCTTGTAGAACTCTGGAATAGAGGGCGCGTTGGAGAGCTCATGCTCTTCTAGGAAACCCATCTTGAGACTATTGAGAAACACTGTATTACCAAGGTGTATTTTTTTAATAATAATGAGCTGAATAGCTTCACGTGAATGCATTCAGAATTATAAGAATTGTTGGCTATATATTAAATCAGTTAGGTTATTGTATGTTTATCAGGTACCTACATAAATCTATATATCTATACAGATAAATAAAATTGAAGTGTTTGTAGTTCAAAAACTACAGCTTTTAACTAAATGCATATGAAAGTATACACGCTACTGACACTATAAAACCAAGTTTTAAAATTTTTCTCTGTCTGTCTGTCTCTCTGTTTGTTCCGGGTAATCTCCGAAACGGCTGGACGGATTTTAACGGGACGTTCACTGGTAGGTAGCTGATGTTATAAGTAGTAACTTAGGCTACTTTTATTTATTAAAAATATTAGGGTTCCGCGACAATAAGGATGAAACTAAATCTACGCGGGTGAAACCGCGGGGCACAGCTAGTATGTCATATTTTTACATATCATTATAGCTAGCTTTACCCAGCAGTTTTACCTGCCCAGACATTTTTTTCCAATTATTTTTGTGAACCAAATGTTTTTTCGTTCGTTGTTTTTTATATACATACATGTTGGCAAAACTACTAAGTTCCGGTTGAGGGAAGTGACGTCACGTAGTACGTAGTACGTGGTCATCGCGTCGCTGGCGCGGGCGTGGTCGCGATTGGAGGGGATCAAACCAAACTAGGCACTAGGCACGCAAATCGCTGTTACAAGTCATTGCGTCGACGTAAACGTAGATATGTATTGGTTCACAATAGTGTCATGCTTAGGCCGACAGAGGCGCTGTTCCGATCCTATACAAATCTGCATTTACGTCGACGCGGTGACTTGTGACGGCGGCGGTGAAAAACTCGCACTAGGCACTCAGGCATGCGGCATATTGATTCCGGAGAGCGAGCGAACCACACCTCCTAATTATTTGCTAGAATTAAGTCAGTGTGACTTGCTCAGTGTTTGGGATTTTAATTCAAAACTCATAAATATGCTCACGTCTGTATTCCCCGAAGAAGTAAGCAGAGGTGTTGTAATAACAACACCCACTTTTCACCGAAGATGATTAAGTGCCAACGTGACAGATGGTGAGACTATCGCCGTCTCAGGCACTATGCTTACATCTTTGATTCTCAGACATGCAGGACTCACGATTTTATCCTTGATCATAAAGCACGTGGTGTGAAATCACTGTACATAAGTTTTTTAGAAAAACTCTGTGGTACAGGTCCCGCTGGGATTCGAACTTGCGTCGTTTGCGTAGCAGGCGTGTGTCTGAGAAGTATTTTAAACTAATTAACATATAACATGACTAGCGTGATCAGTGACGTACATTGCATATAAGCAGGTAAGCAGAAGTTACAATTTGTGATCACTGAATACACTCGTGTCGTGTGTGTTTATGTTCGTATGTGTATCTTTACCAAGACGTACGTACCTACGCGGCGTCACATAGGTATGTACTTAACCTGCCTACCTACCTACTTGTTGTTTATGCCTACCTCACTGAAAATCCAATGCATGCCCCTGAGCGTGACTTGTAAATAAGCATCAGAATACAACTTTTAATTAGTTCAACAACATTAAATTAATTGTTTTCTGTTCTGTTAACGTACAGTTGAAAGTAGATTATGAATATTAATGAAGCGAAAATATATTTATTTGATTATGCTCTAACAAAGTAGTCCCAAATCGTATTTAAGAATAACATTTTTTGGTTATTTTTAATTCTACGTTTTTATTTTATCACATTTTAATTGCCTGAGAAGAGCCATGGTGAGGTCTGAGTGCCTAGTGCGAGTTTTTCACTGCCGCCGTCGCAAGTCACCGCGTCAAAGTTCACGCAGATTTGTATGGGATCGGAGCAGCGCCTCTGTCGGCCTAAACATGACACTATTGTGAGCCCATACAAATCTGCGTTTATGTCGACGCGATCATGTGACGGCGATTTTAAGAAAATTGCACTAGGCCCTCTGTCACACAAAAGTAAGTCACCAAAATTATCTATACGTCTATACATACATACATGCATATACATACAGATAAATTAAATTGAAGTGTCTGTTTGTAATACTAAACTAACAGTTTTTCACTAAATGCACATGAAAGTATACACGGTACTGACACTAAAATACCAACATTTAATTTTTTTTCCGTCTGTCAGTCTGTCTGTCTGTTTGCTCTAGCTAAACTCCGAAACAGCTGGACCGATTTTAATGCGACTTTTCACTGGCAGAAAGCTAATGTTACAAGGAGTCACTTTGGGTACGTTTATTGTTTTTTAAATACGGTGCCGCGTAATAAAGATAACGCGAGTGCGACCGCGGAGCACAGCTAGTGTAAAATAAACAAGAATTTTATAAATTGCAAATGCTATTGTAGTAAATACATAATTATGTATAGATACTGTCACAGTAGGTTAAAGGTGCCGGAGTCGCGAACATGTATATGCAACTACTAGAGAACATACTTCCTTTGTAGATTGAGAACACATTACTAGCCCTGCGATTTCATTTTACAGCCCACGGAACCCTAATGTTTTTGTAAATAAAAGTAGCTTTGTAACATCAGCTATCTGCCAGTGAAAGTCTCTTTAAAATAGGTCAAGCCATTTCGGAAATTAGGAACTATATAGACACAGAAAAAAAATTAAGTTTTTTATTTTATGTGAGTACCGTATTTACTTACATATATACATACATATGCTCTATATGATGCACGAATATGATTAAGTGCCAACGTGACAGAGGGTGAGTCCATGGCCGTCTCAGGCACTATACTCTTTGAATTATTTCTCAGACGTATGCAGGTTTCCTCACGATGTTTTCCTTCACCGTAATGGGATTCGAACTTGCGCCGCTTGCGTAGCAGGCGACTGCTATAACTCCGAGGCCATCATGGCTCTACTTCGTATGCATTTAGTGAAAATTTAAAATTACAAACAGACATTTAAATTTTAATTTATCTGCGTAGTATAATATATACTGCCAACATTGGTGACAATCTGGATTTTCTTCACCCTTTTGTGTCCAAAAATTCTTTCAGCTATGGATAGCTACATCATCAGCGAGTAACATAGGATATATTTTATCTCCGTTCTCCCACGGGAACGGGAACTACGCGGGTGAAACCACGTGACGTCCGCTAGTTTTTAATAAGCTGCTTTTTACTAAATGCATAGGAAAGTATATATGACATTAGTCACGTGACTGGTTTATGTCATTAACATACATTTTGTATCGTTTCTATTAGCGCAAGCGCGAGAGAATGTTACTTTGTCCGTGCCTACAAGGGCCCAAACTATGAGCTCTTATTGCAATGTTAATTCAGTTGTGCGACAGTGACAGATGTATGCACGTTACATACATCTGTCTCATAAATGAGTGAAACTATCATGGCAATAAGAGCTCATAGTAAGGCCCAAGAATGCTTGTGAATGCAGAAATAAGAAATACAACGTAGAAATAATATTTATTCATATGAAATGTGGTACAAAATAGATCTTATAAAGGCCACAAGAATCA